>CM073759.1:48268451-48743451 GCA_037127475.1 Arma custos | reverse complement strand
CTATATTTTGATGTAGTGTTGACTCATGGTCATATTTTTGATTTTACCTTCATTACAATGTTTAGTATCATAAAACTTATCTACTTTCTTTTTCTGTATGCTTACTATTATTTTATTTTTATGTACTACCACTTTTGTACTTCTAACCAAACTCTCTCTGTATTTTACTATTGTAAAAATCAGAAATAAATTAAAATAAAATTAACATGTCAACGGCAGGAATGATACATAATGGCAAGGTTAAAGACACGTAGAGAAACTATCCAATGATGGTACTGAAATAGCAGATTCAATTTAGAAGGTCACAAGCCTATATTCTTTTCGTTGCAGAATTATCAGGAATTGAAGAGATTTTTTTTTCAAAGAGGTTTGAGAGAGAATAAAGTTTGTCAGGACAAGATTGATATCGGATTCGGATCAGTAACAAATGGGACATTAGAGCGTTCATGGATTACTTTGTTTGTAATAAAGTAAGGAGCCTTGAAGATTTTACGAAGGAATTTGGATTGTAAGAATTGAATTCGTTGGCTTAGTGGAGCCTCAAAGCTCTATTTCTTAAGTCCAGATGGGTCTAATGATTAGCATATTATGTGATGCAAATGAGTATCAGGTTATCTTATTATATGAGTCTTTAGAAATCAATTGGGAGATAAAGTTAAGTACTTTGCGGAGTGAAGAAGAATCGTTTCAGAACTGATTCTTTTAATTAGTACTTACGTACGTTTTTTACGCACCGGCAGGGCTACGTTAAACATACTGTTACGGGCTACTGGGTACTAAAAATGAATTAAACAATTCCTTAGTTAAAGAAACTAATATTTATTAACAAAAGTGATTAAAAAGATACAATTAAACTATTAACAATTAAATTATTGAACTAATATAAATTTATAATAACAATATTCTAAATATTTATTATCTAGGCCTAATTCCTATTTAATTATTACAATAATATTAGGTATTACTAATTATAGATAGCTTAACTAGTTACAATAGTTTCTATGAATATATTACACTACAATTTATAACTAATAATTAACACTTACAGCTCACTAGTCCACCGACCGTAAGATTCTTCAAGTATCACAAACTGACACACAGTAACAAACAGAAACAATTTATTTCACTCGCGAGACTGTTACAGTTCACTGATACACTTATTACACTGGCCGGTTCAACACTGACTAGTTTATCACACTGACACTCACTTATTACACTTATCACTGATCTTCACTGGTCTATTCTCAGGCTAAGACTGACTGACTCGAGGTGACGGAAGTCTTTTTATAGAGGTAAGGCCGAACATTCCAGAACTCGAAGGGGCCAGATAATTCTGGAATATTCTTAATCCTTTGCCGACAAAAGAAGACGATCTAGAACCGTCCTAATCCTATTTAAACGTCTCCCGCTGACGGAGTTAAGCCGCTAATCCCCCGCTTCCGCCTTCCTGCCGGCGCCCGTAACACTGCCCCCTCCTTAAAAGTGCTCTGCCCCAGAGCAAGTCCGGAGAAATCGGGCATTTATGAGCTTCTACTGATGGAGACGCACCTTCTTTCCAGGGGTTGAACGTGCACGCCAATATGGCAATTCCAGAGTTGGCGAATGTCTGTTCGATCATGTCCCTGACAATCTTCCACTCCAAGCCGTCGTATCCACAGCCCAACTTCGGAATAGCAAGCTTAGTGACCCGCAGTCTCAGAAGCTTACTCCGAAGGTCATCGAGGCTTCGCCGCAGTGCGTCATATGTCGGCTTCTGATCAGAGGCACGCTTGGTAACCAAGTAAAACAGGTGTCGTCCTTCGTGCGGCTGGTGGAGTGCCTTCCCGACACTTGGTCCTTGGCGTTCCAGCTCCTCAGTTCCGCCGAACTTCTTCCTGAAGACCGTTGCAATCCCTCGAGAAGTCCTGAGATCTTCGGCAACGCAATGGGCCAGAGAATACTCCACTGGTAACGAGAAGATATCTCTGTAGATTACCTGAGTTACTCCACGGGTCCCTGGTACTTTCGTATGAGCAACTGAGTTATTTGTCTTGACGTTGTTTAGGTACCTGACCTGCTGGTCTTCTTTCGGGCCGTGGTCTCCTTTGTACGGGGCCAGTCTATTGAAATGGACTACCTTGGGTTTTCCTTTCGGCTGCTTCCTGATCCTATATATGACGTCATTGATCCTCTTGACGATCTCATACGGGCCGTCCCAGGAGTTCTGAAGTTTAGGTGAGTAGCCTCGCCTTCTTCGAGGATCATGTAGCCAGACCAAGTCTCCAGGTTGGTAGCCACCCTTCTCAGCCCTGATGTCGTAACGCTCCTTCATTCTGTCACTGGCTCCCTGGATGTTTGTGCGAACCTTCTCGTGGATATTATCCATTCGCTTCCGTAGATCCGTGACGTACTCCTCTCCGGCAATTTCCTCGTCAGGCTTGAAACCGAATTTCAGATCACAAGGCAACCGAAGTTCTCTGCCGAATACCACATTTGCGGGAGTCTGCCCCGTTGCCTCACTGACTGAACTGCGGTAGGCCAGCAGGAACAGGTGAAGATACTGGTCCCAGTCTCGCTGATGGTCGGAGACTACTTTGGACAAATATCGGCCCATAGTCCTGTTCATGCGCTCCACCATGCCATCGGATTGAGGGTGAAGAGGTGTCGTCCTGGTCTTCCGTATTCCCAGTGCTTCGCACATCCCGGAGAAGACTGCAGACTCGAAGTTTCGTCCCTGGTCAGAGTGAAGTTCCATGGGTACTCCAAACCTACTGACGAGCTGCTTCACCAGTACGTCCGCAACCGTGACTGCCTCCTGATTCGGAAGGGCGTAAGCTTCCACCCACTTGGAAAAGTAGTCCATGGCCACGAGAATATACCGGTTACCTTCGTCCGTCACAGGGAAAGGGCCAGCGATGTCGATTGCTATTCTCTCAAACGGTGCTCCCACGTTGTACTTCCTCATTGGGGCCTTCTTTCTTCTTATGGGTCCGTTAGAAGCCGCACAAGTCGCACAACGCCTGCACCAGTCCAACACATCGTCCTTGAGATTCGCCCAGTAAAAGCGTTCACGTACCTTTTCCAATGTACGGTGAACTCCAAGGTGGCCGCCAGATACTCCGTCATGAAGTTCCCTGAGTACTTCGGGCACTTTACTCTTTGGAACGATGAGCTGAAGTCTGCGCTGATCTCCTTCCGTGTTCTCCAATGCCCGTTTCAGCAGCCCGTTGTCCACTAGAATGGAGTCCCATTGGGCCCAGTAAGTCTTTACATTCTTCGACATTGGAGCAACATCCTGCCAGGTTGGTCTTCCTTGCCCTGATAGTTTCCACTGCTTCATTTGTTTCAAGTCCGGGTCCCTGTCCTGCTCCTTTGACACCTCTGCATCCTGCCAACCGTCCATGACCACCGTTGTCCTCAACACTGCTGCCTGCTTCTCTTCTTGTCGAGAACAATGCCCGCATTTTTCGTCACAAGGTCTCCTAGAGAGCGCATCCGCATTTCTGTGAATCGTTCCAGCACGATGAGCAGATTCAAAGTCATATTCTTGAAGGCGCTCTATCCACCTCGCCACTTGTCCTTCTGGTGACTTGAATCGTAGCAGCCACATTAGAGCCGCGTGGTCCGTTCTCAGGAGGAATCTTCTGCCGTATAGATATTTGTGAAAATGCTCTATAGATTTCACCACTGCCAGAAGCTCCTTCCTTGTGACACAGTAGTTGCGTTCCGGAGCTGAGAGCGCTTTACTGAAATATCCAATGACCCTTTCTTCTCCATCTTGGAGCTGAGAGAGGACGCTCCCAATAGCGGTGTTGCTGGCGTCTGTATCAAGTATGAACTTGCCCTCGGGACGGGGATAGCTCAGAATAGGAGCACTACTCAATTTCTTCTTCAACTCCTCAAAGGATGCCTGACACTCGTGATCCCAAAGGAACGTCCGTTTTTCCTCGGTAAGCCTGGTAAGAGGTTTTGCAATGTTAGCAAATCCTTTCACGTACCTCCTGTAGTAGGTGCAGAGGCCGAGAAAACTTCTTACTTGGTGCTTATCTCGAGGTACTGGCCAGTCGGTGATCGCTGCAATCTTCTCTGGGTCAACGGCAACTCCATTGTCCGACACAACATGCCCCAGATAGTTGACTTGCCTTCGGAAGAGATGACACTTCTTCGGGTTCAGTTTAAGGTTCGCTGCACGCAGTCGTTCGAAGACCTTCTCCAGATTCTTCAGATGGTGAGCGAAGGACTTTCCCAGTACAATGATGTCATCTAAGTATACCAGGCAAATTTCCCAAGAGAGACCTCTTAGCACGCTCTCCATCAGTCTCTCAAATGTTGCAGGAGCATTGCAAAGCCCGAATGGCATTACCGTAAATTGCCAGAGTCCAGTCCCAATCGAGAACGCTGTCTTCTCTTTATCTTCAGGTTTCAATCCAACCTGCCAATATCCACTGCGGAGATCCAAGGTAGAGAATAGTTCACATCCCTCTAGGGTGTCCAGGGTATCATCAATCCTGGGGAGCGGATAACTGTCTTTCTTGGTGACGTTGTTCAGAAGGCGGTAGTCCACGCAGAATCTCGTCGTGCCGTCCTTCTTCTTCACCAATACAACAGGAGACATCCAGGGGCTACTCGAAGGCTCAATGACACCATCAGTCGCCATATCCTTGATGATCTTCTCGGCGTCCTCCCGTTTGGCTAACGGCAGCCTCCTCGGGACCTGTCGGATGGGCTTAGCATCCCCGGTGTCAATCCTGTGCTGGACGATATCCGTTCTACCCCGTGGCCCTGGGCTGATCTCGAAAACGTCCTGCCATCGGGTAATCATCTTCTTCACTTCCTCGCTCTGTTCAGGCGAGAGTTCCCGGCATGATTCGTCCACAAATCCTGTTAGTTCTGCCGGCACTCTTCGCAGCTCGGTGGGTTGAGGTTGCAGCTGACGTACCACTGAGGTAGCGGTTGTACATTCCCCTACCGGTGTTCCTTTGTTCAGCGTTACTGGGAAGCTGTTCAGGTTCATTAGCCGAATCGGAGTGGTACGTCCGACCTTGATGAGAGACCTAGCCACCAGTACGCCGCGTCCGATATCCTGTTCTTCTTGTTTTCCAGGTTCAAGAAGCACACATTGACCCTCAGGTAGATGTCCTTCGACCGTCCCATGCGTTATGATTTGGCTCCGTGCAGGTAAAGTGGTGTCTTCCAGTAAGCGCACTCGTGCATAGATGTCCTTCCCTTGCCGAAAGATGACTTCTTCATCTCCCAGCGTCATAACACCTCTCGCCATATCCAGCTTGATCCCATATGCAATCATCAAGTCCGTGCCCAATATGACATCTTCATCAATATCTGCCACGAGAGCGCGGTGCTTCAGATGTTGACCCCCGATGATGAAGTAGGCAACTGTCTCCCCGTAGACCTTGGCTAGCTCACCTGTGGCAGTCCGTAATGTCCAAATCGTTGGCAACATCTTCTCAGCAGGAACTGTCTTTGAGCTCAAGATTGTCTTGGTTGCGCCGGTATCCAGTAGCAGACTTCGCAGCTGCCCGTTCACCTTCCCATCAACGTAGAAGCTGTTCGTTCTGCTCCCTAAAGACGCAACTCTACTGGTCTTCCTCGGGCCTCTGACGTAGCGGGTTGATAGTTGTTCCTCCCCATCAACCCTACTTCGTTCCTGTGGCTTTTCTTGCTTCTTGGATGGACACTTGCTTCTAGGGTGTCCAATTTGGCCGCAGCTCCTACAGCGTATCTCTTTCTTACGGGTCCTGAGAGCCTCCAAAACCTTTGTCACTATGTCTTCGACGCTAGGGATCACATTAGGCTCCGCTTCTGCTGCTCGAACACGTGCATGGCCCCGTACTGACTGCCTGACAGCCTCGAACTCCATGGCCTGAGATAATGCGTCTCCTAAAGTCTTTGGCCGGGCGAGCTTCACTGCCTGTTGCGTCTCGGGGTCCCGAAGTCCATCCAGGAATTTGTCGACAGCCAGGCTCTCGTAGACATCATCGGTGACCGATGGGTAAGCATTCCTCACCAGCCGTGCAATGTCTGCTTCAAATTCCTGTAGAGTCTCGTTGGTCTTCTGGATCCTGCTTCTCAGCTGTGAGCGATATAGCTGGTCCATGTGGCGGTGGCCGAAACGCATCTCCAGTCTTCTAACCAGCTCCCCGTAGTTAGACCGCTCCGACAGTGGCATCCCCTGCAGTACTCCCAAGGCGTCTCCCCGCAAGGCCAGGCACAAAGCTGAAGCTTGGGTCTCTTTCGACCACCGGTGGATCGAAGCCGCAGTCTCGAAGAGAGTCATGTAGTCCTCCCACGGGGTCTTTCCGTCGAACACTGGAATGGTGTTGTGAGTTGGTGGCGTCCCTGAATTGGCGGGCATAATGGTTTTATGAAGGCTGCCCTCGGAGGAAAGGTCAGTGTCGTTCTTCGGTGGGTTGCTCATACGTCCCTCGAGAGCCTCGACTCTTAGCCTAAGTTCGTCTTTAATTGAGTTCAGTTCTTCCCCTAACCTGGATTCTACATTAGCCACTTTATTATTTACATCGGCTAACTTATTACCAAAATTAGCTACTTCATTATTTACATCGGCTAACTTATTATCTACATTAGCTAACTTATTCTCAACATTTTCCATTAACTTATTCTCTAATATGCCTAACTTAGACTCTAATGTATCCGATAAATCACTTTTCACAGTACCTAATTCATTCTGTACATTACCTAGTTTATTTTCTACATTGCTTAACTCACTACCTAGCTTATTTTCTACATTTCTTAACTCATTTTTAAAAGTTGCAGACAACTTGCTTAAATCGGTTTCAAACAGAACGTCATCTGGATTTTCCCCTAAATCTACAAAAAATTGACGCAAGCGCTGTTGCAACACACTTTTAGTTCCGGAACAATCAAGATCACGTTCCTCCAATTCACGTTTCAAATCCGCAACTTTTAAATCAATTAACTTAACACTTTTAGAAGCCATTCTTCATACAGTAGCCCAATAATTACAAAATGCAAAATAATAGCAATTACACAATAACCCCACACCTGACACCAATTTGTTACGGGCTACTGGGTACTAAAAAATGAATTAAACAATTCCTTAGTTAAAGAAACTAATATTTATTAACAAAAGTGATTAAAAAGATACAATTAAACTATTAACAATTAAATTATTGAACTAATATAAATTTATAATAACAATATTCTAAATATTTATTATCTAGGCCTAATTCCTATTTAATTATTACAATAATATTAGGTATTACTAATTATAGATAGCTTAACTAGTTACAATAGTTTCTATGAATATATTACACTACAATTTATAACTAATAATTAACACTTACAGCTCACTAGTCCACCGACCGTAAGATTCTTCAAGTATCACAAACTGACACACAGTAACAAACAGAAACAATTTATTTCACTCGCGAGACTGTTACAGTTCACTGATACACTTATTACACTGGCCGGTTCAACACTGACTAGTTTATCACACTGACACTCACTTATTACACTTATCACTGATCTTCACTGGTCTATTCTCAGGCTAAGACTGACTGACTCGAGGTGACGGAAGTCTTTTTATAGAGGTAAGGCCGAACATTCCAGAACTCGAAGGGGCCAGATAATTCTGGAATATTCTTAATCCTTTGCCGACAAAAGAAGACGATCTAGAACCGTCCTAATCCTATTTAAACGTCTCCCGCTGACGGAGTTAAGCCGCTAATCCCCCGCTTCCGCCTTCCTGCCGGCGCCCGTAACAATACGCTCATTTATTCTGGTTCTGATTAAAATTCGAATATTAAAAAGTATTCATATTTTATTTTATATAACTTCCGATGCATATATTGTCAAACATTTTAAATTCTTTACCTGTAATTTAACGAGGTTTTCCATACGTTACTTTTTACTATTTCATCTATATGTATGCATTAACATCATATTTTGAATTATTTTCATACATATTTATATCTTTGTAATAGTAATTTATCATACATTTTATATCATTATCTGTAATTTGACTAAGTTTTCCATAATTTTCAGTCTCACCATTATTACATGTGTACCTTTTTCTTTATTTTACATATTGTATCTTACTTTTTAACTTCTCATTTTTCTTTTCTTTGTATTTCTTTATATTATCACATTTATTCACATATTCTGTCATTTTATTATTCATCCTTATTAATCTATCCGCCGCTATATTTATTTCTTTTCTATAATATTTATATTCTTTCTTGGTTCCTTCAATGTTTTTTTATAGTTGTTTTCTGCTTTTCTTTCTTAGACCTGAAGATGACCTACAAAGTCGTCACTATTAAAAAAAGGTGTACCTTACTTCTGTGTTTTTATTGACTGCACCCACTGACTGATTGCCCTTCATTAAAAAACATACTTGACCATGCTCTAATGTATAATGCTATCTAAACTTGTAGAAACAATTTATGAAAACGATTATGAGACATTCTGTAAGAATTGTATTTTAAATAAAAGCATAAAAGGAGAAGAAAAAAAATAATGACGGATGAAAATAGCACATTTAGATTCTTGGTAGTGAGTCAGTCAGTTTGAGTTCTTGTGATATGATTCGAGAAATCAATGAGGTAGCACAGCTGCTCTCGTCCTAAAGCCCAAGATATTTTATAGTCGGGAAAACTGTGAATACTAGGCCAGAGGGAAGGTTAGTACTGTCTTCTCCAGGGCATAAAAGTTTTTCACGGCTTATGAAAAAAGGGTCGGGTACAAGGCAGGATCGTGAATCTGGCCCAGATAAAAATAAAATTTATTAAAGAGACTTCTCTCCTTTGCGACCATAGTAATAAATTGTCACCCTACAGAAGCTAGGCATCTCTCTCTTTTCCTAAAACAATTAACAGCCCTTGAAGAATTATTATTTTATTACTATGGCATTGAATAATAGATTGTTTTCTAAGTTAAATGATTCATTAATTCTACAATTTACAATGGATTAATGTCATAATTATTTTAAAAAATATAACTTAATGTTATAATAATACAGAAAGAGGATCTACTAAACGATTCAAAGTGAACACTACGAACTATTAAACGAAACAAGTTGTCAACAGATAATTAGGCTTTGCCAGGCTGTTACAAGGCAGTATTATTTCATAATTGCTCCCTGTGCTTTGATGGCAAATTTAGTATCTCTGAGGCCGTTCACATTTTTTTTATTTATTTCACATTGATAATTTTCATACTTAGTTATACTAAAAATATCAGTTACTTGTATTATTATGGATGAAAATCCATATTTCTTAATCATAAGCATCATTATTTTATAATTAAAGCTACAATTAGTAACATTATATATAATTATCACCGTTACACTGCTCAACTGTCCAAGATATGCCACCCAAAGATGACATAGAGTGACGACGCTTTATTAAGCGTATATGTATCTATACTGTGCAAAAATGAATAGGGATATTGGTAATTTTGTAGTGTATATACTCTATTTAGCATTTATATTATTAAATATTTAATAACTCCATTAATATTTAATTTAGTTATAATAAATATTAATGCTTTTTATAATAAAATTAAAATTCTAGGCAAAGTAAATACAACATAATTAATGGTATCCCTATTCATTTTTGCGCAGTTTATAAAGACACATAAGTTGAATCTAATGAAAATATGCTCGTTACATTTTTAAAACAAAGCAAACAAAAAAATTCACATCAATAATAATTTTATCATTAAAAATTATCTAAACCTAAATAAACGTTTTATTAACAGAAAATTATTTATTGCAATGAAATAACTATTTTTTTTTAAAATCAAAATAATGAAATGATGAGTTTAAGAACCAACAAAGAAAAATTAAAATTAAAACGTCATTAGACAATACATAGATAGCTAACAAATTCCGAATAAAAGTTTTTACTATAGTTAATATCGTATTGTACCATAAAAAGTTTAAAACTGTACCATAAAACTTTAATGTCGAAAATTCTGTAGTATATTTTATGAAAAATATAAGAATTTAAACCTCCTTTTTGTTTTAAAAGGTGAAACAATCTAGATAATAATAATAATAACAAACCAATGGTTTTTTAAGAAGTAATCACTCCTTCATATTTTAAAACAGAATCTTTTTTTACAACTTAAAAAAAATAAACATATCACCATTCGCTAGAATACATTATAATACTCTACATTACGAACTGTGTTGTGAATTATCATTATGAGCCCAGATCTATAGTAAACTGAGAAATAAAGATAGACGTTTTATCTGTTTTTATATATAATTTCTAAAAATTCAATTAAATATTGTCTATGTCTTGTGCAAAAATAATTAAGATTATGGATGTAATTTCGTTTTACCCGCTATAAAATACTAACATGACTATTAAACGATCTATTGCATATGTAATGTTAATTACGAAGTACAATTAATCGTAATTAATCTTCATCATAAATTTATGTAATAACACTAATCAATAATTTATAATCTGTTATATAATGCATTACTTGTGTTTATGATATTAAATAGCATTTTAATCAATTGTGTAATTTTTAGTTTGTGATGAAAAAATAAATTCTTGGTTTAGAATAATTACGTAAAAAAAAACATCATTTCTTTGCCATTCTGTTTTTTGTCCAAGTTATGTTTGAAAATTTAAATTTATATACCTATTTTATTTTGACAACATACCAGTATCTATGTAATATATACTAAAAAACAATAAAATGATGTTTGGAAGTTAGAAAATTTCGAGTATATTCAACACTTGGATAGTTGACCGCCCACTGAGGAATATCAAGAAGCCTTTGATTCTTCCCACTAGAGTATTTAAAACCCCTCAGCTTACTCGTACTGGAGACAACTTTCAAAGACCAAGCGAGGAACCGATGACTTTGCCCATGTACTTTGATCGAGAATCGTCTAGTGGGTTTTGCAGTATGTGTGAACACGAAATGGTTTTCTTCGGTTAAACAATTATTGGTCATCCTCCACCCGTTGATCCTGAACAGCCATAAGCAGTGGGGCTTCATACTTTTCCGTGGATAAGACAAGTGTAGAAATAATCCATTAACAATTTAAGAAAATCCTATAAATTGGTATCACTACTTATCAATGCACAACATTTTTTTTCGTAACGCCTCATTAGTTTTATTCTCAAACAACAGTATGGCTGAGGATGATATATGACTGTATACTGGAATGGAATAACTGGCACACAAAATGGTTATTCATTATTAGTACAAATATTTATCCTTGATGGTGTATCAAAATGAATCAATTCCTCATCAAATATGCTAAAATTAATACATATTTCATTATATCCATATCATTACCGAATATCGATACCGAACGTGACTGCTTCTCTGCAAATCACAAAAAATTCTTCAATGTAGAATTGACACCTTCAGCTATTTCGTACTCCCTGATGGTATTTACCTTAACATTAATAAATACTTAAAATTATCCGTTCCTTCGACTTACTCACCAAACAATAAAACAGTTTTGAAAATGATTGATTTTTGGCAAGAAAATATTATTGTCACAATATTATAATGGTAAAATGATCATTGAAATCAACAGCTAAGAGTTTCCAGAAAGCATTACATTTACCACCTTGTACTCATTCATACTCATTCAACTAATCTAAAAACTGGATTTGAAATGAATATTAAGTTGGCTTATTTGTTCTATTAAATTAATTATACAATGTGGAAAAAATGTTGACGATAAAGTTCCTCACCGAGTTAAAATGGCCATAAGGAAAAAAAGAGCAACTTTTCATTGGTCCAGTTGTCCTCGCCCTTGTTTTTAATTTTTGTCGGTTTTATTTCACTTCGCTTGTCAAGTAAACTTTTTTTTTTTTTTTTTTAATTTATTTATTGATATTTACAACTGTATTACAATTATACAACAAGTAAATAGAATGCGTGTTACATAATGACATGAGAATGACAAGTAGAGAAACTACCCACTGGTAGTACTCAAATCAAAGTTCAAATAAGAAGGTCACGTGGCCATCTTCTTTTCAGACGCCTCGGAGGATTATCGGGAATTGAAGAGGAAGCTAGGTTTGAAACTAGAGGGTTTGAGTGGGAATGAAGTTTGCTATAAAAGGATAGATACCGGGTTCGGGCCAAATCAGCAACAAAAGGGACATTAAGGTCGTTATGGATGACTTTATTCTTAACAAAATAAGGAGCATTGAGGATTTTACGAAGGATTTTGGATTGTAGGGATTGGATACGAGAGGAATTCGATGGCTTAGTGGAGCCCCATAGCTCTACTCCGTAAGTCTAAATAGGTCGTATGATGGTCATGTAGATGAGTCTTTTGTAGTTAATTGGGAGCTTAGAGCGTTTGTCTAGTAAGTATTGAAGTAGCCTGAAACGTCGAGCGGTTTCTTGTCTTTTCAGTCTTGTATGAGGATTCCAGGTTAATCGTTTGTCGAGGTGCAACCCTAAGTATCGGATCTGTTATACAGGCACCAGTGGGATATTATTAAAGGATACTGTAGGGCAGGAAGTCATTGGTTTACGACGTAAGGTAAAAGTGATTTGATGTGATTTTTGAGAATTTATTTTAATTCTCCAGTTTTGAAACCATTCTTCAAGATCAGTGATATGGGATTGGAGGCATTGGGATGCAATAACTGGATTGGTGTTGACTGATAATACACATGTATCATCAGCATACGTGGTAAGGATAGTATTAGGATGAGTTGGGATGTCAGCTGTATAAACTATATAAAGGATTGGGCCAAGGATACTACCTTGAAGAACACCAGCAGATTGGGAAAAGAGGGATGAATAGAAATTATTATGGTTTACTTTGAAAGTTCTATTTGTGAGATAGGATTGAAGGATGAGAAAGTATGTAGGGGGTAGGAATTTACGGAGTTTGTAGAGCAAGCCCGTATGCCAGACTCGGTCAAAAGCCTGTTCCACGTCAAGAAAGACGCCCGAACAGTATGATCCACGTTCTAATGCAGAGGAGACCACATCCACCACACGATGACATTGCTGAATGGTGGAGTGTGATGCTCGGAATCCAAACTGGTGATCTGGTATTATGTGATTTGCATCAAGGATAGGGTACAATCGTTTAAGGATGAGTTTTTCTAGGATTTTACCCATGCAAGGTAAAAGAGAGATGGGACGGTACGAGGATAGGTATTCTGGTTTTTTTTTAGGTTTGGGTATCATTTTTACAATGGAGAATTTCCAGAGGTCAGGAAAATATGTGGAGCGGAGTACAGCATTATATATATAGGTAAGGAATAGGATGGCTTTTCTAGGTAGGTGTTTTAAGATATGAATTGTGATGAGGTCGTGACCAGGAGCTTTGCGGGAAGGTAATCTGTGAATAATGTTGGATATTTCTGAAGGATGGAATGCTTTGGGTGGAAGGAACATTTGGAGGGGAACATCTAACGCTTCTTTTATATATTCAATTTGAGTTGGGTTAATGATATCAGGATGTGGATGAAAGATTTTGGAAAGGTATTGGCCAAATAACTGTGATTTTTCTCCGTCAGATTTTGTCCAGTTATTTGATTCAGTAAGGAGTGGATGATTGAATTCTTTGAACTTTAGGAGTTTTTTGGTAGTCATCCATAATGTTTTGTCGGTGGTTGTAAGATTTTCAGTCCAGGTAATTAAATTTTGAATTTTGAACTTCTTGATTTCTGCTTTTAGTTTGTTAGTTAATTTTGTATAGATAGTTTTATCTGCTGGATATCGAGTCCTATGCCACTTCGATCTTGCTCTGCGTTTTTCTCTTAATAAGATACGAATATGCTGTGGCAAATCAGTCTGTTGATGGTTATTATTTGTGTGATTTGTGATATTGTCATGTATACTGTTTCTGATTGATGTTGTAAGTTTTTCTATGGCTGTATCAATGTCTCAAGTAAACTAATTTCGTTCTTTTTAATTTAATTTTTTTTATAAATTATCCGGCATTATTTCCTCAGCATATAAATCTTATGTGTTTTTTTCCGAAATATTTCCTTGATTAATTTTTAAAAAATGTATATAAGTGTTTTAAGTTTGAATCTGCGATTTTTCTTGGAACATTAATTTTACTGATTAAAATCATTTCGACTGAACGTGTGATAAATTGAATCTCAGATTATTATTTTCGGAAAAGCTCTGGAAAAACGATTATGTTCATTGTCGTATAGAAAACAAATTTTAACAGTATTACGCCATTTTTATTTTGGAAAGTATAAAAATGATAGTTTTGATTTTTTGTCTAACTCGAAATCATTGATTTGAAAGGCTTATCTATTTAAACATGATTTAAGGATTTACGGTTCTGTATAAAATAGCAATCATAAAGAGAGTGGGTGAAAGTTTCGGGAAGTTCTAAAAACCTAATAAGTAATGCCATAAGGCATTAATAATTAAACATTTCAATTTTTTCCCTTAAAACTTCTCCCGAAAAGATGTTTAAATTATTTAAAAAAAACACACTAAAAAATCAACTAATTTTGGCTTTCTTTTACATTATTGAAATGCCAAACAACTGC
This sequence comes from Arma custos, assembly GCA_037127475.1. Classification (NCBI taxonomy): domain Eukaryota; kingdom Metazoa; phylum Arthropoda; class Insecta; order Hemiptera; family Pentatomidae; genus Arma; species Arma custos. The sequence goes on along the minus strand of CM073759.1, from coordinate 48,728,953 downwards.
CATACTATAGACTGCAGTGATTCTTTCGGAAAATTTAAGTAAGAGAAAGACTAGAGATAAAGAAAATGTTTTTATTTGTTTGTTTTACATTTTAATTATAATGCGTTGGGTGCGATTTATATTACCTTTAAATAAATATATATTTATAGGATGACAGTTGTATTATCTTAGTTGCCTAATTTGTTGAACAAAATTAATTATATAATGCGAAAAAAGCTGTTAATAAAGTCCCTCGTTAAGTTGGAATGGTCATAACGAAAAAAAAAAGTACTTGTCATTTGTCCTCTTCCCTCTAGCCTTGTTTTTAAGTTGTGTCAGTTTCATCTCACTTCGCTTGTCAACTAAACTCATTTTGTACTTTTTAATTTAAAATTTCTCATGAATAACCCTTCTGAATACTTAAAATATGTTGTGACCTCGAATGGCTTTACTCCCTTCAAATAAATACAGAATACGCTTTTTTTTCTTCCTCTTCTGAAAAATATTTAAGATTTGTTAATCGTTAAGATTTGTACATATGAAAATATATTTAGTGTAACAACTTTCTTTTTCACATCGTTATCTCGTCCGTTTGGTGCTGCTACCTACAGGATAGATCTAAGGAATTTTAAAGCCTACCAATTCATTTTGGAGTGAAATCGTTGATTGATGGTTACCTTAGTAACAAAAAAAATGTAGAAGTAGCCAAAAATTTTCCAAATTTTAATGTTTTTTTATTTTTTTTGTGGCTCTACGGTAAATATCTTATGTTAATAAGAATAGTATTGATTTTAATTTTGTTTTTTCTTAAGAATAATTATATTTAATTGGAACTACGGTAAGTTATGTTATGTTTCGATGATCTTCAAATATCGGCTTATCAGGTAAATGAAGTAATGCAACTTGGTGTCTATAGATTTTTGTTTCATTTCTTTTTTCATTACGACCTTTGACATAAATCTTGCAATCCTGTTCACAATTTATAAATATATATATATATTCCTTCCATCACCTATTCCTTGTCTTTCGGTTTCCTCCAAACTAAAAGCCCTTACATGTTTATATATATATATACATGTAAGGGCTTTTAGTTTGGAGGAAACCGAAAGACAAGGAGTAGGTGATGGAAGGATCGCCATCCAGGGCGGGTAATGAGGGCGTCATCGATTGTTTACGCCTCGGTTGCCATGGGAACCGTACTTCTTACTTGTCATTTCCCAGGGCGTGTTCTTCGATGAGCAATAATTTTAAGATGAACTCCCTATAAAGGGCCAAAGCTATTATAAAGATATTGAAAACGCCCTAAATACAAATATTTTTTTTAAATAAATATTCTTTTTGTTGTTAACTGGTTTGTAGGTTTTAGATTCAAGGCACAAATAATGAAATAAAAAAAAGTCCATAGAAATCAGTTTGTATTACTTCATCTATGATGTGATAAAGCAATCTTTCCGTTTTATAGACAATACAGCACAACATAACCTAGCACAGGCTATGCAAAGGAAAGGCAGAGGCTCTGGCTCACAGTAGAGTCCGAAGATGTCCAGACCCGGGAGAGGTCCTACTCACAGACGACAGACCAGACACGAAAAAGAAAGCTAAAAGTACCCCTTTCTAGATACAGATAAATCTTAAGTTAATTATGTACATGTTTTATGGCAATAATCAATCTGTAAAATTAATTATGATTTCTAAACATATGTATTAACAGTTTCCGAAATAATATACGTACATATATGTAAATTTTATTTGTTTTAATAATTGAACTGTTTATATAATCATTATTAAAAATAAATATATAAGATCTATATTTATGAAATAGGCATACAAATGAGCAGTCCAGATGTTTTCTTTAATAATTAATATATAAATTAAATATACATATATATTAAATCATTTAGTATACAATTTTTTGTATTCTTATACGGCATAAGTACGACCTTACTTAAGCAAAACTACATGCTGTTTTTAATTTCGTTTAGCATTACTATTTAGCAACCGATTTATAATTTATCATTGTACTAAATCAAATTAAACTAGAGTATTTTACAAACACAATAAAACTAGTAAAAAATTAAATGTATCACATTATTTCACTTTTCATAATTTTAAATCAGCTTCTAACGTACTTGAATGTGTCGACGAAATGTTATAATACGTTAAGTTACTTGTTTTCTCTTCACGGAGTGCATAATTTAACGTATAAACAAATAAAAAGAGTGTTACACAAATGAGAAGTAGGGATCTGAAGGAAAAAGCAAAGTAAATGATGAAAAAGCAATAGGAATGATTTTATTTGCCATGCCAAAGGGAAAATGCTATATTTCTTTTTGTGTTTGGGAGCTGTGCTGGGCTACAAAAGAACAGACTTCCGAAACTCCTCGGGACAAGCATAAAGCTTCATCCGAGCTGTTATGTTTACCAACTTGCCCTCTGTCCGATTTAGACAGCTACCAGCGAGTGACCACTTTTTTTTTTGTTACACCGTTCCAACTATCATGTTGTTACTTATGGTCAAAGCGTCGCTTGAAAAAAGTAAACTAGAAGAAGTACGGTATTATTTAAGAAATTTCGTACATGTAAATATTATTTTCAGATAGCCTGGTTGCTCGGAGAGAAAGAGAGAGAAAGGAAGAGAAAAGGGGGGAGGGGTGGAATTACGACGCGAGTTGCATTGAATAAATTGTTGGCAGAACGACAGAATGTAGCTTTTTTCTTCCACATTTTTCATTATTTTGTTTTATTTCTTTAAAGTAATAATGTAATAAAATACTGTGAAACTAAAACAATATAAGCAGCTCACCAGACATATAAGGATTGTTAATGGAAAATAGGTCATTTTTAGTAAATATTAATATGTAATATGTTAGTATGATATATATTTTTAGTCTTAGTATATTATAGTCAGAATTTGATATTTTCTAACATAGGTATGTATTAACATTTTGCTCAGAATCTGTTAGACAGTTTTAACTATAACAATTTTCAAATCTTTAGTTTCTAAATCGTATATTATACTACTCGGAGATTTGTTCTTAAAACGGGGAGAAAATTTTTCCATTTTTATTTTCTAGCTATGATAATTTAATTAACAGTAAATAAACATATTTTTTATTAAATTACAGTAACTAGATACGGAAATTATGATGAACCTAAGCTTTACTACATTTCTTACTATATACTGTAGTGTATTGACATGTATCTCTAAAACACTGCTCGAGACAGGTTGTGCGGTATTTAAGTCTGTTTATATATATATATATATTTTATAATTTTAGTTTATTTTATGGTCCGGACGGTCTCAATTAAGATCCAGACCGCATTCCAGCTGATGTATATTTTCTTACACGCCCATTTTTTAGAATTACAATAAAATACATTTAAGTTTGTTTATTTGGAATATTGTATGAGGAAATTTTATAATTAATTATTGAAGGAGAAGTGAATATTTTCCCTATTTCAAAATTAGATAAAATGATTGATATTGGTTGTTGGCTTCTGATAATGATGAAATAAGAGGTCGAGAGGCAGGCCAAGTCGTTTTATTATTAATACAACATGCAATTTAATATTAACACCAGGAGATTAGCGTTGTAGTTGTATTATGTATCCGTAGCTATAATACATATATAAGTAATATAGATGTAGTAAATAATTATTGCTGATTTTATTAATGAAATATTTCAAGGAACTTTTGTAAATGATGACACAAAACTATTCAGATTGTATCATATATCTAAAGCACCGGTGAATAAGTAGTTCAGTCAGATTTTCTCTAAAATGATTTTTTTGTGCTTAGCAAAGCGGAATCGTATTATTTTCGTAGTGAATAAGGGGCTTTTTCAGGCATTGGTTAGAAAAGGAGTGAGTTCTTGCTTAGATTTCAACTCCATTTTAAGTCAACAATTACCAGAAGGACACCATTCTGCTACTCTCAATACAGTTAACTCGTTCTGGAAAAAGTTTGACGTAACCACTTATTCACGGGGGCTGTAGATATTTTATTATATATTGACTGGATACTCTATTTACAAATAGAAATAGGATACTATGGATGTTGAAATATACAGAGTGTCACGCTAAGGGAAAAAAAGAGTAACATAGTTGAAAAATTACAATAACAATAATAATGTACGAATAAAAATAGTTTTGAATGATTTGAAAAAATAAAATTTGATTAATGCGAAACTATGGACTAATATACACGATTTATTTAACAAAATTATTTCGGTATCAGAGGTTGATAAATAATATAGCTTTTCTCTATTTTTCACTCAAAAGGAAATTACTCTAGATAGTGGGAACATAATTTGTAAACTAAAAAAAAAAAAATCACATTCCCTAATAACACAAGGCCGGAGAAGTTTAGATTTATAGGCAGTACAGTGAGTGCCTCTTCTGCAGTACGCCTCAATAATAGCTAAGGCAGATTTATTATTCAAGCCCAAACATGTCCGTTAATTGTGAACTGTGAGGGCTCCAGGCCTGCCAGATGGAAAAAATATTGCACGGAAAGAAGCATTAATCAATTAAATTTCAGAAATAAACACTATTCTAGTCAGAAATAAACCTATTCTTAAAAAAATATATATATTTAAAAAAATAGTTTTGTGAGCTTTCAAAGACCTAATCAATGATAGTTTGCATTGAAAATAAAGTGTAAATATAGCATTTAATGATAAATTTGTATATTGATAGACTATACCGTAACACAAAAAACATCATAAAATATGATGAGTGAAAAGTTGAGTACGGTAGATATATAAAGATATTCGATAAAATGTTTGATAATGAAATCTATTATAAACACGAGGCTAATAATGATCGTGTTACAAGGTTTCTTGCTACCCCGTTAATTTAACATGAAAATCCTTTAAAACACTATAGAATTTCTTTTTAAATTTTTTTTTTTAAGGGACAGCAAAAAATGTTTTCCATGGGTTACTAATTACTTTCAGGCGGATATTACATTACATCCAAGCAATTTTTCTTAAAGAATGGATCATGTTTTGCTTTGCCTTGTATATTTTAAAAAAAATAGAATATCGGTATGCAGATTTATCGGGGTGATTTTCATGTTTTATTTCCTCATTGCCTACTCTATTTTTAAATAATTGAGGATCGAGGAAAAAATAATGCTGAATATGTGATATCAACATAGTACTCGTAAAGAATGTTACTCTTCTTTAATTATTTTTAATATTGTACTTGATTAATTCCTTAAATATTGAAATACATTTTATTAGAAACCAATGTTTCGACCCACATTACAGGTCATCTTTAGCTCTAAATAGCAAAGTACAAAAGTATTTAAAAACGAAATTATTCAAATATAGAAAATTATTATAAACAAAAAGTGTGTGTGTCAGCTCCGACACGCGACTGGAGTTTACCCCTTTCCGTTTCTAATGAATTTTAAATGTGTTCTACTAATTAATCGCTCTCTACTGATACTTACCATCGCGTATTCTTTTTTTATTTATTTGTAAATTATTTTAAAAAAAATTAATTTAAATTAATGTGAACTATTTTAGTTAAAATTATAAATATATCTTTTTTATTAATCGTGTCAATGTTTCGGCCTACGTTGTAGTGTCGGGCAAATAGTGGGTGCAGTGACATGTTACAACACCAAAACTGTCAACTGAACTCATATAGATGTATATTCACGGTTGCGAAATACATCCCAAGAAAAGATATCCTACCGCCCCAGTGCTATAAATTTCTACCCAGTATTCACTTTTTTGAAGAGGGCCTCATCTTCAGAGTCCGGTAGAGGTGTATATAAGCCAAGCTTAATCACTGTCTGCCCACTTCCTAATACACCAATCTCCGGTCCTAGTAGCACTACATACTACACACTACACACTGTACACAATTAGCCATTGCACAGCCTTTTTAGATAGCTAGTCAATTTCCTACTCTTATCAGAGAAACGCTGCCCTATCGTCTGTTGAGGTTGTATCCAAGTGATATGTGTTATAATATTTGGTTAATAAAAGTCCAGTCTTAGATTTATTTTAATAAGCTTTATTGCAAGCATTACAATAGCACCTTATGTCACTTTTTTTGTTTTTTTTTTATGCAGGCTCAACTAGTGTTACAATCAGTGTTGCCACATCTCCCTCCTTTTATTTAAATTCAAGAATAACATAGAAATAAAATAAAATTGATTGAAACATAAAACGAATTTTCAAAATAGATATGAAATAAATCAACACCACAATTTATACAATTAAAGTTCAAGTCATTCTTCCACCAATCTTCTTGGCTTAATAATTCGCCTTCCATATCTAGACATAGCAGGACTATCTTGTGGATGCTGAGGCGAATGGAAGAAGTCCATACCGACCCGTTGATGAGGCCTTGATTGTACAGGGTAAGGCAATAAAGGTTCCTTTATATTTTTATTCCCAAAAGCCTCACATATTTTACATTTCAATATATACTCTTCAATATCTGAGTTATTTTGCGGCCAGTAAAATATTTGTCTTGCCCTTGCTTGTGTTTTGCTGATTCCTAAATGTGGACTATGAAGCTTCTCCAACATTTCTTTCCTCAAAGAAATAGGCACCAACAGCTTTCGGCCAACAAACCATGTTCATCATGTTCTTTTTCGGTCTCGGTTGCAATTAGAATGTCATCGAAATATATTATAAGTCCCGGAATATCTGAAAATATGGAAGTGTTTACTCTTTGGAACTCCTCAGGGGCGTTGGATACACCGAATGGAAGTCTGAGGAACTTATAGCACCCAAAAGGTGTTGAAAACGCGCACAGGTTAGATGATTCTTTGTCCAGTTTAATATTATAAAAGCCCTCCTTAAGATCAAGTAAAGAAAACCAACATTTACCTGATAACTGAGAAGTTACTTCTTGCAAGGTAGGTATTAACGCAGGTGTTTTAATAATGGCTTTGTTCAGATCAGTTGGGTCCAAGCATATTCGAAGGCCTCCATCTGATTTTTCGATAACTACAAGATTGCTGAGCCATGTCACCGGGCAATCCACTTTTCTTGCAACCTGTCCCTAATAGCTAAAGGTACTCTTCTTGGAGGTCTGATGACTGGTGCTACAGATTTATCCACTTTAATGTGACACTCATAATTTTTTATCAGCCCAGTTCCCTGAAATATGTCTTCATTCCTCTTCAAAATTTCCATTTCTTTAATTATTTAAAGAAATAATTTCTATTCTTTATCAACTGTAAGTTCATTTATTCTTTTAATTAAGTTTAATTTAACACAACCATGCAACCCCAGTAATGGTCTGATTTTATTATTGTTTGCATCATCCACTACAACAAAACTGAGTTGGCAATTCCTCACTTTATTGGCACTACATTTTAAATTAATAACTCCTGACGATTTTAACTGATTTCCTCCAAATACCTCCAAAATTATTTGTCTATTATTATATATTTGGTCAGTACTTACTCCCAATTTGAACAGACAACTTATTGGCATTACATTAATCTCAGCTCCCGTATCAAGCTTAAACTCCAAATCCTTGTTATTAATAATTAAACTTTGGGACCACTGTAAACTATCAATTTTACAAATTTTCTTTGAGCTCTCAACTAATTCACAAGAGTCACTAAGGGACTCGGCATAATCCTGTTCACTTTCATATTTATTTTGCTGAACTAAACTTATATTTTTCTTGTTTTTTAAAACATGCAACTGCAAAATGATTTGGCTTATTGCATAAACTGCAATTATCTCCATATGCTGGGCAATTATTGGCTCTATGTTTATTTCCACACTTCCGACACTGATAGTATACCTCATCATAATTGTTGTTCACACCACTGCTGTAATTCCCATTTTTAAACCTAAGATTATTATTAAGATTCCTGCCTTCATCATTAGCTGTGTTATAATAGAATTTATTGTTACCTCTTTTTAATCCATGTACTTGTACAGATTTTTCTTGTATTATTTTAACTTGTTCCTTTGTAGTTTCAGAAACTTTTTCAGCATCGACCACTTTAATTAAATCTAGTTCACTTTCTCTTAATATTCTTTCCTGTAGACCTTGATCTGTTAAGTGTAAAACAATTTGATCCCTAATTAAGGATTCTTAACTGATCACCAAATTCACAGTTTGCTCCAATAGTGCGAAGCACTGTCACATAATTGTCAATAGCCTGACCATCAAGCCTCAAGGTTTTAAAAAATTTATGCCGCTCAAACAACACATTCTTCTTTTCTTTACAGTAGTTATCATATTTAGTAATTACAGCGTTATATGTCAACTTTTCACTAGATATTCCAAACGTATTAAAAATAGCCAAACCTTCATCACCAATCAAGTTGGTGTTTTAACTTTATCTTCTTTTTTATCCTTCTCGGTTGCTAACAGATCGTTTTCCAATTTTTGTTTCCAGTTTTTCCAACTTTCCGCGATACTGCCCGAAAACGTTAATTCTGCAGTAGGTTTGAACTCCATTGTAAAAATTGGTCGTATCCTATTATCACTGTTGGTACACTTATTCGACTATTTACTTTGTTAATCACTCGGTTTCACCTGACACCATGTTATAATATTTGGTTAATAAAAGTCCAGTCTTAGATTTATTTTAATAAGCTTTATTGCAAGCATTACAATAGTACCTTATGTCACTTTTTTTGGGTTTTTTTTTATGGAGGTTCAACTAGTGTTACAATCAGTGTTGCCACAATATGAATGGACCCCAACAGCTTAAGGCGGAGTCTAAATAAGAGTAGTAAAACTCGTAGTGTTTGTTTGGATAGGTGTCTTTAAAAAGGCTTTTTTTTTTTTTTTTTTTTTTCCTTTCAAAGTAACCCTTTGAAAGGACCGTTTATATGTTAGCACATTCCATACGTGAGTATACTATGTGCCTTATAAATTTATTTTACAAATAGTTAACTACAGTTGGACAATTCTAAAATATATGCAAAAAACATTATTATATACATGCTGTTACAACTTAACATAATTAACAAAATTAACTAATTTAACAACTATAAATTTAACAATTAACATTTTTTTTTTTTTTTTTAATTTAAAATTACAATACTTACAAAATGATTATCTTTTTTTTTTTTTCCTAGTATAGTACAGGGAGTTTCTTATATGGATGTCAACTTTTCAAAATCAATACTATAAATAAATTTAGTGAGTTCGGGTCGAAAGTGATTGTATAGGTCATGTTCAGCAACTGGCCAAACTTTCCCTCTTAATATTGTGGAGATAATTAATTTTGATCTTTGTCCTTCATACAATTGGCAGTCATATATTATATGTTTAAATGTCTGTTCTTCTTTGTCTATTGAGCAAGTACTATCGTTGGTTATGTGAAATCTGTGTAAGTATGATTTGGTATGTCCATGTTCAGTTAAAACCTGAGTTAGTTTGTAGTTAGTGGATTTTATTAATTTGTAGTTATTGTTTGTTAGTTTTGGAATGAACCTATGCAAACTAGGAGATTTATTTGAAATAGTCCACCGTTCATTCCACCTCATAATTGATTCTTCCCTAATTTTGAATTTTATGAACGAAATTGGTGTTTTTTGAAAAGATGGAGACATATCACTTTGTGCTGCCTCTTTTGCTAATTTATCCGCTATCTCATTGCCCTCGATACCAGAGTGACCCTTTACCCATATTATTTTTACCGAGAAATTTAGAAGCCTAAGTGTGCACAAGTTCATTCTGATATTTTCGGTAAGCTCGTCATGTACGTCTGTGTTGAGAACTGATTGTATCAAGATTTTGTTATCTGTGTGTATGACTATGTCTGTATGTATGTTGTTTGGAAGGTCAAGAAGGAATTCTGTCGCTTTTACGACTGCGTACTTCTCAGCTTGGTTGTTGGAACTTGTAGAGCCTAGTTTGTACTGGGCACATAGCATCTTCCCATTCGTGTCCCAAAGTAGCCAAGCACAGCCTACATTATTGCCTTCTTTACTTCCGTCTGTGTATATGTTAGTGATTTCTGTACCCGTTCCGTTATGTTGTGTCAAGTGCGTGTAAAGTTTGGCAAATGTTGATGGGTGTAACCAATCAAAAGGTTCAGATTCCCTTTCTATCATGTTATGTTCGATTTCTCTAAAGTTATCGTTACGCAATTTAATCGATGAGAGTTGTACGATTTCACTAATTTTAAGATCGATGGGTACAATTCCTGCTAAGACACAAGCTGCGTCATATGATATAGTTTTATATGCCTTGACAATCCTGATACCTATGATTCTTTGCAGTCTCTGAAGTTTCCGTAGATGGCATTTTTTCTCAATTGCTCTATGCCAAATCGACACCGCGTAAAGCATTTTGGGAATCAATGCCCCCTCGTATATTGTCTTCAAACATTCAGCCCCGAGGCCCCAGGTTGTTCTTGCAGCAATAGCTAGGGAGTTAACTGTTTGCATAGTCCTGACGTATACTCTTTCTATGTGTTTCGACCAGCTCATTTTTCTATCGAACTCTACGCCAAGAAAGGTCAATGTTTGAGTGCTCTCCAATTGCTCATTGCCAATGACAATGTCTAAATCCGGTAAATACCTTTTTCTGCTAAAAATAATGTATTTGCTTTTCCTTGTGTTGAGTTCTAACTTGCATGTTTTTGTCCACTCATGTATTTTGATTAAAGTTGTGTTTGCTATCTGTTTTAAATTTTGAAAACAATTTCCTCTGATTAAAATTAATATATCGTCGGCGTAAATAATTAATTTTGAGTCAGTTGGTAAGTCAATGTCGAAAATTGTATTAACTAAAATGTTCCAAAGAATGGGCGATAGAGATGATCCTTGTGGTGTTCCTAGCGTTAGAGTTTTTAAGCAGGAGATGGTATTCGTTGTAAAAAGTAACCGTCTATTTTCAAGGAAATTTCTAATCAATAAATATAAATTCTTTGGACACCTATATTTTTTGAGATTATTTAATATAGCAGGCCACCAAGCATTGTCAAAAGCCCCTTTTATGTCAAGGCTGATAACTAGAAGTTGATCTTTTTTATTTAGAGCTTCGCTGATATTGGTGGTCAGTGAATGTAATGCGTTTAATGTTCCAGTCTTCGGCATAAATGCAAATTGATTTTTGTTTACAGTTTTGGTTTTAACAAGAAAATTAATTAGTCTGTTTTTAACGATTTTCTCGATAATTTTGCTCATGATCGGAAGCATACTAATTGGTCTAAGCTTAGTGCTAGAGGGTTTCGGTACTAAGACTAATAGACCAATTTTTCAGTTGTCTGGAAATTCGTTTCTTCTGAAGAGCAATTTGTACCAATGTAGTATTAAATTTGGTACAAATTCGAAGACTTTTTGGAAAATTATAGGAGTAATCCCGTCGTAACCCGGAGATTTTTTTGTTTTTAACGATTTGATTGCGATCGAAATTTCATGGTCCTCTATTGGTAAGTCATCAGTTGTATCCGGAGGTATCATAACATTCGATCTAATTATAGTATGTCTGCTGTCATCTGATTCAGGAGTATCTACATTTATTAGGTCGGTCATTACCTGGTTCAAAGTCTCCTTTAGATTGTTGGTATACTGGTTGTTAGTCGATGTTTGTATGGTTTTTAAAAGCATTTGATTTTTTACTTTTCCTGCAGCCCATTTATAAGTCCAGTCCCATGGTTTAGCGTTAGTGCAGTACGATTTCCAAGATTCCATTTTGGATTGCCTAATTAATTTCTGGTAAAGATGGCGACTTTCCAGATAGCTGTCTCTAGCTTTATTTCTGAGTTCTTGGTTGTTTTTAATCTTCTGATATTGCTTCCTGAGCTTGTTCGTTCTTTTACGTAGGGCTGAAAGTTCATCATTCCACCAAGGAACAGACTTATATTGTTTTATACGGGGGCTATTACTTGATTTTTTAAACGTCATATTTGAAGCTTTAATTATTATTTTAGTCATCATTCTGGAAATTAAATTTGTGCTCATATACTGTAGTGATTCAATAATATAGTTTTGTAGTTCTTCAGCTGTAAATTTGTTTTCAGTACGCGGTATAAATTCTTTTTCAAGTTGTGTTAGTAAGTTAGTCTCAAATTTATTCCAATCAGCATTTGAGGTAAAGTATTTTCTTGTTTTATTTGTATTTTCAAAAGGCCTATTACATTTAATTTCAAATAGAATACAGTTGTGGTCTGTAAGATTAGTTTCGTTTGAAATGGTCCAGTTTTTTATTCGTCCTGTAGCTTGTATATTAGACAGAGTTAAATCAATATTACTCTTCCCTTGATGCCCATCAAAAGTAGGAATATTTGACTTCATGTTCATTATTAATAACTCATTAGTTACAATGAACTCTTCCAAAAGTAATCCCCTTGTATTAGAAATCTTATCATGCCACACTTTGGATCTGCTGTTCGAATCAACGCCTATCACTATATTATAACCTCTATAGCTTGTGATAAATTTATTAAGCTTATTTAAATCGATATTTATGTCCCTAGTAATATCGAAATAACAGCTAGCAAGGATATATTTGTCTCTCCCTGTAATAACCTCCACTGTTATCATATCTCGATCTGAAAATTGTGTTATCAAACAGCTGTCTAGGTTAGGATTTGCAATTACTATTGCTGCTCTAGGGATGTCGTCATATGTTTGATAAATTTTGTATCCTCTGTAGCCTGTGATATCTTTGTTGTAGGAGTATGGTTCCTGAATCAGTAAAATGTCTAATTGTTTCTTGTTTATAATTTGTTGCAGTAAATTTGTACAGTATTTAGAATGTTTAGTATTTAGTTGTAAAACTTTCATGTTTATATTACTAGAACAAGTCACTTGAAAACATATGTTTACTTATACACATTTTCCTATTCATTTCAGTACAACTCAAAAGTGTTATCTTATAACTATTAACTGGATACAGCAAGTTCCAGATGATAGCAGTTGAAAGTTGTTGGTTAATTTCTGCTATTGATGACTTTATAAATGTATTTGTTGTATTTAGATATGATTTAATTATAAATGTTCCACTATTCTTAATATTTTTAATATTGATTAGCATATAACTTACTATCAAATTTATACTATTTACTTTTAAACAATTTATTAGTAAATTGCTTTTTATATAGTTAAAAGTTTTACAGGCTAACGATAATCTACCGTTATTGTAGTTATTTAGTTTGTCAGTCATAGTCTGTATTTGCAATTATTCTATCTAAAGCCGCCTTGTAAGAAGGACAATTTCTAGATAATGCAGGGTGATTAGAATCTACTTTCTTCTTAATATTTACTCTATTATTATGACTCACACAATTGATGCATTTGTGTGCCTCAGATCGGCACTCCCTCAGGCTGTGGGGCTCCGAGCAGAGCGGGCACGTAGGCTGGACGGCCGTGCAGAACTTCTTGGTATGACCTATCCTGGAGCAGACGTAGCACCTTGGAGCCGAGTGATAATCTTCCACGGAGCAGGTCACCATGTCCACGAACGCCCTGCCAGCCAGCAACTTTCTCGCTTTGGGAGTTATCTCCACAATTGCGTGCTTCCATATTTTAATCAGTGAACCTCCATCTGTGTTCCTGTGCTGGTTCGACAGAATTGTTTTTAGTTTCAAGTCCTCCTCTTGTAACCTATTTTGCTCAATAATTGTTGGGACTATTTCCTCTTTTTTTAAGTCTTGAGGAATATTTTTTATAATAACTATAGGGTTGTTTTTTTTCAGAGTTTTCACTATCAAATTGTTGCCATGCTTACTGACGATTTCATTTTTGATAAGGTTAAGATCGGCTTCTGCTTCTGAACCTATAATTAAACCTCCGTTCTTGGTCCCTCTTAATGTTTTTATCCCAACTCGTAACTTTCTGGGATTAATAGCGTTCTTGAAAAGGGTTTTTGTATCATCTGTACTATCCGGATTTACTTTTTCTATGAACACTTTAAATTCTTTAACTGTAGGTCTTTTGTTACCTGTTATTTCTGCATAAGAAGGGGCAACGGCAAAACGTGGTGTTGAGGTTAATTTCAAGATCTCTTTCCTTTCACTCTCCAACCGCTCGTTATCTCTTCGGAGATGCCCAAATATTAATTTCAAGGAGTCAATACGTCTATAAATACCTTCTTTTATAGAATCTTTTATCTTCAACTGCGTAAGACTATTTAAAAACTCGAGAGCTTCTAAGAAATCTGCCTCGTCCGACGCCATGACAGTTGACATATGATTATTAAAAAGGCTTCTATACAAAAATTATCGCATTTCAACACTAATAAAGCAATAAAATACACTGTTACCAAAGATACCACACGTATCTCTTCCCAATTAGTCCCGGAATTTAACTTTTAATTTCTACCTGTTATGTTAAACAAATAATACAATCTTATCGAGAATGGAACGTAACAGGCCACTTTTAGTTAAAACTCGATTTTACTCCTTATAAAATTTTTATACCGCAGGCTAAATATGAAAATTGTTTCTTAAGGAGTAAACTCCAATAAAAAATTAAGTAATTAGAGTAATTCAGATGCACAAGTAAAAATGAGCATAGAACATATAAATATAAATAATAAACATGTAAAAACTCAGAAAACCTTATAATGATTCTGTTCAAGCATGGGTTTGAACAGTATTCTACAAGAACCAGGAACTTAATTAAGTTGTATTTCTACGTTTCATTATATGCATTACTGCAATTCTTTCGTTTTAACTACTTTATAGATTGCTCTTATTGTTCTACATTGTTTTACACATAATAAATTGTTTATTCTTTTAATTAATTTTAATGGTTATTGTTTAATAATACAATTTAAAAGGTGTAAAGGGTTAGAAACATCCCTCTTTGCAAAGTTTTTAGTGATAAAGACATTTGCCCGTTTGTGCCTATTTTAAATTAATTCAAATGGTAAGCCTCATACCGCGAATTTGAATAAATGGACCATATACCAGTTCTAAAAATAATAGCTCATTTCTCTTTTTTTATCTGTATTACTCCAATAGTTTCATGTATGCATATATTTTATATATTTTTTTTTTATACAGCCCTGCAGGATACTTATGATGTGGGTCGAAACGTCGGTTCCTTATAGCTTATCACTATGTATGGAACTAATTCTTTGACTTCCACTCAGAGCATTTTCTTCCTTAAATTATTCAAATTAATTTATGCAATACAAACAAAATTAATGAACTTTGCAAAGTAGCCAGACAGACTAGGACTATTGAAAAGGGAGGCCGGGGAGTGTCCACAACTCAAGGCGAGCTGTTTGGACTGGGCCAGGGAGAGATCCTTGAGGCTAGGAGGGCAATCACTCCAAGTGCCATTCCAAGTAGCACTTCTCTCCCGCCCTAGCATTCTTCGCCGGGGATAGGAGTGGATAAACTGCCTAAAGTATTTTACTATCTAGGGCAAGGTTGGTTTTCAGATAGTAAACCTCTCCGGACTTCTAGGAGCACACATATTCATGGAAATATGATTTCAGAATTAAAAGGGATATGAAAGCAATATTTAGAGATTACTCTTATTGAGCACTAAGCTCGCTTCTTTTGTCCTGAAATCTAAAAATCAGAATTTACAAATACATAATCCTTCCATCTCTTCTTTCCGGATGTGGAACTTGGCTGATAACGCTGAAGGATGAACAACTTCTTAAAATATTCGAAAATAAAGTGTTACGTAGAATATTCGGTCCAAAATAGGACGAGACCAATGGGGAATATAGGAGATTACACAAAGCAGAATTGCGAAGTATGCATACGGTTAATATTAATCATATGATAGTGACCAGAAGATTAAGATGGGCATGCAAAGTGGATGGACTTAGTGACGAACGACATCTGAGGGGTAATCCGATGCCTAAGTGGGAAGATTGCGATAAGAGTGATGTGGCGGATTTGGGTTTGGGTAATGGTCCGTGGACAGAAGTTTGTAAGCAGAGATAGGTGATATCGGCGTCGAGCCTTCGGGTTCGCTTTTATATATTATATATATAAATATATATAATATATAATAGCGAGATTTTAGCGAGAAGGTTGTGTTTTGGAACCTTCCATCTACCCGTCTCTGTGAAGATCATAATAGTTTCTCGAGGTACAAATGGGCCAGGTGTCCATAAATTATTAGATAAGGTTTCTCTACAAACCAGATTATCATAATCATCATCATCATGAATGGCTCTACAACTCTTACATCAGATATGTGCATTCATATTGTTATTTGCATCCTTCAATTATCACATTTACTTCTATTTGGCCTCCGCTACTTGCGACTGCCAGTGTTTACTTTGTTTTATTCTCATTGATCCTCATGCCGGTTCTCGATGCTGCTCTTTTCAAACCAATGCCATCGACAAACCCTAACGATTATACTAAACGACTGGTGCTCGTTTGACTGACTAGGATCTTGGATCTCCTAACAGCACATTGGAGGGCAATATTCAACAGAAGAGCTGCTTAGCAATCACCTTGGCGTAGTCCTTTATGCATTACAAAATAGTCCATATATTGTTACAATTTTATAATATATTGAAGGTCTATATAGCTTACTATAGGCATTGATTAACTTAGTCTTTTACCCTAAAAAATTCAAAACTATTCAACTCCTATGCTTAAAAATATCAAGGCTCGATTTTTTCTTTCGATTGCAAGATTGATAGGTTTACCAACATATCTAAGACATTTACGATGTAAATGAACATTATATGAAAGAGGCATATGGACATTTTCCTTCTATAATAACACGATAGGATACTCGATATTATAAAGATAATTAAACAAAAAAATCTTTAAACCAAGTAATAAACTCGATATTTTACTATCCAGGAGTAAATACAAATTATGAGTAACACACGTTTATAGATTGTTTCGCCTTTGCCTCTGTAATTTTCAGAACATATGATATGCGATTAAATTACGATACCAAAGGAAGTATTAGAAAGAATGGACATAAACTTACTACTGGTATGACTACACAGGGTATTTCAGGGTTAAGTAGCTGAAATTTTTAACTAAGCACCTAAAAAAAAAATTCCTATGGAGGTATGTTTGTTTAGGAGTAATTAACACCTAAAAATTTTCATTGTTATGAATTATCTAGGCATAGTAAATAGGTGAAACTTGCTTTATTTGTTCCAACGACTTTATTCACAAAATGTAAACGTTAATGTTCATATTAAATGTTGTTCAATTCGATTTCCAGGAGCATTAAGACAGGCTCGGCATCTTTCTTCAACAGTGACAGTGGCCGAGCGGCACGGAATGTGTGTTATTCTTTCAATCATCCTTCTTCGTAAAGAATAAAGGTCATTGACCCCGAACAAAAAAATTAAAGTTTTATTTTTTAATTATGCCTTAATAATTAATTGCAATGCAAATCTTTATTTAGGTGTGAATATGTCTTAATCAAAACATTCGCGGATATTTTTTTTTAGATCTTTAGTTCAAATTTTCACTTTTGCAACTTAACCCTGAAACAGCTTGTATATATGTACATAAAAATATAACTAAATATTTGTCGAGAGATGATATCCTACTTAAGAGACGGGAATACACTAGGAGTGTTTTGTATTTAGGAGAATCGCAAACAAGGGGTACCATACATTTCCCTTTGTGATGGAGAACCATCGTTTAGGCTGGTCCATTGTTCTCCTGTCAGGGGCACCTACAGGATGCCTCCCACCTAGCCATCTGATTCCTCTACACCTTACCTCCATTGTCTCGTCCAAAAATGGCTGATCGCGTTGGGGCAAGGCGCACTTTACTTCCCAATCATGTTCAAACTTGCTGGAATGGAAGATGTCTATCACTAAAATATTCGAATTGTACGAAGAACTTATTTTTCAAATAAATTCCTGGATATAGTTTCAATTTAAAAAGGAAAAGGAAAAAAAGAAGATTCAGTTAGTTGCGTTTTGTTTTCAAAGCCATAAAACCCTCAGGTCATCAACGCCTAACAGTTGGTCGTTTGTTTCGAATAAGGTCACTTTATATTGCTAAGGCTAATCGGGCGATGCTACAGCGGGAGTTTGGGATGACATTTTCCACGAAATGCCTCACGAAACAGGTATGTTTACAGAATTTAAAAAAATATATAATTTTTAATTGTTCATTTACAGAAATTTAATTTTAAACTAAATCTGTAGATTAGTCTATACATCAATGAACATACTTAGTATTTGCTCATCCTGCCCATACTTCAAGCTTTAAGTCTTTGTAGATAAACTGTATGTCTTACTCGTAATAATTTATCAAATTGAACGCGTTTATAGAAACATTTCGTCAAAAGTTATAAAGGATCTAAACTAGCTTTTTTCAATGATGTTCTGTACAGTGGTGAAATTGATGTTCTTTTTTTGTCGGAAGAAAATACAATAAAAAGTCACAATCTTCATAACTAGTCTAAAATATGTATCATCATTGAATGAATATTATCGTCTATTCAAAACATATTTTATTATGTCTTTTATATAGAATACTTTATATTTTTTCCTAAAAACCTAACAAAAACAATTATTAAATCTTCTTTATAAAATCCATAATTAAAAAATGAAGTTTTTGTTTATTGATTTACAACCAGATATTTTTATATAGTTGCTTTGTATTCTCATTCCTCAAACTATATTCTAAACCGATTATTTGAATATCTTCTATTATTATCTCGTATTCATTTATAACATATCAGGATAAATACTAACTGATTTTGGATAAAAAAATTGATTACTGGACAGCCAAATCCGTAACATAAAAATGTGTTTTCGAAAAAATGCACATGTTATAATTTATATTTGTAATTGCATATATTCATATACACTTACCTTTCTCAAAAGCCTTGAGATTTTGTCTCCATGTTCCCAAGGTGTGACCCATCCCTTGCTGGTGTTGCATTCGATTCCTCTGGTAGCGTTGAAGACCTGACCGCGGCGGAGGTTAGCACGGAACATGTCTGGTTTCTTGCGTAGCAGTTTGTTGAACGCTTCAACCAGGACGAACACAGCATCATACATCAGTGCTGCTTGAGCCTAACAAATGAAATCTTGACAAATTAATTCATAAAAATTACATGCTAGCATAAATTATATTAGTATGCCAAAACTAGCCACGGTAAAAATTTTGGTATGTGAGAGGTTTGTTAGCTTGTTTGTAGCTTTTATAAACACCATTGGAAATTCGCTTTATAAATCTTCTAAAGCCATTCTCTTTCTTCTGTCAGTATTTTTGTTTTAAAATTAAGAAAATCTATGAAATATGAATTCTGAACTATTGTAAAATTTATTTTTCAGGACAAATTGAACATATTGTAAGTTATAAATACAAATTTTTTATAATTTTTTGTTAATTATTTTAATTTTTTTTAAATGTATTTATTGATATTTACAACAAGTAAATAGGATACGTGATACAATGACATGATGTAATGACAAGTAGAGAAACTTCCTACTGGTAGTACTCAAATCAAAGTTCAACTAAGAAGGTCACGTGCCATCTTCTTTTCAGACGCCTCAGAGGATTATCGGGAATTGAAGAGGAAGCTAGGTTTGAAACTAGAGGGTTTGAGTGGGAATAAAGTTTGTTATGAAAGGATAGATACCGGGTTCGGTCCAAATCAGCAACAAAAGGGACATTAAGGTCGTTATGGATGACTTTATTCTTAACAAAATAAGGAGCATTGAGAATTTTATGAAGGATTTTAGATTGTAGGGATTGGATAAGAGAGGAATTCGATGCCTTAGTGGAGCCCCAAAGCTCTACTCCGTAAGTTCAAATAGGTCGTATGATGGTCATGTAGATGAGTCTTTTGTAGTTAATTGGGATTAAGTGTTGAAGTAACCTGAAACGTCGAGCGGTTTCTTGTCTTTTCAGTCTTGTATGCGGATTCCAGGTTAATCGTTTGTCAAGGTGCAACCCTAAGTATCGGATCTATTCTACAGGCACCAGTGGGATATTAATAAAGGATACTGAAGGGCAGGAAGTCATTTGTTCACGACGTAAGGTAAAAGTGATTTGATGCGATTTTTGAGAATTTATTTTAACCCTCCAGTTTTGACACCATTCTTCAAGATCAGTGATATGGGATTGGAGGCTTTGGGATGCAATAACTGGATTGGTGTTGACTGATAATACACATGTATCATTGGCATACGTGGTAAGGATAGTATTAGGATGAGCTGGGATGTCAGCTGTATAAACTGTATAAAGGATAGGACCAAGCTTACTACCTTGAGGAACACCCGCAAATTGGGAAAAGAGCGATGAATAGACATTGTTATGGTTTACTTGGAAAGTTCTATTTGTGAGATAGGATTGGAGGATGAGAAAGTATGTAGGGGGTAAAGTATGTAGCAAGCCCGGATGCCAAACTCGGTCTAAAGCCTGTTCCACGTCAAGAAAGATTCCCGAACAATATGATCCACGTTCCAATGCAGAGGAGATTACATACACCACGCGATAGCATTGCTGAATGGAGTGTTTTTAAATGTATAATCATTTTTTTTAAAATGATTTTCCAAGAGTCTGGCATCTAAACGTCAAATTACTAAGATGAAATATGGGTGCTTAAAGCACTATTTAAAAATCACATTTCAATTTCAATTTATTATTTATATATATATTATAAGTATTATAGGATTATTCTATATTGTAGTAACGAAAAGTTCGAAAGAGTTCTGATCTAATTTAGATTGAATATACTCTCTTAAATTTGACTACACGGTCAAAAGCAGAATAAACACTTCATGATTGAATACTAGAGAAGAAATTAGTTGACTGGAACTTCTAATGTAAGGATAGAGATAGTTGGGGTGCAGTCAAATGAAACACCAAATAAGTGAATACTTATTTATTAAGTGTGCCGACGTTTCGACCTACTTTGTAGGTCATCTTCAAGGCAAATAGGAGCTGCTGTTCGGGAATCGGATAACAGACAACTCATGATGATTGAATATGTTTCAATAATTCTAAACTCTTAATGACTTAATGGTCGAAATGTACTAACAGTATCTATGAAGTAGACAATTTATTTGATTTGCTGTTGAGATTTGAAGAATAATCTCAATAACAAACTCATTTGTTTTTTTAACAAACCTCAATAGTATCGAAAATTAGTTTTAAAGTGAAATTAAAAGTAAATTCTGTTAAACTTTTACCAATATAATAATTTTTTTAACTTACGGATATTGTGTCTTTTCCTCCACCGGGCGATGAGGTTGGATCCAAACGACGCCAACCTTCGCTGAACTCTTTAACGTATTTTCGAGTCGAATCGACGATGCGGAAGCCAGTTATATTGATTGCACCGAATTCGATAACCTCTGATTCCCATCTGTCATCCATTATCTAAAACAAGTATTATTATTTATGTAATTAACAAAACAAATAAAATTCTTAATATAAAATGGCCTTAAAAATACTTTGTGATGTAATTGTGTTACATAACGATATTAAGATACAAAATTATAGCGATTAAATAATGTATGTAGTCTGTATTGTAATATTTATACTTTAATTTTAAAATATATCATCATATTAACGTCACAATGTTTAATATTATGATTTTAAAATCAGGACCCAGCTCAGAAACGCCGAAAGATTTGAAAATAAAGAATGACGGAAAGTTATCTGCTTGCATCATGTCTCTAAATTATAATACTCTTTTACAAGATGTTGACTTCAGAGGATTCCCCATTAGCATACAAAGAGAAGAACACGGATCATATTGACCTTGAATACAAACTAAAGATGATCTATTGTTACTGCAAAACATTGAGAAGTTTTAGAACGTGACATAATCTTGGTCTTATCTTACCAAGGTGAGCTTCGATTCTTTACTACAATATAAATTATGGGAAAACTTGATAAAGAACGTAGCGAAGGCCATCAAGCACAACGAACCAACAGGAATTATTTTGCGGGATGAAATAGATTCAATGTTTTTTTTTAAAAAGCCTTGAAGCTGCTACGGTACTTATATTATACATTGGTAAAGTTTACTCGGAATTCACAACTGTGCTATGCATCTATCTTCGGACTTCTAGCACAAAATAGCAAAAACATTCATGAAATTGCCACAATGGTCGTAAAATGACTTAAAGAGTAGGACGAACTCAAAAGAGAAGGATTGACAATATAAAATAAAAATAAGGTATAATTATACCGGAGGACCGGGCACAAAAGGTAATGCATATTTCTGGCTATTATAGGTGTCCTTGATGCTACCTCTTTTCACTCATGAAAGGTGCAAACAGCTATTAACAGGTAAAAACGGACAGCATTTGGAGTCGGATGACCAGCGGGATTTTGGCAGCTACGAGGCAGATTTTTAAAAACAACACTAAAGACTATGAAGAACTCCGAAAACGATATATTTTTTTTCTAGGAATAAAAACAAAAAAAGAACTGTGCCACTACAACCCATGAAGGGTCTTGATTCACTACATGGTCGAGACTGGTCTGTTTTTTCAAAAACGGTTGTGCAAGGAGCTTATTGGTCATATATCACGCTCAACCACCAGAATTTCCCCCTACTTTGGATACCCACTTTATAGAGGCTGGGTTTCATATTCCAAAGGATCCATCCCCGGCCGCTAACAGATCAAATAAAATCTGCCATCAGCTGGATTTGTACCCAGGATCTTCGGCACGGCAATAGAACCACTCGGAAAATACAAAGACTGAAAGGAAGTTTGCAGTAATCGGGCAGATTTCCAAGTCTAGTTTAATGTATCACCATGGTGAAAGAATGGGATAAAAAAAGTCTATTCATGATGAACAAAAATTTCAACAAAATAAAGATAGTTCTTAAAAAAAAATTAGTTTATACTCGCTATTTGCACAGTAAAACGTATGCGCTTTAGAAATCCGACTCTTAAATTACTAAAGAATTGAAAATAAAATTATGTATTTATTTTTTAAAGAAATTAAATGAAATATGATCAATAACTTAATTATTTATTCTATTTGTTCATTGATGCAAACAAAAAAATATACTTGGTTCATCAATAATGAAATTTTAATTAAGAGATCGCTTGTAGATACGATACTAAGGATATACATGTTCTCCTAAACAAAACCTTTCGAAAAAGCGATACTTGCAAGTTACACGTGGATTCATAACTGCAGATAGAAACTTCGCTGGTAAGTTTGCTCAGCAAACAAACCTGGAGGCTGAGCACAGCAAGAAATGAAAGAGGGACATGCCCGGAAACTGAAGATATTGTATTTACTGAGGGCAACACTCCTATCTTAAATATAGAACGCACTTGTCCTAAGCTATTCTCTCCTCATTAGTTTGTTTTCATTACCTATTTTTTTTATTTTCTCAGTAATTTTTACTGCAAGTATTAATAATTAACTGTTTACAATAAACAGAAACATAAAAGAAAAATTCTAAAATAACCTCAACATAATTTTATTAATGTTGTTCATATACTAACTAAAGTGGAATTGAATAAATCAAACAATGAGAAAAATATAAGTATAAAATACAGGAGGTTGTTTCAAAAAAGATTCTTCTTCATGTAGAATTCCAAATAATTAAATTTATTATAATGAACCTAACATTCATAAAATGTCGCATAAAATAATAGTTTATCTAGGCGAAACTTCCATATCTTTCTTGAGGTTTTTGACGGGAGACGCTATCTGCACGACAGAGCTGTATTAAATAAAAGTTTACTTGCTAAAATAAAATAAGTTTTCGAATAAAATAAAATAAAAAAACTTTTAGCTAGAAAAAGAACAACCTTTATTTATACTTTTTTTTACAATCGTACCATTGTGCTCTTCGTAATGTTGTATGCCTTATTTAGGTTTTAAACACATTTAAACACAGGAGGCACAAATCTAGAAAATACCATTATTCCTAGTTCTTATTATAAAAATTAAATGATATTTTGATCTAAAGAAATATTTTAAGTTCCAGAGGAAGATATACGTTTGTGGACCATAGTATACATACAATGTAGGTACATAATGTCTATATCACATTATGTATTTGCACCGCTGGTCGCAAATAAACTGCTGCCTAGTAAAATTTCAAAAAAATAGATTGTTTACAGAAAATATTATGTTGTCAAGAGAGAATTTTTATGTTTTTTTTGTTTATTGACAAAATAAAAAGCAAATTTAAATTCTAATCTTAAGCACAATGTGAATAATTTCCTAAAAGATTTATATAAAAATACCAATATTATCATTCAAATTACCTTGTACAATAAATTAATTTTTAAAATGTTTTTAATAAATTCAATCAGATAATTGAGGCGTTCCCTTGAAAAAGGTAGTAAGTCGTGAAAAAATAATTTTTGTAAGTTTCACTTTGAAAATAGTAACTACTACCGTTCATAGAAACTAAATCGCTCACGGTTATGACTTACTCTTCCTTCCATCCTATTGACATGAGTAATAACCAACTTTTCTATGAAAAAATAGAAAAATGATTTTTTTTTAATACATTTTCAATGTCATTGAATTTAGTTATATATAATTTATGTACATAATGTTTAAAATGAAATAGTATCTTTTACTAGTTCTGTCGATATTGCTTTTGGACGGGACATGTTGTTACCAGGGGCGTGGTCATTCTGTTTTTATGCTCGACCGTGAGAGTAGCCTGGCGCGAGTACAAAGCATATGAAGGCACGGAGGAGGTCTATTTCAATGCAGGGCAGGATCTAGTCTCGTTTAAGGGGAATAGGGTTGGGGCCATTTGGTCAGGCCAATCCCAGCTCAGCCTTACATCTGGGTCCGGTTGACGGCGCAACCGAAATACGGCTCATCTTCCTCAAATTACGGTTTTTCCTGAATTGCAGGTTTTTCAAAATGTACCTCCTAGACATTTAAGAAAATAAATAAAGGATCCTGTTCTTAAAGGATTCCATTAACAGCTTTAGGCAATGTAATAAATATTGTTTAGAGTGATGTAAAATGGTCAGTGGGTGCAGTCAATGTTTACAAAAAGTGACTTAACAAAGTCAATAAAAAAAGTCATTCTTATTTTGTGTAATCATTCACTGCACTCGGGTGAGGAGTGACTCATTGGTACAGCGCTGGATTGCTTTGCCGAAGGTCCTGGGTTCAAATCCCGCTCGCAAACCGACGTTTATTTAATCTGTTAGCGGCCGTGAATGGATCCTATAGGATCTAGAACCCTCCTGAGGCTTAACCAGCATCTATAAAGTGAGTACCCAAAATACTGACGGTTTAGTGTTATCTAGGAAACATTACCTCCTTGCACAACCGTTGTCCTAGAAACAGTACTGCGCTCAACCCCAGACCCTTCACGTTGTCGTGGTGGAGGTTTAGACTCCACCCCCTGGTCATTTTACACTACTCTAAGAATTATCTAGTAACTATTTTCCATTTAAATATTATTTAGGTTATTTTTTTAAACTAACACCATATTAGCACTTGTGATTTTGTAGGTTACTATGAAACCTACCACTTTATCTTGTGTAACCTCATCTCACGACTCGTCTTTTTTCAGCATTTTGTGTGTGCATTAATAAATTGATTCCCCTATTGTTTTTAACTTATTAATTTTTTTTATTGTCTGTTTAAATTTCTGTATTGCCTATTAAATAAACTTTGGTGTTTTTGTTTTTTTATCAAAGTGAAACTTTTATTCTATCCCCCCAAAATTTGTCACCCATCGATCAGCATGTCGTGTTACAGCTGGAAAAGGAGCAAAGTGAAAGGCACATGGCAGGACAGCCTAGGACAGCCAATATGACGGCGCCCAGTCAGCTGACCTTGTAGCATTTATATTCTCACTTATTCCTGCATGTGCTCCACAGTATTTGGGTGTTTTGATCTGTGAATTAATGTAAATGCATTTATTTGCTATATCGTAAATGTTTTAATGTTCATTAACTATAAATAATTAAAAACGATTTGTTTACTATTAACAAATCTCTTCAAAGACTATCAAATCCATTTATCAGTGTCTATTAATTTTAATTTTGATATATAATAATAATATAATATATAATAATATTATATATAATAATATATAAGATAATTATAAAGTATAAGAAATCTGATAAATTACCAAAGGAGGAAGAAGGAAAAATATTTAACCAGTTTAAAAATTAATTTCCTAAAATAACAGTTATTTTTAATAAGGAGTCGAGAAAGAAAAATGAAATATTCATTTTTAAAAATCTTTCTAATACATATATATATATTATAAGGAAAATAATTTCTATCCTAAAAAATAAGGAAGTCACTGTTTTGAAATAATTCTTTTTATTTTCTGAGAACTCACGTCAACCTCGGGAGACTAAATATTCCTTAATGTAAGCACTGTCTTTCCCCCCACTTGAAGATACACTATAAAGGTTTCATAGAGGCTAGGTGAGCCATAGGTTATTAACAGAATATATAAAAAAATTGCCTCAGTCAGTGTCGAAATAACTAACTCATCTACTGTACACATTGACCTCTCCTCTACCGTTTCATGATATATAAATAAATAATTGAAAAAATAGATGCATTTATTTTAAAATCAATGAAACTACTTTTGAAAGGTTTGCTTTCAAATCTAAAATTTCCAAAGCTTCGGTGTAAACCTTGTCGTTAATTAGTTTTATAATAGCTAATTTATTCTATAATTATTCAAAGCTGGCATTTGTCATAAATAGGCTTCTTCTTTAGAAAAAGGTATTGTGGAACTTGTCTTAACTGCAAAATATTATTTTGAAAATTAAATTAAATATTTAATTCACTTCCACTCTATGAAATACATGGAAAAAGATTCTTTGTGGGACTAAATTGCATTTAAAAAAAACACAAATAGAGGCAAATAAATTTATGTTAATTCAATATATTCTACGTGAGCTAATACCCAACTTTAGCGATAATATCAACCGAATGAAGGAGGGGTTGAATGAAGACTCAATTAGTAACTAATACTAGTATAATAAATGTAAATTTTGTATTTTTTAAGGGTGTAAACAGATTTAAAAGATGTTGTAAGAAGATGTAGTAAGAAAAACATTAATATCACAATGATATCTTAGAGTTAAACTTTTGATAAGATGTGATGCCTGAGGCTGAGTTCCTCTCAAACTTTGAACATGAAGTGAGAAATGAAGAATATAGACAATGAAACAACAATTGGTCATTGGAAAGACCTGTGGTGCAGTGGTTAACATAACAATCTACTATGCCCAAGGTCGCGGGTTCGCAGCCCGGCAGGACTATTATTCAGCTTTTAGGTATTTGGTAATGTCGTCCTTCGGAGGGGAGGAAAAGTGGTCGTCCCGAGCCTGTATGATGTCAGAAAATCGTTAAAAATCCTTATCTTATTTAAATCTGAATTGGCAAAATTTAGCATCATAAAGTGACACTAAATATATCAACAACAACAATTAATCATTTTTACTTAAGATATTTTTAAAAAGCCTATTTTTCTTTGTGAATTAAAAAGTATCAAGAGTATATACTTTTCACCGCTAACGTAAAATTGTTTATCCGGTTGCAGTTCACAGTTTCTAAAGTATAAGGAAATTGAAAATCCCAAAGGGACAAACAGGTTGGTATTCAATAGGAGTATAGAATACATTGATTCCTATATGGAAGCCTTCTATCTACGGGAGAATGACAAAAGTGACACCGTAGCGTCTCAGCGACACTTCTTAGAGAACACAAAGGGAGTATGAATAAAACAGCAAAGGAAAAATGTCGCGGGGGTTCTATTGATTTCTAATTTAAAAGGCAACAGGGCAGTCCTGCGATGGACGTCCTTCCAGCCCACGTATTTTTATCAACACTTTCATGAATAAATATATTTATCTATTTATATTTATGTATCCATTTCTCTACCCAACTATTTATGCATTTACTATTTTTCTTTTTGAAGGTCTTAAATCTTACCTTGCCGGAATTACAAAGTGGGCTTTCTTGAGAATAAGTGACCAGGTGTAGATAGGCGTAAAACGGCATAGAAGTTTTTTGACTTATAAAAATATTTATCAAATGATAAAATTTATCGGTATAAGATTCCCTCCAAAAGCTGTGATGAGCTCTTCTTCATCGTTGATTCAAAAGGAAATAAAACTATTGAAACATACGGGGCACAGAAAGGAAGCAAATTAATAAATACAAAATTCGATGTACAACTTGCAATAATTTTTTAAACCAATTAAAAAATAAAAAGCAAAGCCATACTATATCATCATTCGAATTGTTTATTGTTTTTACAATCGTATAAAATTTTAGTCAAGAATAATAATTAAAAAATCATATTTTTTTTCAATCGGATAAAATTTCAACTAATTAATGCCCAACTTTGAGCGATATCAGATACCAATGTGCTCGCATCCGTAGGAACTGTTGATGCATGCATAATTGGAGAATCGATTGCGGTTCTCGGCAGTTATCAGTTATTTTTGTTTGATTAAATTAAGCTGATGAAAATCAAGTATTATTTTCTCATCAACAATCAAATATAATAAGATGTATATCCAGATTATTTAATTTCCTATTATTGACTTAATTTTATATGTTCACTAACTAGACAATTTGGACATCAACAGAGGTTTGTTTGTTTAATTATATAACGTTACTTGATGCTAAATAAGGCTAATCGAACGATAGTGCTATGGGAGTACTAAATTTTCCTTTATCAGCTTTAATTACAATAGTAATCTATCACGAGTTATTGACACCGTCCAATCGCGGAACCGCCATTGTAGGCCCCCTCCGAAGGATTTTTTACTCCCTTTAAATTTTCCTATGTCAACATATCAGGCTGAGACCCCAAAATCTTGGGAATAGAAGGCTGTTTAGCTAACTACTGCACCAGAATTGATGTCGGTAGTCACTATAATAAAGAATAACCACATGAGGCGTCCAGGATATAAATTTCCTTTTTCAAATTGGTCCATGTTTTAGTAGAATAAGTTTTCTAAAACGTCCGTTTGCTACCTTATTTGTCATGGATTTAGTCCGGTTCTGAACCTGAAATTTCTGGGGCATAAAGCATTGCCTCACTAAACCAGTGAATGATGAGAAAAAGTTATTTTTTTTATATTTCTAGTTATCTGATTATCAACATGAACTTAAGAAAAATTTCTAAACTAGGTATGAATAAATTACTTTTTTTTTCGAATTTTCGGAGACCAGGGTATTTATTTGTCCACTTTTTAACATGACATTAACAAATTACATGTTTATATTGTACTTTTTTACTATTACTGTTAGAGGTTTATTGTTATTTTATTATTATTTTTAAATAGTCATTTCATTTTAGAGCATTAGTTACGCAGGATGTCACTTAGAGTTGAGTCGCAAGTTTTAACCTTTTATTCGTTTCGTTTTTGACATTCTCCAAAAATACTGATTCTCATGAGCTTTAGTATGTTAAATAAAATTATTATAGTATATGTGTATATTTTGGTAACTATTTCATCAAGGAATGAACGTTTCAACCAACATATATCATGTATACTTAGAAATGATCGTTGTGATTCAACTAACTTGAAAAATCGTCGTGACTCAACTCGAAGTGACAATATGCGGAAGTAATACCCTTATGTCTAATTCTCACAATATTTTCTTAATAAACAATTTAATTTGCAACCATTATAATCAAATTGATTTATTTACTATTTAGTAAGTTACTTTGTTTAAAGATAATTTATTTTATGAACCAGTAAAAGAATATAGGCTCCTCATCAGACAATGTGTTTGATTGGATGGAGTTAATTAGTATCGGAGACCATAAATATTTCGCAACAGGACGTGGACTAGAGCCGCGAGGTTCCGCTAATGTCAAGGGTTAACCTGTTTACTCTTCACTGGCATCTAGGTCCTCCTTCTAACATAAATATCAACCCAACAGTGCAATGTTTTCAGTATTAATGCATATGTCTTTGCTGGATTAAATCAAGATGAATGGTTTTTACGCATTACAATACATAAACAAAACTAATAAAATATGATCAATAATTACGAAATCCAATAGATTCTTGCACATGCAGAATCTAGCCGTCTTTACCCAACAGGTACAGGAATTTCCTTTTGATAATTCCACTACAGTTCAAACTGGGCGTGGTTTTCAGAAAGGAATTAATCAGGAGGAATGCAGTTGGGCATCGTGTAACTATTAATAATATTACTATTATATATCATTTCTCTCCTTTTCTCCGCATAACTTGGAGGGAAGGACTTGACCTGGACCTAGCTGAAGCTATAAGGCTATAAAATATTTTTGAATATCGTTCACCGATTTCTTAACGTTTTGCAGTTCCGATCTTTTTAATTTAACTCACTTGAGAAGAGTGAAAATTCCTTTGAATTTAAAAACTCTTTACGTTACTTCCGGAGGACAGCATAACCAAAGATTTTTTACTCCCTAAGGCCTAAAAAAATCCTAAGGCCACGAGCCGGGCTTCAAAACTGGCGATATTGGGCAAAGCAGGTTGTTATGCTATCCAATATTTCACAAGTGATATTGCTCTTGAGAAGCCCTTTCCAACCGTATACGATTTCTGTATTTGGATTTGGCTTTTAAACGCGTAAACAGCTAACGATTGAAGCCTAAACGAATGTCGCAGTAGCTTCTCCAAGTTAAAAGTTATACTGACTCAATGGAAATCTAGATACGCTGCAAAATTACCTCAAAACGGCGGCACTTCCCCCTCCACCGCGCGAGATCCTTCACAGTCGTCACTTATGGTTATGATTTCATGGATCCTTTAGATATCCAGTGGTCTAATTTGATTTTGGATGGAAATTATAGATATGTAGCTGCAACACCAAACTGTATCCCCCGATTTTGTTATCATTCGTTTTTTAAAAAATTGATTTGCCTTGAATAAAGACGTATTCACATCAAAAAGTTTATTAAAGACGTTGAAGATGATTTAAATAAAATTGACGTAACCGACTAGCAATATCAGGACCGAGAAGCTTAAAGTTAAATTGTTGTGTAGGCCGGGGTCCACCCAGGGGCTAATAAAAAGAAGAATTAGGAAATAGAGGAAGTAATTTATCTCCATACTCTGATTTTTTCCTATTCTCATCACCAATAATTTGGTAGTTTGTTTGAAAAACATTTTATAAGGTGCGAAATATACCGTACGGCTCACAGTGCTTCGATTAGTAGGAGCTAGCTAAACAAAAGTCATGTTTAAAATTCTAAAAAATTTTATTGGAATATTGTAAACAAATGTTCAAAATCTAGAAATTCGTTTATGCCTGGCACACTTAATCTCGTTAGTATTAGAGTCCGAAGGAATGAATCCATAGAAATAGACTAAGTCAGTTGTATTAAAGCTTCATTATAACCGCACAAAATTAAAGTGTTACTAATTTTATATGAATAAATTGTTGATTATAGATAATATATGTACTCATAGGTGCTATTTTTCCAATTAAAAAAATATTCTGATTATCAAACTGTTACATTTTTTTTTTAAATGCATGAAGGATTTTTCCTCAGTTTGAAATTTTAAAGTGATGAAATTGCCTTGTATCCGGACTAAATTTAATATGCTTCATAGCTGCATCTCTCCTATTAATAATAAGATGCATAATAGCCTACATACTCGATTACAATTTTTTTTTTTTAATATTAGAGTACTTATTTTCAAGAATTTTTTTTTCTTTTAAGAATGGTAGAAATACCCTTATTTTTTTATTTTGTAGTTCTTTTCGACCAAATTAACCTTGCAGGGGACTCTTGAAAATTAAATTAAAATAAGATTGGCAAACTATTCCTCCAAAATTTCTGATAAATGGCGGAAAAAAGCAGCGCAGTGTTTCAATTAGTACAAGCTCGGACAAAAGTCATGTTTAGAAATTTGAAATATGGTAATGGAATATTGAAAAAAATACTTCAAAACGTGGTAATCTAATATTTGTTTAAGTCTGACACACTTCACAGCTTGAGGGTTAGGGCCCAAAGTAATCATAGCAATAGAATAAATCGGTGGAATTCAAGTCATCATTTCCAATGAACCAATCGTTGAATATGGATATGATATATTAATTGTACCGGTAAGTGCTATTTTTTCGAAATAAAAAAGTCTTCTTATAATCAAACTATATTATTTTTTTTTTAATTGGCCGAAGAATTTTTCCTTATTTTGAAACTTTGAAGTGATGAAAATGCCTTTTACCCATTTGTATTTGGGCTAATTTTTCTATATTTAATAGCTAGACCTTTCCTAAGAATTGTAAGACACATTTTAGCCTATACACTCGTGTACAACATTTTTTTAGAGTACGTTATTTCGAGAAGATATTGTGTTGAAGAATGATTGATGTACCCAAAGGAAGAAAGAAATTCTTATCTCTTAGAGTTTCTTTCGACCAAAATTAATTTTGAAAACATTACTGAGGACTCTGAAATGAAAATAAAAAGATTTTGGCAAGAAATTTTTCCAATTTATTATATATCTGATTTAGCATTTATTTACAACGAAACAACTTTAATTAGTTTTTGATTAAAAATTTTTGGATGGATGAATGATGAGTAAAAGTATATAAATATATATATATATATTTGTATGTGTAAGGGTATACACACACACATATTTATTTTAAATATAATTATAGTTTTTTTGTTACTTTAATTTCTTAAATTATTTTTTTGTTTCCATAAAACTTGTAAATATGTAAATATTAATATGTAGTTTTCTTTCTTTATAATTATTGTTATCGTATTTGTATATTTTTTTCATTTAATTCGTTATTGCGAGCTAACGACTAAATTATATTCATCAATTTTTATTTTCATTTAATAATTAAATTGTAATTGTATTCTACTCTAAGACATTATAGTTTATATTTCATTTTCCTTACCACTATTCTAAAGGAACTTGTACCAGAATTAATACGGATTTTTATCAGTTTTATTATTATATATTGTCTTAATTATACATTGTTTTTATTTTTATTTTTCTAATTATTATCCTAGCAATCCTATTAAGTTAAAGCAATCCTGGTAATTAATTAAAAACAATTTTTATAATTACAATACTTAATTAACCGAAAGAAATGGGAAAATGTCGAAAAATAATTTTGTCCATCAAGCTCATACTAATCGAAACACTGGGCGGCGTGACATTTCCTTATGAGAATTTTATAGGTTATTTCTTTTAAAGTAGTGAAATATCTTAATTCTGTCTGACTACCA
This sequence comes from Arma custos, assembly GCA_037127475.1. Lineage (NCBI taxonomy): Eukaryota > Metazoa > Arthropoda > Insecta > Hemiptera > Pentatomidae > Arma > Arma custos. The sequence goes on along the minus strand of CM073759.1, from coordinate 48,695,921 downwards.
TATTTATTTTTTGTACATAACATGAAGAGCTTATTTTTGAGATTAGATTAGAAAAGACAAATTAATATCGTTGTATTATTTAAAAGAAATATAGATAATGCCCAATCATTAAGTCTCAGGTCTAATGATAGACCGATATTTATATTCTAATAATTTAGAAATTGTATTTAGTCATGATGAAAAAGTAAGATGAAGACACAAAAATTGTTGTATTATTTAAAAGAAATATAGATATCCTCGAATTATTCCGAACTTATTAAATAACAGGAAATCAAAAATAGGACAATATATATAGTGTAGTAATTTATAAATTGTATTTAGCCATGATAATAAAGTAAGATGTGTTACAGTTGCATTATTTTTACAAATATTTTTAAAATGTTATTTTTTGTTTCGTCATTTTTACGTGTGGTAAAAATCAGATAATAGTGATGTTTTAAAGATGAGTGTATGGCTCAAATAATTCCGGAATAAGTGCTATGGAAGGAGATGGCTGCCTGGAGCGGGAGAAAGTGTGCCCTAAAGTGAGGCAGCCCCCAGCTCAAGATTTACAATTCAGAGTCGGCACTCGAGTTCACACCTGGAATAGGATATCAGGCCCTCCGAGGTGCCGCTGCCGACGCCAGCTCCCCAATCTGTTATCTCTAGGATAGCAATAATTATTTTTTACCAAGGACAATGCTCAGTATTAATCAGAGTGTGACCAGGCTTATAGCTTATAGGCCCAAGGTTCAAATGAATAAATATATATATATATAAAAAAAGGTCCTTGGGAACTACATTTTATTACTTCATTAATGTAGCATAACCTAGCATAGTTCCATAACACCAACGCTGAGCCGCAAAGACAAAAATGTTATTATAATGAATGTTCTGGCATTAGTTAATATAAAATTTAGATCCTTCCTTAGTTCCACTAATTTTCTTTAAATATTAAAATAATATAAAAATATTATATTCCTATCAACCTAACTAAACCTATCCTCAACCTAATCCCAAATATTTAACTTATTAAAACAAACCTAAATAAAATTCTTTTTATTTTGAAGAGAAAAGATTTGCTCTGGCCGAGATTCGAACTGTGAGACGATGATGAGGACTGTGAGGCGACCCCTGGTAGCTCAAATGGTAGAGTGCTGTCACGGATAGACGGAATCCCGAGAAGTTCGAATCCCGGCGGGGGCAAATCTTTTCTCTTCAAAATAAAAATATTTAAAAATTAAAACAATTAATAAAAAATTATAAATAAAATTCATTTTATATCATAATTTTACAAGATCATATTACGTGTTTATGTATATTTTTCAAATATCCCCCATATCATCAGTTACTTTTGACCGTTAAAACCCCTATCTTATTGGTGGGAATATATACCTGACTTATTTTTTTTTTTTTTCATTTTTTCATTTTACATTTCTGCTGACAGTTGTTAGTAGTCCAGGCAACGAAGGAAAATTTCGTTAAAATCTAAACTTTATCACCATCGAAGTTGTGTTCGACGGGGGCTCCGTTCGTATATGAGCTGAGGCATGGACAGGCACCGGAGAAGGCAATTCCTGCTAGGCGACAACCGCAGCGCACCACTCACCCATAGTCCAGGCGACGAAGGAAAAATGGCGGAAATAATTCATGTTGATGCCAATTTTGGCACACTTATAGGGAAAGGTGTCCTGAACAACATACTAAAAGTACTGAGGGGTGGGGGTGGAGCTAAGGGTGGGGGAGCCTCTAAAGGTCCCTTTTTTCAGTTTTTTGTTAATAACTCGAAAAATACTACCTCTAACGAAAGAATGTTTATATACTAAATTATTAAGATAAAATTTTCTATAAAAAAAGTTCTATACACTTTTTTGCTAGAGTACAGTCCTAAATCTAGAAATAATCTTGAAATGATCGCAAATATAAATTCGTATGATAACATTACATTTAAACAATCCTTTAAGGAATTTTTGTCTCTACATGATACAATAAACAGACGCTAGAGGCAGTATTTTTCGAGTTATTAACAAAAAACTGAAAAAAGTGACCTTTAGAGGGCCCCCCACCCTTAGCTCCACCCCCACCCCTTAGTACTTTTAGTATGTTGTTCAGGAAACCTTTCCCTACAAGTGTGCCAAAATTTGCTTCTACATGAATTATTTCCGCCATTTGGCATTTTTGTCCTCGTTGCCTGGACTATAGTTTGACTTGTCACCATAGACGCACCCACAAACCAAGCAAATTCGGTTAGTAGATAGTTTAATAATATTTCTATCATCCCCCATCCTATAATGACATTCATTATATTTTGTAATAGAATCATTAAATTTCTTCTCTTCTCAACTGTTTAGCTATTCTTCACATATTATGTCTCATGATTTTATTATCATTATTGCTATTGATCACTTTATCATAAAATGTATAAAATTTCTCCTATATATAAAAATCACAGTTTGTGTTAATATAAATTAGTATTCATACAACTTTTGAATACGAAAAGATAATTTAAAAAGAAATATTTTTATATCATTACCTGTGCCTTAACTATGCTTTCCATTCTTATCACGTCTCGCCTGTTTTATGCGTTGTATCATACTCTTTACTCTTTCTTAATAGTTACGTAATAATAAAATTCTAATCTTACTCTCTGTATCTCTTTACATTATTATCAATTCTGTACACTATCTCTGTTATCCATACACATTTCTTTTATAATTTTATCTGAATCTCTGTATCTCTTCACATTACTATAAATTCTGTAATTCTTTTTTTGTACTGCAATGATTTATATTCATTTTCTGTTCCTTTCTTAGCCCTGAAGATGGCCTGTATCATAGGCCAAACGTTGGCACAATTAAAAAATAAGTTTCACTCTGGCTGCACCCCCTAACCAATTCAATCCATCATTAAAAATATTATATTATTGTCTGAACTATTGACTACGCTATTTCTACAAATGAGGTTTTTTTCTCGTCACTGTATTTAAGCCTTATAAATTTGTGACCAGGTTTCAAGGTTTCAAGTTTTTTAGGTCCAAGGCCCAAATGAAGAAATAAAAATGGGGTATGGCTGTGTCCTAGACACGACCGTGTTATGTACGTGAATACGCTTACGTAACGCATAATATTTTTCATATGCAATATTATTATTTATGTATTCTGGAAAAAATCAAGTAAACAAATAATTACTGTGTTAGAATATAACTCCATTAATTATAGATCTATGATACGAAAAGTTCGAAGGGCATACAAGATACATCGAGGTTTCTGGCAAACGTTAAATCAATACAGATATTACCTAACTTTGTTGGAGAAGGCTCGATGTAAGAAAAATTGAAGTCGCTGAGCATGAAGCCGGGCAATGAGCGGTCTTGTGAGACATTAACATTAAAGTCTCCAACTATCCTAATTGGTGAAGTAAGATTAGGTTCGTAATCGTGTATATTTAAACATACTCTCTTAAATTGCCACGGCCAATATTTTTAATCCATTCAGCAGGTGTTTCTTCTAGTTTTCACCGTATAGTAAAATACTTTTCCGACGTTTCGCTTTTAAAACGAAATATTTAAACATGTTTTTGGAATATTTTAATAGCGATTGTAACGTAAAGAGTTTAATTTACACTGACGTTGTGCCCGGATGGATGTACACACTCCCTAGTATGAATTTGAAGATGCCATTGGTCTTTACGTTTAATGGACAGACATCACTAGCTTTTGCTTCTTTCATTTCCAATAAATTTCCGAAATGTCAATATATATTAACTCTGTTACAATTATTAAAGCTATTGATGTTGCGATATATGGCGACTTTATGTTGACGTTACCACTGCTGGTGACGTACTTGCAATTTGTCTGATCTTAGCGGTATTCCAATTTGATCTCAGATCAAAGCCAGACATATTCACTGGGATGGAATCTTCCATCCAAGTCAGGTTGATTGCCGCATAATCAGATCGATTGATGATGGAATCATTAGAGATGTCTTTTAAGTGCGCGACCAAGCTTTGTGCATTAATGGCGGTGATAAGTATGAAACAACGCATATCAGTAACACTATTACAAAACCTTTTTACTTTGGAGACTAGAGTCGGCAACTATGTTGAGCCATTCTCTGCTACTCATCTAGTATCTCTCCAACTGTAGGAGACGACTGACCAAATCCGTGATAAATACTTGAAATCGTTTGGAGTATTGAACATATAAATTGATGACAGCTGCTCACAATTGAAACTTGAACAATATCATAGCTTCTCCGAGTCAAAAGTTATATTGCATGGAAATCTTGAAACACAGCTACGCCTCAACCGCGCGCGATGCGTCACAGCCCTTACTTATCGTCATAAATTCTTTCATCCTGTAGCTATCCAGTGATCTAATTGAATTTTGGATGGAGATAATAGATATGTAGCTGCAACACCAAACTCTATCCCTCGATTTTGTTATTATTCGTTATTTTGAATTGTTTCCGACTACTGAATCAATTTTAAAGACGTATTCCCGTCAAAAAAACAAAAAAACAATAGAGGCACAATAACTAATTCAAGGCAAACGAGCTAGGGAAAGAAAATAATTTAAACCAATAGCAGAGCGAATATTGTTATTTGAATATTATATCCCAAAACTACAAACTGTACTAAAAGTAAACTGTGTACTAAAGTAAAGTGTTACAATTGCTACAACAAAGACTTAACAAATGTTATATCCTTAATGGTTTGTCAATAACAATTATTTATAATAAACATGTTCTATTGTTTCGTTTAATATTCAAAAAGATGCAAGGGTATATGAATTTAAGATAACAAATATAGGAACGTAGTTTTATTTCTTTAGTGATATTAAGTATGACAACATTTTATGCTTCAGGATCAAATCAGACTTGTTTTCATCTAGGTAATATAAAACAATAACACACCTATTACATAGGTTAGATAATCCACTAATAAAAATAATTTCTGAGATTGTAGTAAACATAGAAAAAAATTATAAAATAAGTTTTTTATATAAACTTCTAATTGTATATTGTTTTAAATACTTCACTACATAATCCTTCCCATTCTGAGGTAGCAAAAAGTACAAAAAAAAACCTGTACCACTATAATCCATAAAGAGACCGGTGCTCAGTACAGTAGAGATAGTACTATTTCACAGAAGAAGTGCTCCAAGTGCTGAAAAGCAAAATAATATTATTTTCGCCATTCATGTCAGAAATATCTCTGATCTCATGAAGGCATCCTTAGCCAATCATATATAATATAAATGTATAAAGTACATTAAATTAATTTCGATATGTCGTAATAAATTTAGTTGAAACAACCAAACAAGCACTGACTCAGTTTCATTTCATTGGTTCAATTTCATTCAATTTAAATTATGTTATTGAAGAAGAATCGTAATAAAGAATACGTTTTGATAATTACGAAATTATAAGGAGGAAGAGGTAGAGAATGAATGAAAATGAGAAAAAGGGAGTGTTAACTCTACGCGATAGCTAAAGAAGTAAATAATTAGAAAAGTAGGTTAGGTAAAAAATCCTGTTACTGCGAAGTAACAAAAGTTTAGTAAACTGTAGTAGATTATGATGAACAAATGAGAGAAAAAGAAGAAGAAAAACAACTGAAGAACAACATGAGGTGTTAATTTAAGGTGGCATCTAATCTGCTTAAAAGTTGTCCATTAATCTGGTTTTATCTTTCATTATTCTTTAATCTACTTCATTTAAATTTGGAACGGTTCGCTAGCCTCTTGTGTGTGATCCTTCTAGAAGATTTTTTTTTTAACGTAATGTAACAGGAGCGGCATTATACCTGATAATCCAATGTTTCATTCACATTTAATATTATCCCTAAAGAGTTTTTTGTTCCATTTATAAGGTCGTTTTCATGAGAATAAAGTATCAGGATAATGGTATATTATGTTGCCTTTATTATCTCCTCATCATTATTAATTATCAGTCACTCTGAAATTTTTTTTTATTAAATATACTTTTATAATGCGCATTAATTCACGGTTGATATTATTTTTGAAAAAAATCATATCAACAAAACAAAAAATGTAATAATGAATTTTTATGATTTTTTAAGAAATAAAATACAAATTTCAATACAAATATATACAAATAATCTATATAAAGCTTAACAAGTATTCTCACCAACTGTAGTAATGACAAAAAGTAAATTATTTTCATTCCATCACAAATGATTTTTTAGTGAACATATTCCGTAAAATCAATCAAAATAAAACTCTGAAAATTCAAATTGTTGCTATTTAAAATCTTTAAAGCAGGTTTAAGCTACAAATAATTCTATCCATCATTCTTGAATTAAAGTACAAATAGTTTCAGAAAAAATAATTTAAGTCTGTAATTATATTATAATTAATAATTGGCATTATATCATATAGAGTCACCTATGATCTAGTGTTTAGTATAACAACGTATTTTGCCCACCATCGCGGGTTCGGAGCCTGGAAGGTTTTCCTATCCTGAACGTAAAATGAGGGCCGAGGCTCACCTAGCCTGTGTGATGTTAGGCACTCGTTAAAGTTTCATATCGTAATTAAGCTTGGGTTGGCCATTTAAAAAAAATAATTAATTTATTGATATTTGCAACTGTAATAATGTTATAACAGGTAAATCTGCTAATATGAACAAATGGCATTAAAAAAAAAAGAACACTTGTGGGAAAACTGCCCACTGGTAGCACTCCAATAAAGTTCTATAATAGAAGGTCTCTAGGCCATCTTCTTTTCAGGCGCCTCGGAGGGTTATCAGGAATAGTACGGGAAGCAAGTTAAGAGACTAGCGGATTAAAGTGTGTATGGAGCTTGTCCTGGAAGGATAGGTATCTAGTTTGGGCCAAATCAGCAACATAGGGGATCATGATGGATAAGTTTGTTTGTGACATAATAAGGCGCATTGAGGTTTTTACGAAGGATTCGGATTGTAAGGATTGGATAGGAGATGATTTGGATAGTTTAGTAGAGCCTCAAAGCTCAACTCCGCATGTCCAAATAGGTCAGATAACTGTCATCTTAAATCTTAGTAACACGTCATTACATGAAATTCAATGTATTAGATCGAATAACTAATTCTATATCAGCCTGAGGGGCCTGATTACTACAGGATTGATTATTATATTAGAATTCGATGAGACTGCAATCAAGCACAAAGAATTATGCTTGGATCTGAATAAGAAATCAATTCCATTATAAATTATAGGTCTGTATGACTAGGTTATGTAGTGTTTTATTGTTATCATTCTTGATGAGTCTTTTGTAATTAATTGGGAGCCTAGAGCGTTTTTCCAGTAAATATTGAAGGTCACGAAAACGTCGAGCAGTTTCTTGTCTTTTCAGTCTTCTATGAGGATTGGCCAAATTTAGGACTCACACAGAAGTAAAATCTTCCGATTAGTCACAGTAGCTTAAGTAACATTAAACAAAACTTACATATAATATTGCGAGATGTAAACTTCATTCATTTTAATTTAACTGCAAAGTAAATGTCCTCATCATGCTATTAGTTATAAAATAATCTCTACGAATGAATTCTTATTCATTACATTCTAATTTATTCATTCATAAGTTACATAAGACAATTAATATTGAAAATAATTATTGCGAATTTATAATAATCAAAAATATAATATAATTTATTTATAAGATATAAATGATCTATATAATACAAACGTAAAGGAAGTAGACTTAAATCCAATCTATCCAATTATAATGGCCATTTAACTTAGAGTTATTAAGATTAAGGGGATAATTGCGCCTATACAGTAATGTGGACCAATATTGGCGATGCTGTTGGGGACAATGGCTCACTAATTGGTTAGTGTTTTGGAAGCAATTAAATTATCATTAAACGGGTCGACTCGCTGTTTTTATAACCTTTGGGTCCAACCTTACCGTTCCTTCCACCTCAATCTGAATTATGCCAACAAATAGCCTAGAAAGGATTGTCCTATTGTTATTATTGTAGTTTTTTTATTCTAAGTATGTTTGTGTGTGTTTTACAATCTTTGTTTTTGGGGAACTTCCACAAATATAATTACATTTCCATATTAAAGGCCCAAATAGTATTTAACACATATTTAAGACAAATAAAAAATTGCATTGTAATTTGGTCTACCTAAAATAATACTACACGAAAGAAATAGTTTTAAAGGAAATAGGTGTAAAGAATTTATATCAAATAAATCAATTATCAATCATAAATCAATTAGCTATTGAATTGTTTAAAGTTCAAATTCGTAGATTTAAATTATTAGCATTTTATAATATAACAATTTATATGTTTTCACATATATTGACACACGGAACAATAATTAACTGCATTTTCAAGTACCTAGTTTATTTATTAATCAAAACAAAAGATGTGCAACACAAGCTCAAAACCAAATATTAATAATTTAATTCAAATAATAATCATTAATATACAGATATATAATTTGTACCTTGTATTTGTATTTAAATAGATTTCATTTACATGTTGAGCATTATTTTCATCGTTAAGTTCAACAGTACTTAGATCATTTGCAGTTCCAATAATTTTATAAAGCAAGGAAGTTTTTAAAAATCACCTTCGTTTCTTCTGGGGATATGAAAATGGAACATAAATTGTTTTGTTTAGATTTAGCACTTATATTTTGGGAACTATGCTAACCAATAGAATCATTATTATACTACAGTTTTTCAGCTTCAATTATTATATGTATGCGGATTTGTTGAACAGAATGAAACTTGCTACCAATAAACTCATGTCTCTGACCTGATGATGGCCTAAAACTTGGGCCTTAAAATCGGCACATAATAAATAAGTTATACCAATTGGTTAGTATAAGTTTATTGATCGTACTCCAGAACGTTTTCTACATTACTGATTAATTCATCAAAAAGGAATTAAAATGCTGTACTTCTTCACAATGGTAACCGATATGCTTCTGTGCCTGTTTTACACTCCATTTGACAGAATGCTACGAAAATCGTGAGTTTGTTTTTAATAAGCTTGGCTACTCTGACCATAAATAGACCATTTGTGGGGTTTTGAAAGTCATTTCCATGCTACTAGGTCAACAAAATGGTTACACGAAGTTTCCATGTTTCCTCTGTGAATGGGATAGCCGTGACTGGAAACAACACTATGTCAAGCAGACGTGGTCAATCAGAATGGCTCTTATTCACGGCGTTAAAAACGATGAAAGACAAAGTTAGTGGATCCTAAAAAGATCTTACTTCCACCACTTCATGTCAAATTGGGGCTAATGAAACAGTTTGTGAAAGCTTTACCCAATGAAGGAATATTGTTGTAACAGGCATTTATGGAAACAAAAACACCCAAACTACAAAACTTTGGTTGCTGTATTGTTACAAAATGTTGGGCTGCAACATGAGTATCAAAGTTCATTTCCTTCACTCACATCTGGACTACTTTCCAGATAATATTGGGGCTGTAAGTGAGGAACAAGAAGAACGTTTCCATCAAGATATAAAAGAAATGGAGCGCAGATGCCAAGGTCGATGGAATGCCAACATGATGTTGGATGTCAAAAAGGGATCCCATTCACAATTCACAAAACAAAGCCGAAAAAGTACCAAAAGAATCTTTGATGGAAAAAGAAAACGTTTTTACAAAGACTTATAATAGGTAGCTGTACAACACATGTGCATCACTTGTGTGCTCATTTTAGCTAGGTATCGTTGTTGTTTTTTTTATTTTACTTCATGTTAAAATAATAAAATCAAATCCTATATTTTCCGTTTTTTTTCTATTTCCAAAAATTTCAACTTTATATTGTAGGAAAGCGTTACGTGATAGAAAAAAAAATTCATTTTTGAAATCAGCGCAAAAAAATACATAAAGATCTTAGATGTTAACTAAATCAAAATAATTTTTTTAATTTTTTTTTCAGGTCTGTGTTATTAAACAATGGTATAAAGTATAATCGTTAAACCTAAAAAAAAAATATTTAATAGGCTGTCCAGTCCAGTCCAGGACTGCTGACAGAAGTAAAAGCTTAAACATTTCAAATAATCGTGTTTTTTTATTTACTAAATCAATTACTGTCTTGCTTATTGGAATTTCAAATTTCTAAATTTAAATTATTAGAATTAGTCGGGCTTTCACATTTCCTGGTACTCTGAACAATAATTTTATACATTTTCAGTTAGTTTGTTTATTATCAAAACAATTGCTGCACAAACTCAATAGAACATATCATTCCTCCTTAATCGAAATAATAATTAGTATACATTTATATTATTAATGTATTGTACTTGAATTTACATTGAGGTTCATTAACTTTATCTTCTTTTATACCACTCATTATACAAATAAATTTTTTCAGGTATATTTTTTTTTGTGAAACTAAAATTTCAACCTGTTGTTGATGTTTTAATATACGTTACTATAAGTATTCATTTCAAAACTATAAACGATTTTTTTGATAAATATAATATAAATATAAATATTCTTCTGATATCAATGGCATTCTGAACTTTAAGCTACGGTTGATAAAAATAAATTGTATAACTCATACACCAATCGCTAGGCGTTGCCAGTCTCGAGCATGTTGCTGACGCAAATCCGCAAGTTTACCAAAAGTCACTAAACGCGGCCAAAGAAGTTTTCAGTTCAAAAATCATGTGAGCAAAATTTAAATTCATGTTCCTCGAATTTAAACTAACTGTTATTAGCATAGCAACATTTAGATAACAATTAATAAAACCAGTACAATAATAATGGTAATATGTTAACAATTACAAACACCGGCTCATCCCAACTCACTTCCCGGAAAATCCCATCAAACAAAACCATACCTTTTCACTTCTAAATTAAACCCACATCCAATTTCGAATTGTAATTGCAAGTACTATATCAAGACATTACAAAATATTTTGTCATCGACTTGTACCAATGTAAGCGGTAATAATGTCTTCTTAATATTTGTCTGATTACAGTGTAAGATCGTTAGTTTTATGTTCAGTCTAACGTGGTATAATGTCCAACTATTAACTACAAATTCAATAAATGTCTATTGAACAACAATAATATGTACTAGGAAACAATAAATTATCAAAATGTTGCCAAAAGTTTTATATATTGACTAAAACTAAAAAATCTTAAAAAATATATATATATATATATATATATATATATATATATATATTTACTAACTGATATCAGTTAGTAAACAATATCACATCAAAAGAAAAATTTTATGAAACAAAATTATATTATTAATACATCATGGCAACTTTGTGTGTGTAGATAACATTATACTGATGATAAATGGTGTTTTTAATTAAAGTTAAACAACGGTTTAATAAAAATAATGATCCATACACGTTAGGGATATTCTATCCATTTAATGAAATAAGGTTTTAACAGTAATTCTCAATGTCCTAATTAACATAAACATTGTAAAAGCATGTTTTGTATGCTCCAGCTTTTAAAATAAGGTCTAAACAATGGAAGTCGGTTAACAACGTGTAGCGAAGTTTTTAAATAATGTTTTTTATTTAATTCTTATGCAGAATAAAAATACGAACAATACTTCATTATTTTTCCTTGAAATCGGGGCAATGTAACAAAAGGTATTGTTGAAAAATGTTTTTAACAAGGCCTATATGAAACAACAGGTACTTTTCAAAGCATTGCATGTTCCCCGAAGAGTTTCTCTGTGACCCTTTTTTTTTGTTAATTCCATGTGAGCTTCGCTTTAAATATATATACTATATAGCATTGAAATGAAAGAGGTTTACGGGTTTATCTTGATGGAAACGATGTGCAGATTATGTACCTTCGTATTACACAAGTGTTCTATATCTCCATAAAAAATGAGTAAATATTGTAAGGGAACTAAGTAAATATATTAAACATAAAAGAAACAAAAGAAAGGTAATACCTACTCGTTTCCCCACTTTTCACACAAATATTAATAAACAATTAATAGATTAATTTATGCAAGAAGATTTATTGAATTTTCTTGTGTAGTGTATTTTTGTATGTTAAAGCGTGTGTGTGAGGTTGGAAAGAAAGATGGCCGACTAAATTAAGTTCAACAAAGTTTTTTACAACATTTAAAAATAATATATATTGTATTTATAATAAACTGCAACCGATCGAATGAGAATGGGAAACATCTGACTATTATAGGCACGAGTGGAACTCGGGTGCATGGAAATACCGATAATAGTACTCACATAGCTAGGATATCTAACATTATAACACACGACGAGCATGCAACTATTCATATAGAAGTGTTTAATCACAAAAATACGCTCAACTCAAAAATTACCAAAAATAAGTGTATAAAAAATAATTTTGGAATAATTTCAAAAGAATGAAAATTATAAATGAACATTTACGATATATTACCACTTAATACTGGAAATATAAAATTTAAAATAATAAAAAAATGGGATAAAATAAAGGAACAATACAAAACAATTAATTATCAAAATACAAATCGAAAATTCTGATATTAATCTAGCATCAAATATAATAATAAATATTATTTAAGAATTAAAAGAATTATAACTATGATGACAACAAAGGATTGATTATTGTGATTGCGTGACTATTGCGATAAAATATTAAATCTCAAAACTCAAATAAGGCATTTGATTCTTAATCATCGGTATCAGATTAAAATAACTGCAAAACATTCTTCTTTTTTTTTGTACTTTTTTATCCCTAGAGTGCCTTTGGCATCCTTAGATTCTCCCAAGGTAGATAGATCCTATAAATATAATGATAAAATTATATAATTTCTATTATAATATGCTAATATATGAGAAGTCCTATGAGTAGTTAAGTGCCCTTTTTAAATCTCACATAGACCTTTCGATCATCTCAAAAAATTTAAGTTTGAATTTGTATCATGTAAAACATGTAAAAATTATATTTATATATGTATGGTTTTCTTCATGCTTTAATTTATTAATAAAACCACACTCCGGCTTTCATCATTAAGATCTTTAATGTAACGTGGATGGATAAATTACACTATTGCTCTTTAAAATTCATGTACTTGAAATTAGGCTTGAATGAACCTACGAGTATTCTTTCAAAGAATTGCTTTTCACCGAAGAGATTCTCTTCAAAGCTATTATTTTAAAAATCTTTAAAACGATTTAACTAAAGATACATTATAATATATCAAGAAAATGGACTACGGACCCCTTGATATAGTGATCAACGAGATGTCGTAATATATAGCCAAGATATTTTGATTTTTAAAATTTAATTCATTAATTATCTCCTTCTCATTAGTATTTTCTGGAAAAGTAGCGAAAAATTATTCTTGAAAATCGCATATTCTTATGTTCTTTTAGATTTTAGTATATTTTACGGAGATCAATAATAAATAAATAATAAAGTACAGTTTATAATTTATATGTTTTTCTTTTCTTTTTGTCTGTGTTACGACATAGTTCATGGAAAGGGATAGAGCGTTTCAAATAAGCATCATTAGTAATATCATTTGAAATCATAAATTTATAAAATCCCTAACTATCTTTGAGATCATTTTTATTCCCTTATTTCTCTTGTAGAAATGACAACGATTACATTGAAAACTGAAAATATAACGAGACTAGAGGTTGACTCGTATAACTGCTGGGAGAATTGATCACTACCAAGAATTCCTCTTTGAACCTGCTCAATAATTAAAGGCACGTGATTGCGGGGAAACAACCGTAACTGAACACAAATGGAATTTATAAATTAATCTGCAGCAATAAGAAGGTTATGATTCTATGTATTAGTAAAGTTTACACGAAATAGAGGTTTGAAACTTTAACGAAGTCTCAAAGCTTAATCTTTCATAGCCTACTTTGTATCTTTAATTAAGATTTTTTAAGGAAAGGCCTTGTAATGTTATCACGTTTTATCCAAGTAAATATTTATTAATTACATTTCACATGAATTATTTTATCAGCTAATTAGTTACTTATGACAAGACAAGAAATCAGTTTCATTCTCTCCGACATTACACCTGCAATACAATTTGCATAAGCAAGTATCTCACTTTCAACAGAATAACAAGCTAAATTACTCAGCGACCCTAGTCAACATTAGAATGAATGAGGGCCCACCAGTTACCAAATCGGTACCGCTACGATCCATGAGGAGTCTTGCGTCAAGTACATAGCAGGAATTGTACTATTTCTATCCTAACGGTTGTGCAAGGAGGTTTTAGTCTGAAATCACACTCAACCACCAGCTTTTCTCTAAATCAGGGAACAAACCTTACATACAAAGATGGTCTTTAGAACGCAATAATCGGTTTAGAAATATTAACACGCAGAATGTAGGCGGATTTTCAATAAAATCCTTACACACAAACATATAGTTCAGTTAGATATAATCATTACATCAATGTATGTATGACCGATGATCGAATCATGTTTCAAATTTAACCTACCACCCAAAAGTTAGTGCAATTTTGCGTTTTGGTATTTGATTTTTCAACCTTTAAATATTTTAAGAAGCTAGTAAGGAGCTGTTGTTAACAATTATCAAGAACAGCCAGAGTTTCACAATTTTTTTTTCTTAAAAAAATGATTGTAACATTATTTTCGTATCAAGGATAAGTTTTAGTATAATTCGTCACAAGCATTATGCCAAATTGACAATTCCAACGAACACTTGATAAATAGGCACATTGTACTTTATTATTGTTATCAGAGGCTTAATTGGCGATTAATACAAGCCCTAAATGTGATTTTCTTACGTTTTCAGTGAAATTTTTTAATTTAAAATTTAACAAATAATTTAGGGAATGCAATGAAATATTTTATTTGAACAGGACCTAGTCCAAAAAACTAACCCATGCTCTCGCCGATTGGAGTATAGATTTAGCTTATTATTACACAAACATCACAATATTAAAATCACAAAACCTATCTACGCCTAGGAATAAACATATAGTATGAAGAACACAAAGTATTGTTATGGATGAATACTCCAGTACAGGGTACTAGGATGAGCTTGAAATTTGTTGTATGAGGAATGTACCTACTTGTAACTTATTCTTGGATGAGGAATGTACTTTTAACCTGCTACTGTACGAAAAAAGTACACGTAATCTGTTCCTGGATGAGGAATACACTCGTAACCTGTTTCTGGAAAAAGACTATACCTACTTGTAAATTGTTCCTGGATGAAGAATGTACTCATAACCTGTTCCTGAGAGGGAACGTATTCGCAAGCCGGGACTAATTTCACTCTCACTAATTATTATTCGCTGATACTAATTAACGTAGTAGACTAACTACTTTGCCGTTAATTAGCCGCGGGAAACATTAGACCGCTCCTTCCTCTTCTCTCGCTGGATTGTTCTCGAAAGGTATCTCTTACCGCTCTGCGCTCCTAATTGATTCTTATTTATTTCGCCCAAAAATAGGTTAGGCTAATCCTTCATTTTACAGTTCTAATGAAGCTATATTGTTTAAGGATTATCAATGACATCAATGATTAAACATGATGGAAATCATAAATTCATAGGAGACTTATTAAAATTATTTCAAATCCTTATTAAATTGACCAAACATAAGCGGCAGTCGACCTCAGTCATTTCATTTATCTTTTTTTTTTTTGGGGGGGGGGGGGAGGATCCCTATTAATGCAATGTTTTATTTGTCCATATGTTCTTTTTTCGGAATGGACCGTGTGGTGTTGGTTCTGTTTGCCAAGGTTTCGCTCATCGTGTTGTGAGCTTCCTCAGGGCTAGTCAGTAAATGAAGAGCGGATGGTGGAGCCAGGGTGTATATACCTTAGGGGGGGGTTCTCGACCTCAGTCATTTCATTTATCTTTTTTTGGGGGGGGGAGGGGCAGGATCCCTATTAATGCAATGTTTTATTTGTCCATATGTTCGTTTTTCGGAATGGACCGTGTGGTGTTGGTTCTGTTTGCCAAGGTTTCGCTCATCGTGTTGTGAGCTTCCTCAGGGCTAGTCAGTAAATGAAGAGCGGATGGTGGAGCCAGGGTGTATATACCTTAGGGGTGGGGGAGGTCTCGGTCGAAGTCTGCCTTCCCATTGGCTCGCTTGTGCCGAGTCCGTAGGTTGTGTTGTGTTCGGGTGGGTTCTTGTATGTTCGGTATTGTCGTATGTGTGTGGATGGTAGGTTGATGTGTTGGTCTTTTGTTTAATGGCAGGATACCAGTTTTTGCTAATTTTGTAACCGTCTTCCTTATTGAAATTATTGGGTTCTTTGATAATTTCAATGGCCTTTATTATGGTGCGGAGGTGATAATTATTTTCTTTAACCAGTGTGACTGTGTTTTCGAAAGGTATGTTGTGGTTGGTGTTGTAGAAGTGTTCTGCAGCAGCTGATCTTTCCGTCTTGAAGTTTTTGACACTAGATATGTGTTCCTTTAACCTTCTTTCGATGGTCCTTCCGGTTTGTCCAATGTAGACCTTGCCACAGGAACAGGGTATGCTATAGATACCTGGGGTACGTAGTCCTAACTTCTCTTTGGGTTTCGGTAGGATGTGAGCTATTGTTTTGCCTGTGGAGAATGTGGTCTTGATGTCGTGGCTCTTTAGAATCCTGGCGATCTTTTCTGAGGTAACTTGGATGTAAGGAATGGTTGTCAGGGTTTTAGGTTCGTTGTCGGTTTCGTTATTGTCTCCTTTTTTTAGTTTTCTCTTGCGTTCTACCCGTTTAATAGTTTCTTTGTCGTATCCGTTTTTCAGGAAGGCTGTTCTCAAGTGCCTCTTCTCTTTAGGGAGCTGTGACGGTTCAGCTATCATTTCAGCTCTGTTGAGTAGAGTGTTGATGATTCCTTCCTTCTGAGACGCATGGTGGTGGGATGTGGCATGAAGGTATCTGTCTGTATGTGTAGGTTTACGGTAGACGGTGTGTCCAAGGTGGTTTCCTTTCTTCTCGACCAGGACATCCAGGAAGGGAAGTTTCCCATCCTTCTCCTGCTCCATGGTGAATTGTATGTTAGGGTGGATGCTGTTTAGGTGGAGTAAGAATCTGTCCAGTGCATCTTTTCCGTGCTTCGAGATGACGAAGGTGTCGTCCACATATCTGAACCAATATTCAGGTTTTTGGGCTGCGGTGGAGAGTGCCTTCTGTTCGAAGTGTTCAATGTACAGGTCCGCTACCGGTGAGCTCAATGAAGATCCCATGGCTGTGCCTTCCATTTGTTTATAGAACTGTCCATTAAACAGGAAATATGTTTCCTTCATGCATATCTCCGTCAGTCGGTACTCTTAGCACCGACATTCATCTAAGGACTTCAAAACGATGAATGGGTAGGGTTAATAGCTACAGTGTTAACAGCTCCGAATTATCAATAATCTCAATTTGAAATTTTTTGCATCTTCAACAGAATGTTGTTTGTTATAATACTAGATTGAACATATTGAAGTAGTGAAGTTGAGTGAACTAACTTGTACCCTCTGAAAAGCATAACAACTGGTTTTCAGCAATTTACCTTAGTATTTAGGGTGATGAAAATCGTGTTTTAAGTAGAGTTCTGTTATTACCGGATATACTGAGGAGGAATGTGCACTGATAGGAATAAGATTCTGTTAAAAGTAAAAAAAAAAAAGAGTAGGCATTTTATTTTTTGAATTCGATCTGATAAAGTGTTAATATCATTAAAACTGGTTTAATGCACGACAGAATATGCATATCATTACTGTTAATATGTAATACTGAAATTATGTAGTTGATAAACAAACTTTCAAATCTAGAATTTTTAAGAGCTAACCAAATTTTTGGGATGAAAAACTATTTATGAAAATTTATATCCTATTAGTCTTGGAAATACTTATTGGAATTAAACCTCTTTTCCATAGCTGGTTAGAAAAATAATATTCATCGAATTTGAGCTCGTTTCATCGATAGTGAGGCACTGGACATTGTTCAGGCATGATAGTATTTAGTATTAAAAAACTGAATCTGTCCTGAGAAGAATGAGTTTGCCGGAGGCAGCGGGTTAAGGGTATCTTTGAAATAAAAAGAGCATTATTGTGCAAAATGTACAATTTTATTTCCTGAATATTGCATAATGGATGAATTGATAAAAGTTATGTGGCAAATATAACCCGGATAAAAGGTAATTATTACATGTCCATCATTGTTATATTCAGATTTTAATGTTGATTTTAATTAAGTTAAAGAGTGATATGCATAACAGGCTGGACCCCATTCCTGGTATCCATCTTTCTTCTCTCCGTGGCACTTGGAGCCGAACGGATGCGTCCTCATGAAGGATAATGAACAGCGTTGCGCTGTTATGGTCTTGCCCCAAAAATTGAAGAAGAGACAGACAACAAGAGACGGTGTCCAAACAATATAGTTGATAACAATTTTTGATACATTTAGATGTTACATTGCGTATGAATATAAATACAAAAGTTATGATGACATACATACAACTATTTTGAGACTTTTGGGGGGTCAGCGCTAGCGAAGTATGTCCTCTTCTCGCCCTTATGTACCCTCTTATGGTACATGGTACGGAGGTGTAAAGAAATGTAGCATGATGCTTAAGTGAGCCAAGATCAGGCTCAGGAAGGAAGCAGCGATTGCACTAGGCAATACGGAGCAACTGCTTCCTCCTGACGACACTTCACAAGCTCTCGTAACTGACTGGCTTGAGCGGCACAAGGCACGTGACGTATGCAATAACGTTCGAGTGCCCAGGCCGACCAGTTATGAACATAGAGTGATATTTTGTTTTATAAAAATAAAATAAATACAAAATAGCAACAAGGAAAATAAAAATGTACATAAAAAATTAAAATGAAATTACTTTTAAAATAATATTGTTTCTTAAACAGACATATTTCTTATTCGAACATTGGTAATTGTATTTCTTATATATAGTTTTGTAATAGTATTCATCGATGGTATGAATTAGAAATATGCTAAAAGAGGTTTTGTCAGTAAAAAAATGAGGATGTCAGGGATGGTTACCATGTCAGTTGCGATATGCATGATAATAGTGTTTTTGAACGGTAGGGCATCATGAGTATAATAGCAGTTATTGATTTCAGTTATGATTAAACCACCTTTCGAAGGTTAGATCGTTTTATTGCAACGGAACTCTTGTCTTTGGAAGACAAGGAAAAACTGTCTAAAAATAAAAATAAAATAATAACTACCATCACCGGTCACCAAAACGGCAGACACGCTTGACTAAAGGCATATCCAAAGGGCTCAAAATCTTCAGAACAAAGAACAGTTAATAATAAACTACTACTGGATGGTAACGGAGGTTCCTTATCGCACCAAAATCAAGCCATTCCATTAGGGATTTGATTTATCTGCATGAAAACATCGGGCTCGTCTGATAACGATAAAACCTTCGGGTTTATCGCCATCTGTCTTTTATACGCTTGTTCCATTGAAAGGGCATTTAGAAAGGCAGCACACACAAGCCCGAAGTGGAACAAACCCTTTTCCAATTTATTTTAAGAATTTATATTTAGACTATTTATAGTGGAAATGTAGCCTAAAACTTGCCAATACAACCAAATATTGAAATGGACATCAGTAGTAACTGGATCGAACTATAAGTATGCCATTATTCTGATATTTGGACACATATTTTAATTTGTATGATATTTCTGATCTCCTAGGCTCTAAAAGTTATAGTTTCTGAGCAGGTCTCTAGACCATTGCCTTTTTAATCTTCTCCTAGCAAGTCGGAGTAACAGGGAGTAGGAAAGAGAAAGAAGCAGTGGATTTTGTGTTGATGAGTGGGGTGTTGTGATTATATGAAAAATTCAAAATAAGTGGTAATGTTCACATTGTAGTCTATTGAGTGATTCAAATATGACTTTTTATATCTTTTGGATTATAAAAACCTCTATAGAATTTTTAGTGGTGGAGTGGTAATCCTTTTTACCTCCCTTACTTGAACTTTTCGCTAAATTAACTTCTTCATCGTTCCGAGACCTCATATGATCAAAGATCTAATACGTTCATTAAAACATTGACAATTATCATCAAGAATAAATATTCATTAATTACTAAGCTTTCTATAATAATGTTTCTCTAAAACGTATCATTAGTTTTTTTTGTCATTGGTATCTCATTAGAACAAATTTATTGATTTAATATTGTCCCTCCCCTAAATCAAGTATTACATCCATCCGTAATCTTGGACCGTATTTAATATCAAATATTTACTGAATATTATAAATAATAACACTTACATTTTTTTAGGGATTTGGATCACCAATGATTTTGTCATATTTGCTATCACTTAGTCCCTTTTTTGTATTGTAGTGGTATAAATAAATATATTAACTACACGATATGATTGGAAGTACAATGCTATATAGATAAAAAATAAATTTATTTATTTACTTTAATATTTTTTGCCTAGGTATATTTATGTACTCGTAAGTTAATTTACTACAGAGCCTGATGGAAATTCTTTGTTGCCAGGACCACCACTCTACTGTTGTATAACCCTTCATTAGATTGTGATATGTCAATGCATTAGGCTGGATATTTGTCTATAAATTTAATTAGTCTTTTCAGGTATATACTTGTTTATTGTTTCGCTTTTTAGTATTACATTTAATCCATTTTCCTTTATTGATTATTCTTTTCAGACTATTGAAATCTGATATTACTCTAGCCTACTTTTATTAACCTTACATTTATAAAATTGTTTTGACTTGGTAGAAAAAGGTCTGTAATAATCAAACAGAATAATAATAATAAATTAACCTCCTATTTGTATATTTGTCGAGAGGAGGTTTTCTATATTCAATTAATTTATAATTATAAAATATTAATAATAATGAGTTAACGTTTGGATGCATTAAATATTTGCATGTAAGCTAAATTCAATTATCCAGAGAATATATCTGTTGGTGACAGGTAAAGTTTTCCAGCGGGTATATTATCAATATTAACATACGTTTCCTTAAAAAAAATTAATCATCCGGCTAAATATACATATTCACTTAATCAAAATCATTTGAATCATTAATGTATCAATTTGTTTGATGTCCTTTATACAATTCTGTACAGTATATTTATGCATGTTAGTTTATTAACGGAACTCCGATTTAAATTTCTCTATTATAGAAAATAAAATTAATACTTGTATGAGGTTTTTCAACATATAATACTTCTAACTGTTATGTTACAGTTAAGGTGCACTAAACGTTAATAAATTTACTACATACTGGATGGTATTTTGTTAAAAAGTAAAAAAACTTGGGTACTTCCAGAAAATATACGTTACCTCGATTATATTTCCATTAAGTAAATTCAATATTCAACTGCATCGTTTCTGCAGACAGAAGTAAGATATAAAAATTTTGGATTAACTGCAGTCTTATTTTAATTTCTAAACCAGTTTTATACTGAATTATTTCAATATCAAAAATCGTAAATTTAAATTATTAACATTAGTCTATTTTCTACATCTATTGGCACTCTTAGTAATAATTACATACATTTTCAATTAGTTTAACTTAGGTAGTGTTATTTAAACATAAACGCCTAACGAACACCGGTTTGTTAATAACAAAAACATAAATAAAATTTCATAAAGGATATTTTAAATCCATGTAATGTTGAAGAGTTCACTTACTCTACATTAACTTGACAATTCATTAAAAACCATGACTCAAAAATTTCTATCTGTAACTTACTAAAAAAGTACTAACTAAATATCAATTTTAAACAATTTTAAATTCATTATAATTAATTTATTCAGATCTTAAATCTTCGTTTACAAATGTAGCTATCTTAAAATGTGTTCAATACACACAAAAATATTCCTTGAAGAAAAAATTGGTCCCAGTGGAGAAAAAATTCTCTTTAGTAATAAGAACTGTTTATTTTAAAGCCAACGTTTCGGCCCAAATTGCGGAGATAAATATCAAGACACATAAAAATTAAAATAATATATAGTATATTAATATATGCCGAACAACATATGTAGTATTTTTTAAATATTTTATTTGAAAAGAAAAGATATGGCCAGGACCGGGACTCGAACCCGGGACCTTCACCCCTCCGTGGTGACCCCTTATCCAACTCGGCTATCCAGGCTTCGCTTCACGGCCAGCCATATCCCCTCTTTTCAATTGATCCTACATCTCCGTGTTCTCGCACTTTGCGATGTATACACGGGGAGAATGTTACTTTAATATTACTTTATTTTGCATCTAGTTGAATTAAAGTCGTTATTATTATTATAATTTATTTTATCTTTATATTATATAATCTTTTAAATATTTTATTTGAAAAGAAAAGATATGGCCAGGACCGGGACTCGAACCCGGGACCTTCACCTCTCCGTGGTGACGCCTTATCCATCTCGGCTATCCCGGCTTCGCTTCAAGGCCATCTTTTCTTTTCAAATAAAATATTTAAAAAATTATATAATATAAAGATAAAATAAATTATAATATTATATGAAGTATATTGATAAGAATAATAATGCGTACAGTAAACAATAACTAGATGTATAATCTTGAAATCCTTTGATCTTGGAATATAGGTGATAAAAAAAATGTAACAAAAACAGAGGAAATAGTTATAGAAAATTATCGAATAAGTAATAATGAATAACATGAAGTAATATTAATGTAAGGAAGAAATAGTTGGTTACCAACTATTTCTTCCTTACATTAGAAGATACAGCCGACCAATTCTTCTCTAACATGAAGTAATATTGTTTAGCCGCGGACCTATACTACCCGCCAGATGGAACGAACCGATCCTTGCCTCTATGATACTAGGCTTTATTAATATACTTTACCGCCAAAACGAAGGAGAGGGGAGAGCGACGCTATGAGTCCCTGATTCGCTGACTGACTGGCCTGGATCAACGACCATCGCACACTGCCGCTTATCACTCCGCTTTCAAGCCACTATTCCTATGAGAACGTCCAGAGGTCTTAAAGCTTGTCACTCGCCAGAAGCTATGCTGAGATGCTAATTGGGTATACATCACACAAATTGTAAGTCCCATTTCATTATCATAAGGCCTCAAATCGTCAACTAATTCTTTTCCTGATGATCAACGTATTACATGGTACCAACCGGACAGTTCAAGTTAATTAATGATATCATAATCATTGCTCCATCATGCCATGATCACTGGCGAAGATAATAATAATTCGCACATCTTCGCGCCTTATTGAAATCTTCATTATAACGTTCAAGTTCATTTTGTTGTTATTATATCTTTGGCCATTATGCTAGCATGGAGCATTTCTGTTATTGTTAATTATCGCTCCTATTCATGTTAATCATTTTTTTCTTATTTTGTCTTAAATTACTTTTGTTCATTAGACCGCTAAGTTGCATGTTTAGTCTTAAGTTATTCTTGTAGAAGCTATTATTAATTTTTATCCTTTCTTACATGTATATTTAATAGTATTTAAGAAAAGATATCTCGCATGTTATTCAAATCAATAAATCAAATGCTATGTTAATATCAGAGATTGCTTTGCAAATTCCCGCTATTCTTCAATTTAATTCAGTCTAATACATCAAAGAAACAAATATATTAATTTATTATTTATAATAACGAATGACATAAAGGCATTATTTAAGATAAATTGTAGAAAACTAACACCAGAGGGATTGAATTACATAATAACTCTTTGAACCCAAAGGACTAACAAATGAAAAAAATAGGAACTATCCTTACTTATTCAGTCTGAACGGCAATATTTTGAAAATAATAGAGTATAAAAGGTCAACTAATAGTATTCAAGATAAAAAATCTTTGTACGACAATCAAGAACCGAACATTGTTTCCAAATAAAGCATAATAAAAGTAAAAATCCTCTAAAGTGGCGAAGCTTCATATACGAATCCATTCCTAAAAACATTTTTAAGGAGCGATCTGGGAAGAGGATTGCTAAGTTCAGAAGTGGTAGTGGCGTATGACATGGAGGGCCATCCCGTGCCGGGCCAAGTCGGCAAATATTGACAGCCCAACTTGCCCTTACTGTCCTATGCACGGTCCCGTCCGCTTCAGTTTGCAACTTTTACATTATAAAAAAGTTACAAACTTTCTTTAATGTAGTTCGGGCTTTAAAAAAAAAAAGAGGAAAAAATGTTAGAACATGCCTTTAGAAAGGCTGCTGAAAAATTCTGATAAATTATTTAATAATATCAGGATTTAACAATGTTTATGTGGTGATAGCAACCAATTTATAGTATCACTAACACGATATTAAATAATTAAAAATTAAAATCTGAACCACTCTAGTCTATTTTTCAAGTGAAAACTTCTTTATCCGCGATTAGAGAATATCGCTAGTGGAAAAAGTTAAGGTTTCACTTCACCGACATGCTTGCGATATGTTGCACGAGACTGACGACGCCTAGCGGACTATGTATGAATTACATAATTTTTTTTTATTAACTTTAGTTTAAAGGTTAGAATTAAATTCATATGTGAATAATAATATTTAATTAAAAGGTCATTTAATATTTGTGCAATTGATACTAATAATAACTTAACAATAAATAATACAAAAACCTGCAACACTACAACCCGTGAAAAGTCTGGAGTTCAGTACATGGTAGAGACAGTAGTGTTTCATGGTCAACGGTTGTGCAGAGAAGTGATTTGTCCTAGATCACGCTTAACCACCAGACTTTCCTCCTTATTTTGGGTACCCACTTTAAAGAGGCTGGGATAGCCCCAGAAGGGTCCGAAATCCCATATGATCCGTCTCAACTGCGAACTGACTAAATATAAGTCTTGCCTGCAGCGGTATTGCAACCAGGATTTTCGGCATTGCAACGCAGTGCTCTACCACATCGCTCCTCGATAACAATAAGTGTAAGCTGAAATTTTATCTTTATGAAATTATTTCCCTTAAAATAAGGATAAAATGAACTTTCATACATTTTGCGGTTGAACATGTTCGTATTAAACCCCGCGACTAAATAAGTGATGAGTAGTCCACAAGAGGGTCGAGGTCATCGCTTCTCGGCCTATTGCCTAAGATCAAAGTGTAGTAAAGGAAAGAGAGGCCAGGTAGCAAAAATTCGTCTCTAAAATAGACCGACCGAGTAACTCTCCCAAGTACTTGCAAGACTCACTAATGACTTGCAGGGTAAAAGAAGAAATACAGACTCACTAATTCGCCTGCTAGATATAACCCGCCTAAGAATTGCCGTCATGATACTCGACTACCTGACAAAAAGGAGAGATCGAGTGTACACTGTATAAAGTGATACTAACAGTAACAGTGCGTCAAATCTTTGAGGAATGTCCTAGGTACAGTAGTAGTCAGTTGTAGCGTGCCACAACTTGTTACCAAGGCATTGGGGCGATGATTGATGAACAACTTAACAGTGGTACTTATTTTTTTTTAAGTACCAGGATATGTCAGTTAATTTGAACACTATAATATTTAGCTGACTTTTTATCTATATCTAAATTTAACTATAACTTTTCAAGTTTTTTGTAATAAATCGAATAAAATATTAATTATAAAATAAAGATTTATACGGCTAAAATATGATATAAATTTGTTTATTTATTTTTCGTCACTTTATGAAACTATGACTAATCACATGTTACAATAGCGAGATTTCCAAATTTTGCTTAT
Source organism: Arma custos (assembly GCA_037127475.1). NCBI lineage: Eukaryota > Metazoa > Arthropoda > Insecta > Hemiptera > Pentatomidae > Arma > Arma custos. The sequence continues at coordinate 48,670,363 of CM073759.1, read as the reverse complement.
ACAGTATATGTAGGATTGCAATCTTTAACGAGTGAGGTGTAGAGATTTGGCGGCCCCATCGCCCATTCATCTGACTGCAATCAACCACTGGTCCTCAAGGCTGGGCGAAACACAGTACCGGGGTTGTAGCCCGGTCAGCCTTTCTTCTGAGGGGACATCAATATTCAGGAGACCAGTTGCCCTGAGGATTGAGTGATGGAGGCACCGCATCACAGGGCTAATAACTCGAATGGTAGTAAACTCTATTCAAATAAAAAAAAAAAAATACAAGCTCTTCACGCTAGCAATGGCACAAAAGAAAGTCAATGAAGAAGATCTTTAACGGGTACCTAACACCGCACAAAATATCCCCTCTGATGGACGGAACCAAGGATATTTTATGATCTTTAAAAATTACTAAGGCCATGGTCATCTACAGGGCAGCGAACCCGTGATCTAGGTTATAAAATAAGTATACAATGTTTAACCCATACTCTTGCATTCATTTATATAGAATAGCAAATAAAAATACTTTTATTGTGGGACCAGCTCCCTTTAGAATAACAGAGATGTACGAAATTAAATAAATATTTATCTGGCAAAGGCCTACATCAGAATAAAACAATATTTACATAAATCGTGAAAGTATATGACTAACAGGTATGTTTGGTAGAGAATCAGAAAATGTAATACAAAAATAAAATAAAAAAACCAGACAAATTTTCAATAAAAAGAAATAGGCTTATGGAAAAATAAGTGAATAAATAATAGCATCTAATAATATAAAAACTGATATCATTATGAGTGAGAAATATTTACAATGATTCGTCAATCGAATAAGTCGAATATATAATCATTTATTGTTTAAAGAGAATCTTCATGGGAGTTTAGAAGATGTAGGGAAAGTTTGGATTTAAATGAAGCTAAAGAAGAAGCATGACGGATATCGGAGTGAGTTCCAAAGAGAGATAGAACGGGCGAGAAAGGGACGCTCAAAAGTTTTGGTTCTATGGGAACGGATATAAAGATCGGAAGGGCGGGATCTTGTGCCAGCCACGGATTAGATAGAGGATTTGAATTTTAAGAGACTATAGATATTAGATGGAGGTTGTGAGTTGATAGTTTGATATAAGTAAGAACCAAGGAAAGAGAGTCTACTGATGGAAGGGAAGAGCCACTTTAGCTCAACGTAACGGCGGGACACACGAGACCTCCCCGGGTGTCGAAGACAAATCGAAGCGACCAGTTCAGAATTCGCCTTAACCTCTCCTCGAGCCTGCTCGAGTGGCCACCATATGCCACACAACCATAGTCAAAGTGTAGAAAGATAAAAGAAGTGATGAGGAGCTTACGGTTAGGCAGTGTTAGACGATGGCTGGAACGGTGGAATAACTTTAGAGAGCTTGACGGAAAATGCTTGCTCGACGGAAAATTTGGGCAATTTGGGGTTTCCATGAGAGGGATTGGTCTAAAATGATTCCGAGGTTTCTAACAGAGGAAATGAAGGCAATGGGTTGATCATTTAATGTTAATTGGGTTTGTTAATTGGATATTATAAACGGTTAACATTTAATATTAGTATACAATATAACCTTAAACTATACTTTATACTTTATTTATATAATTTTTTTTCGGGCAGAAGGCCAGAAATATGCCCTTCATGTATGAATGTTTTCATGTATAAAATTCACATCAAATGTAATAAACATTAATGTATGATTCATTTATCTATTCAAGTTATGGAATCTCAATGACGAGTTAACAAAGGTGAATAGAATGACAGTAGTACTTAACGCTTAATAGCATTCTAGTCATATATTTATGAGGTGTAACTGTAACTAAGCAAAGGATTTTTTTTTTTTAATAAATGAAAATTGCATAGGGAAATATATCATCTCAGTTGCAATCATTTCCACCTGTTCTGTAAATATTTTCTTTGTCGCTGCTATTAACTTTTTTCATTCAAGAGGTTAATTAAAACTAATGTTTCTTTTGACTATAAAGAAGCAGTTGGTTGTGAGCTATGTGGAGAGCCCAAGCTAACTCCCGTCCATTAATTATAACTACAAAAGCTAAGCCTGCAAAACTTTTGCCCATGGGAAAAAGTTCAATGATAACTTAGGAATGACCGAGTCAAGTATAATTCCCGCCAAATGGATCTATAATATCAAGGTAAATGAAACTGGATCCTGATTTTAATTTTCAATTTAAACAAGCTCCATATTGAATTTTATAATGTGCATAGTTTTAGACAAATTTTATATTCTAAGATTTATCATTCAAATTTTTAAAATGTTTTCCTTTTTTTAAATTAAAAAAATTACGTAATCTCATTCAATTACGTAACTACGTTTGGTAGCAGTACATATTTTCATAAATTATTTTAAATTTTTATCCAGTGTTTATGCCTTGATGTGGGTTGAAGAAGATAAAACAGTAAACAAATGAATAGTATAGGCTTCTATTATTACTATAATGATTACGTGCAAAATAAATAAATGCCTTCTTTCAGATGTAAAATTGTCCAATGAATTAGATCATGAATTAAATGTGAAGTCATTAAAAATAATATTGTTACGAACAATAATTATAATTAGTAATACTACACAGATGGTCAAAAAATAATATACCATTTTGCATATAATATTTTGCATATTCTTCCAATGAGAGATCGGTAATAGGATGGTTAACGTAAAAATTTTCGAAAAAACATTCGCGTCAACATGGCTCCGCAGAACCATAAAATTTGAAGAAAGAACTTTAATTTTAAGGATTTAATACTCTAACACTTAATTTTTTTTCATCTGAGTTTCGAAATATTTTTCATATCCCGGCACCCAATACACTTTCCCTCCAATATCTCCTCTCCATGTAATCTTCCTCTGCCAGACCTCTAGCTGCCATTTCATCTCTGACCTCCTCAATCCACTGATTTTGAGGTCTCCATCGCAGGGCAGTATTTAAATGTTTTAAGGGGCCATCGCGTCTCTTCCATTCCCATACCGTAGCAATTTTCTTTCACCTATCTCATGTTGGAATGTTGAGTTTAGCTTCCACTTTATTACTTATAATCCCATTTGAGATTATCTGTAATATCACAACTTCTTTTCCATAAATCGATTTCTAAAGCCAGTAATTTATTTGTGAATTATTTTTTTACACTGTGCATGATTATGATTCATCTTAAGTTGTGCCACCCAAGAAGGAGTGGTATACTTTCCTTGTAATTTCCAGAGAAACCTTTTTATGCCACAATACCCGTTGAGGAGACCTATTATATTTTTATCATTGGTAATTTTGATTTCTATATCACAGTTGTACCATACCAAACCTGTCTATCGTAAGTTACTCCAAGTTACTTGAAATCAGTACTTTGAGGGATCGTCCAATCCTGAATGCAGATAGATAAAACAGGACAATTGAATGTCTTGTATTTGGCTTTTGTTTTAGTATTAATCACCAGGCCCCATTTGGTGTACTCTTGAAGCCACCTCACCATAAAGTCCATGCCAAATTCGCCTCGCGTCTCTTTTCCGAGCTCAACTCCCATCCCTTGACAACCTTGTTTCCACGATTTTAGTACCTGTTTAACATAAATATTGAACCGTGTCCAAACACTAACAACAACATCTTTTAGTAATTCTGTAGTAATTAGTAACTCAGAGACATTTTTTCTTATCTTTTCCTCCGATTCCAATCCAAAATACAAGGTATTATTTTGGCTTTTATAATACCTCTACTTATATTCACTATCTCCAAGGATTCTCACAGTTTCTTTAGAGGATTTAATAAATTAAGTTTCATAACGAATGTCATTAACTTTGACATTTCTTCGTAATTGAATAGAATATATGACAAAGAAAATGATAGATATATACAGATAGATAGATAAAAAAATTAACAACTGATAAAGGTATGATGAAGTGATGAAGGCTGGCAAAGCCGGGATGATCTAAGACGGCTGATCCGGTTTGTGGGGCTTAGCGGCGGATCCCATCAACCTAGTTGCGAGTTTTCCAAGAGGATCTTGCTACAACGCTATCTTTCCACACTTTTTGTAGGCCCAATCCCATTTTTATCAATGTAATATACTATTAATTTTGTTGTAATTGGGTAAATGCTATAATCTTATAAATAAATATGTAAATGATACACGTAGCACCACCTGTTGAAGTGTTGAAAAAATATCCAAAACAACAGTAGTTTCTGATTTTGCGTTGTAACAATAACTGTGACCGGTATAAATAAAACTAAAAGTTGAACAAAAAGGATATTTATTATTTCATCAAAATTATTTCAACAAATTTATTACATTATATACGCATTATAATGTATTATATTAGGAAAATTCTTTACAATATAAAGAAATGTTTTTGATTAATAGGAAAGTTACACTACTTCGAATCGTTACATTTTAAAATTACTCTATGTTTCGAGATTCACAAACAATTTTCAATACTGTTTCATTGTTCACATGCTCATCTCTGAGCCATCTTGAATTGCAATTTGCTATTATTTTTTTAATGTCATATTTGTTTGTTAATCGGACGATGGGACCTAAAAGTGAGAGACCTAAATTTTACCTATCCAGGTTCAGATAGAGATCTTTGCGAGTACATGACATCATTCAGACTGGAGACCTCCTTTTTACGCGCCTTTCGAAGAATGGCATAACCAAAGATCCTTTACCCCTTTAAAAAAATCCTAAGGCCACCTGTCGGGCTAAAGACAGACAATCTTGGGCATTGGTGACTAAGATGCCATATTTTAAAATTGCAGGAGATATTAAACATATTTTTGAGATCTATTCCAAAGAGGTATGTAGAAAAGTAATATATATTTAATTGAAATGAATGGCACAAGAGCGTAGTGTAACATTCTTCTCGGCCTAGTTAGTGCTCCATTAAAGTGATATAGCCATAACATGTATTTCACTTTATTGTTCCATTAAAAATCAATATAATATATTATAATCTGTATTAGTATTAGCCAATTTTTATTTGAGTAAATTAAATGCATATTTATTTATTTATAATATACATATTCATGTTTATATAAATTATTTTCAAGCCTTACAAAAAATAATATTCTCGTACATAGCAAACCAAATTCCATCTCTAGGAGGGAAAGGGGACAATGCCAAAAAACCCATTAGTGTATAACAAGAAGACCCCTGACGTTGAAATGTCAAGAAGGATTTGATGGAGGGAGGCGGACAACGAGCCGGGTCAGTAAAAACATCTTCGAGATTTCAGTACAATCGGCCTCATTGTGGTTCTTATATTTTGGATAAAATAATAATGCTTATGTGGTATTAGAAAAAAGGAAAAATAATAAAGGTAATCTATAAAAACGGCAATGATGGCTTTATATGTTTGGTTGTTTTTAATTAAATATACCTTTGAGGAAAATTATGATGACTTTATAGGATTAAGTGGCATGAAACTTAAATAGTGCGTAATTTTGTGCTTAATCATTTTTTTCATCTTGTTATTTATCATATTATCTATTAAATAATTATTATCTATTAAATTAAATACTTTAAACCAGTATAATTTTAAAATACCAAACTCCCATTATATAAAAATATATTGTCATTATTACAAATGAAAGGAGTTTACTGACTGCATTTATCGTATAGCGAATACACAATACTTCTCTCTTAAGTAAACGCGTATTTAGTAAAAATAATATTTAAATCTTACCTATATAATATTTAATTTTACCTATAAGGTGTTATGATAAAATTGGTATGAAAAAAGTTGAATTTAACGGATGAACATGAACTGATATTTTATATATCAGATAATTGATAACAAAACCCAGTAAATTGAGAACAAATTAAAGTCAGAAAAAGATATGCAATTTACTTTTTTTGCTGCTTACACTGCATTGAAAAAACAAAACAAACTGAACTAGATAATACATGAAACTGGTAGAAATACAATTCGAGAAACGAGTTAAATTCAGTTAACTATGGTATAATCAGTTAGATGGGAGTTGGTCCGATGTTAATAAAGAACCGTTGAGGGATTTACAAAAATTAAATACCTTATCCAAGTCTAATTTTAAAATTCCATTCTTTTATTATTGCATTTTATTATATCCTTCGTTTATTTAATACACTATATTATATATAAAAATTTGTTTTCAATATTAAGAAATAAATATAAAAATATAATGTCTGTAATAATTTTAAACAGATCTTGCGTGCAAGTAGATAAGGATTGATCTAAAGCCTAATGGTAAATGCATCCATTTAAACCTTTATTTAGGTAATTTCAAACATGCCCTTATTTGTTGTACACTTGTCATGCCAGTATGGAAAATCGGACGACGCTACAATGGGACCTACATTTTGCCCATCCAAGTATAATCAAGACTTTAACTTGGCATCGTACAGGCTCTGGACCTCGGGACGGGAAGAACGGCATAACTAAGGGTTTCCTTATTTTTTAAGTGATTAATCATTTCGCAGATGATCCTTTATGTGCTACTATTTATTTTAGCAATATTATTGTTGCTAATGATGCCTGGTAATTATTATTTAAATTTATGATGTATATTTTGGAGTAGTTATAAAATATCTTTACCTCATAAAATGGGCTTCTGGTCTAACTGTAAATTTTATGATTTAATAGCTCTGGCTTATCAAATCTAAGATTATGTCGATTTACTATTTGCTCTGCGCTAAAGTGCATTATATGTATTTAAATGTTTATTTTTTAATTGTAAATCACTCTTTGCGTAGCAAAGTTGTCTTCCATAATCCTCATACGTGAATTCAATATATTACCATTTAAATAACATAAAATTATTAGAATTAGGGAGATCGGTAGAGTTCAGTGTTTTTGGAAATGTGAAAGTTCGAGACCGGTTCTGACTAATGAGTAAATTCTTTGAGATAATTAGATACGTGAGGAAGCAGATTGTCAAGAGTTATGGTAGTGGATTCGGTCTAAATGGAACAATCGTTTAATTCTCGTTCATTTAGCTGTTAGAAATGACGACTATAAATTTATTAGTTCTAAAAACCCACTACATATTATCATACATAGTAAATATGTTAAGAGACCACGCTAATTACCACATGAATAGAAATGTCTGAATTTGTGAAAAATAGTGCAGAAATTCCAGTGTAATTACTGTTCACTATTGTGAAATATCAATTTATGTATGATTTGTACTTGTGTAAGTTAATAAATATGGAAAAGAGCCTTGAGTGATCTGTTAGGACCCGATGAGATCGCATTTTACATATTTACTGTGGCAGAATATTTAAAAATCTAAGAATGTAGCTTTTAAACCGTTGATATTTAGCCCTGTAATATTCTTTGATACCCAATGAAGTCGACCTTCAATCGTGAAGTCTTTTACTAACAGAATTGTACAGTGATGGAACTACTTCTATATTTCTTCGTTGTTTGTAAAATCATTTCCTCCAAATGACAGTTAAGGGATTTCATCTACCGTTTTCCGAAAACCATTTTAAATTTTCCCGAAACCTTAATATATACATGGCCTATACTTAATATCTTATGCAATATGACCAAAAAAAAATGTTTGCGTTCCTTAATCAGAAAGTTGGTGCAATTCTCTCTTTGCTGAAATTATCATAAATATCTAACTCTATTCAAAGCCAGTGTAAACTAAATTAAATATTACTGAATTTAAAAGAGGGTCTCTCTGTGATTTTTAAAAATATAAAAACACGCCCTGTTCATATTTATGCCAGCCCCTCTTTCATTAGAGCAGGCTGCTAAAAGGAACACAAATAGAAAAAAAATCAACACATAAAAAATTACGAAAAGAAAGAATATTCTTTACAACAGTTTTTATATAAAATGATAATAATAATGCTTACAATGTTTACAAACTTATAACAAGAAATAATTAAAAATATGATTACATTGTATTTTAAAAAAAAAATGTATTTATATTTTTTAATTTTTTGTGTTGTTACTAAACTATGAAACATCAATCAACATATCGTCGATGTCAAAACAATACCGCCTAAGTACACTTTGGGCAATTTTATGAGAAAAATAACCGCGCCGACTGTAGTCTTAGCAAATTATAATCTTTTTTAATCTATACAATTTTGGGACTATTACTAAAAAGATTGAAGAGAAGTATCAACAACTCATACTCTGCCAAGTTGCTGACCTTAATACGTCCATTACCGCTACTAACTAATTTGTAGAAATGCGATATTATTTTCGCAGCGACGATATGTTTGATTATCTTTTTACGAGCAAGTTTTAGCCAATAAGAACCTTTACACTTGTCTTACCAAGTGGGCTATTTCCACTAGTAAGCAAAACGTACGCATACTTAATCATATGATTTATATTATATTTCACAATGTATGTATATATTTACAATATGTACTATATGTAATAATTTGTATATATTTTAATATGTATAAATTTATAACGTACAAAAGGCGTAGGGAAGTTGCGACCCCATCGCCCAGTCGTCAGAATGCAATCAGCTATTGGTCCTCCAGGTTGAGGGAACAAAAACTCAGACACGCATACAGTACACAATATACAGCACACTACACACACCCCACATCATAGACAAAGGTCAACTTCAGTACACACCCTAGGGTCACCCTATCCCCATAGGATGATTGTGAAGGCACCCCAATGATTCTTGGAGATTTAAATGGCAGAGTAGGATATGAGAAGGACAAGTAGGATGGAGTCATTGGGAAGTTTTGGCGAGAGTACAATCAACTATAATTGCAAAAGAATTCTCAGCTTTTGTGTGGGAAATGCATTGAGAATTGCGAACACACTCTTTCCGCATAGATAAATCCATAGATTCCCCAGAGGGGAGCCAGGAAGAAGTGAAAAATCTATAATAGATTATTTTCTGGTAAGAATAGAAACGGTAGATGAAGTTATGGATGCAAGAGTCAAAAGAGGGTATGAGATTGGAAGCGATCACTACCTCCTAACACTGGACAAACTATGGAATGAAGAAACTCCTCGGAAAAGGCATAAGAAAGGTATAAAGAAAATAATAAAGTCCTACAGGCTAAAAGAAGAAGAAATGTCCCGATATTTTCAAGAAGAAATAAATAGGATGGCACGAGATTCTGATCACCCATGGGATAGTGATGACATAGAGTAGAGCTGGTCATCATTTAAGAAAATCATCCTCGATGCTTCTAGATTGGTATGTGGAGAGAAAAGAACAGAATCCGGCTTTAAAAGAAGTTCATAGTTGACCGATGATGTGAAAAATAAGGTTCAAGAAAAGAAGAAAGCATGGAGGGACTTCCTCAGCCAGAGAACAGCTACAGCCTATGAAAGGTACAAGGAAAGAAGGAAGGATTCCAAGATGGCAGTTCTTCAAGCAAAGCAAAAATCATCGGAGGTTTTGGTCACAAAATGGAGGAAAATGCAAAAGAGAACCAAAAGATCTTCTACTAAGTCATCAAAGGAATGAGGAAGGAAAGATCGGATTCACTCAAAGGAATCAAGGACAAGGAAGGAAGGATTTTATGGCAGGAAAAAGATATAATGGAGAGATGGAGAGAGTATTTCAAGGAGCTACTGAAGGGAAGAGATGTTAGTCCAGAGAAGACCCATAATGCGGGGGTGGTGTATGCAGAAGAAGGTCGATTTCATTAGCGAGCAAGAACTGCAGGAGGTTATCTTGAAGATGAAGCTGAGCTATTTTGCAGGGCTGGACGAAATAACTCCCGAACTGATGAGGTATATGGGCAGCAAAGGTGAAGAAATGTTTCTCCATCTCTTAAATTTGGTATGGAAAAAGAAATGGATACCGAAGGACTGGGAGATCGCGGTGGTGGTGCCTATCTACAAGAAGGGAGACAATGACAAAGGTAGTCAGGAGTCTCTACCGAAAAACAAGAAACATTACGCAGGGGTGCAGCGTAAGTCCGCTACTTTTCATTTTGGTGCTAGATGGGGTGCTGAAGAGAGTCCAACCCAGATTGTTGCGTTTTCAACTAGGGCATAGGAACCTACAGCCTACTTTATATACAGTTCTCGCTTTTGCTGATGACCTCGTCGTGTTTGCTGCGGATGACCGGGACCTACAATTCAACCTAAATATCATGCAAGAAGAGTTGTCGAGCATTACCATGGATATTAATCCAGATAAGACAAAATGCATGAGAATAGGAAGACGTCCTCATCGTGTTATGAGAATATTGAGACTGAAGGGATCTGTCATAGAACAGGTGCAGGATTTCAAATATCTAGTTGCCTGGATCAAGGAAAGCGGTTGTATCGATGAAGAGGTGACGCAAAGGCTGGGAGCAGCTGGAAGATTGTTTCCTCAATCTTCTTCCTGAAGACATCAGTCTACAATTCTACGTTCATGCCTATCCTATCTTATTCCTCTGAATCATGAATCCTGACCTCAATACACAAAGGGCAGATACAGACAATGGAGATGAGATACCTAAGGAAGGTTGAAGGAAGGACCAGGAGAGATAGGATCCGAAACACTACTATAAGATCGAACCTCGAGGTACAGCCGGTAGAAACCACTTTTGAAGAAAATATACTAAGATGGTCTGGGCATCTCCTGAGGATGAGCACGGAGATAACGGCCAGTGTAACATATGAGACGAGAGTGGACGGAAGAAGACCAAGAGGAACACCACAGATCGCCTGGGAAGAAGGCGTGCGGGAAGCCTGGAAAAACGAGACTGGAGCAGGACTGGACTGGAGCAGGAGAAGAGAATTGGTTCGGGAAAGGGACACCCGGGTCAAGCTCTATAGATGACATCCATACACTGCGCAGCGATAGGAGGGAAAGATTATGATGAAGATAAATTCATAACATTATATTTAAAATATAGTATTAATGGTATATTATATTATTGCTTATAATTATTGACGTTTTTTAATTTTAGTTAGGTGGAGTAAAGTACGTGGATATGCTATTGCATATTTCAATGTCCAATTGCCACACCCGGATTATTAGTGCTGTAATTGCGTACGGTGAGCGTTAATGAAACATTTTTGAACAATTAATAGCTGAAATCCTTTGTATGCTCTGCTGAATTTAATATATTCAATTTTCTTATCTTATTGGTATTGTATTTGTTTAACTAAAAAATTTTATCAAATTTTTGTCAATAATGTATTATTATTATCATTTTTATACAGTTGATCGGATAGCCAAAGATGTAACATTATTTTTCATGAAATTCCTCAATAGAAACGAAAAACTAGGAATGGAACGGCCAAAATACATTTCAAAGGGAGAAGAAGAAAGGACTAATATTTTGTACGTTTGAACAATATTAAAATAAAAGCGAAATCACTCCTTTATCTTAAAAATTGTTACTTAAGCAGAAATTTGTAACTAAAGAAATTTTATAATTTTTTATAATTATTGGTCAACTGTTTTTATTTTAAAATATTTTTATTTCAAAGAGAAAAGATATGCCCTCGGCCGGGATACAAACCCGGATCCTCTGTCTTTCCGTGACAGCGCTCTGTCCATTTGAGCCACCTAGGCCGCCTGCCGGCAAACAACAAATCTTTTCTCTTATCCGATCCCATGTCCTCGTGTTCTCGCAATTTGCGATCTATGCGATGTATCGTCTATATATATATATATATATATATATATATATATATATATATATATATATATATATATATATATATATATATACATATAGTACTAACACAATGGTCATCATTCCAAGGTTGCGCACCGGAATTTTTCAGGGCGCTCTAGTGAGGCAGCCCCTCCAGCCAACTCGAGGGTGGGGGGATAATTATGCACTCCTCTTTAAAAAACTAATGGAGAAACTTCAATATAACGAGGAAAGGCAGACTGTTATCGCGGCAATCATGATGATGATGAAATTGATGTTAGTAGTGTTATGTACAACACATCTTAAGTTCAACATCACTAATTCCCTAAGCTTTAGATCTTTAAAGAAGTAATGAACTAATATTTGTATGAATAAACCATTTTGTGCATATATATATATATATATATATATATATATATATATATATATATATATATATATATATACTTAAAATGTCTATTATTTAAATGTAACTGATCGATTACCATGGTAACTGTGAGAGAAGAAAGGTTATTCTGATTTGTGTGTTGTTTTTTAGTTTAAAGAAATCAGATTTATAAATATTGTTTAAACGATAGCTAAAAATGTTTTTGTTTATTATTAACTCATTACACTATACAGGTAAGACTGTATAGTATAATGAGTTAATAATTCTCAAAAAAAAAAAAAATTATTTCTCTACTCAATTCTGAGAGTAGATAAAAATACTCAAAATAATTTAGCCTCATAAAAACAACATTGTTTGTTAGTGTGTGTTGGGGTAACATTTTGATGATGGGGTTGTTTGTGCAGGCCTAGCTTGACCCGGTATACCTCCGAGCTGGTGTTTTGAATATTTCATTGGGAAGCGCTTCATATTTTATACAACTACCTTCCTCTTGCATATTTTAGACAAATTCACTAAGGCCTACGGATAAACTAAAATTCGCTCTTTAACACAACTAACGTACTCTTCCATCATTAAAAACAGTATTAAAAAAATCTAGCCTCCTTATTTATAAAATTTATTAACGACTCGAATCATTTATATTGCATTAAATTATTAATTAATTAATTTATTATTAAATTAAATTATTATCTGTATAAAAAAACCTCTATCATTACAATCCATGGAGGGATCTGGGGTTGAGTACGTGGTGACACTGTACTGTTTCTTGGACAAAGGTTTTACAGGGAGGTGATTTGCCCTAGATAATGCTCAACCCCAAGATTTTTCCTTCTTATTTTGGGTACCCACTTTATAATCCTAGAGGGTCAGAGATCCCATAGGATCTATCTCTAACCACCAACAGATTAAATAAAAGCCAGCGGTATTTGAACCGAGGACCTTTGGCACTGCAACTCGGTGCTCTAACACTGGAGCGACTCCGATCCCTAATAAATATATATAGTAAGTAAAAAATATGTTCAGACCGTGTATACATTTGAAAACAAGTAATTATTTTAGTCCAAATAATAAATTATTAACTAGGAAAAAAAATAAGATACCGTTTTTGCAGAAATCATGCATTGGAATTGAAATATGAGAGATAGAGCTGTGCAAGCTACACTTATTCACCCAACGTATTATTCTTTCATTATTTTCACTGTTTATGTTGATTTTTTAGCGAAATTTCCTCATGTCCTCTAATGAAAACACTTTAAATATTCAAATATCTAATGTTTTAGTAAAATAATAGGATTATTTACTATATAAACCATATTAGAAATGTACAACTTATGATTATATTAGGAATCATTTACTATCTGCATTTCTTTAGAAATGACCATCGCGACCAACAAAAGCTTTACATATTCTAGATATTGTATTATATTTCATTGCACTATAAAATTGACTTTATTATAAAGCGGTGAAATAACAATATGAATATATTTGCATATTTCATCTCTGCATTAACTGTATTTAAGGATTTCAATGAATTATCTTTTTAAACATTTAGGATATAACTGAAAAAATCTTTAATTCTATTAATAAAATTTAATATTTATTCTATTAATGTTTATAGATTCAAAACTAACAAAAAAACGATCACATTCCTAAAAGATGAATTATTTAAGATAGTAGTTAAAATAATAAAACTAATTTGCACGACTGATTTGCAAAGGTAACAATATTGATATATCTTTGATCAATTTAACTAAAAAATTCAGGTAATAGAGACTTCCTGAATAATCATAACAACCAAAAAAAATGTTAACTTATAAATAAGTATAAAATAAAATAAATATGATGATTACTCACCAGACCACTGAGAAGATAATGGTATGTTCTCTTCCCCATCGTGATGTCCCTCACATGGGCGATGACAATTTCCTTGGCCATTTCTGTCGGGCAATCAAGAACGACATACTTGTTACCCCATCTGAAAAAGAAAAAAATAGTTTCTACAGCGTGTTTAAAAAGAGAATAATATAAAATTAAATTTACGGACATGTTTTATATTTCAATGGCACAATATGTTAGTCCTATAATATTACAACATATTATAATGTAATTATAGCCACATTAGGGACAAAGGGCAAGTGAAGGTGTAGATAGAGGAGAACATGGTGTGGCTTTTCTTGCGCAGCCTGCCCGAGGCGACTTCTGCGCAGGTCGTATTATAATTTTTTAGATTATAGTTGTTTCTTTTATAAAAAAAACTTGAATCATCCAAAATATTTATTTTTTAGTTGTCAATTTATTTTATTTTCATTTATTTTTTAACGCTCATGGCCAGGCCCTGTTATTTAAATTAAGATAGAAATTTGGGATATTATACATATCTATCTAAGAATTATTCGAAACATAAGAAAATCTTATCTAGGCTAAACTGATATGCAATATAAAAATCACCAGATCATCCACTACATGGGAATGAAGATATTATCCTTTAAGATAATTTAGTTGTAAAAAATTACTAGGTGAATACATCAATAGCTAGAAACTGGTTCCATTTTTACACGATTGTCTCAATATTATAATATTTACATTAAATTATTTCACTTAATCATAACAGTTGATAAATCCATTTTTAACAGACTTTGTTTAGTAAGGGAAGGGGTTGGAGAGTGTTCCCTTTGATGAAAAGACTTTCGATAAGATTGTTATTGCAAATGATGTCGCTTATAAAGAACTCAACTCGAGAATATAATAAGCAGTTCAAAAAGGCCTCCTCGAAATTAAATATCTGTTAGTACAAAAGGAAATCTTCAGATTTAGATGAACCCTTTTACCATCAAGCTCTTCGGATATATTAAACTTTATTAAGTCTTTTGTCCTTTCACCACATTTTCGATTATCTTACTGTAAAATTAAAATCTTTATTTTAGCGATACATAAAATTATATCAAAATTGTAAGTAAATATTATTAAATCAGCTCTGAACTATGTTTTTTCCAAATGGAAATATTTACCAAATAAATACGAGAAGCATATAATGAACTCATACTATTGGATTGGTGTTATCACGACATCCGTAATAGGGCTTAAATTTAAAAGTATTTTTAAATATTAATAAAAATATTCTTTGAGTTTGGAGCCAAAGGAACTATTAAAGGTGACAACCAAACACTACTTATATATCACTACATAATTAATAAAAGAAAGGAAAAACTTATTATAGACTGTTTTAATAGTTATTTTTGTACCTAAGAACTAAAGAATACCATTATTCTCTCAGCAATAGCTTTGTTGTTTGTTCATTTAACGCCACTTTTTGCTGCTATGGCTAATCGGAGGGAGCTCTAAATTTTGTCTATCCAGGTTCAATTAGGATAGGGATTTTTAACGAGTACCTGACATCGTTCAGGCTCGGGACCCCCGTCCCTTCCGAAGGACGACGTAACTTAGGATTTTTACTCCCTTTAAAATATACAGCTATAGGTTTGTAACCGGGTGAAAGCGAGGGTACAGTTGGAATTTGTCCCCCAGCAACTCGAGAGAGTAATAATTTTTACTTTTTAATTATTACTTATTTTTTAATATTACCAATTATTTTTAATAATTTTTGGAAAAAATATTGCTGAGAATATTGATAGGTTTAGTCGAAGAGGTGCATACAAGATTTTGTCTCTAGATGAAATGCAAGAAAACAAATAAATTAAAATAACACAAACAAACATACAGAAATAAACAACAACGACAATTCAGTAGATAGTTCGCTACCTTAGTATTACAGTTCTATGATACACATACATGAAAATGAGAAAAACAATGTCAAAGATTCTGACCAGCGGATTCTTTTGGAATATTATAGTTTTATTTGAATGCAGTCGGGTGACATTGATCAGCAGGAAAAGAATCCCATAACAACTATAAATGAAAAATGAAAGAATGATAATATTTATTGAAGAAATGAAATAACATAGAACTCTGTTACTCCATAATGAGATCATTAATTATGACAAGGTAACACAGAACCATTATATGTCTATGCATAAGTATACTTTCTCTTCAAATCCTTACGTATTTTGGTGAAACTATTTCCATAAAATTGTCGATCCAATCCTGGCATACATTTATATATGGACTTCAGATATCTATCTAATTTTGGTGAAGGTCAACTATTATATCATCAATTTTATTAATCAGAGGTATTCCTTCACTTTCTGTTGTTACTGTTCTCAGATTTAGTTTCCTCAGATCAACAGTTTTAGTGAGATTCAGAGGGCGTTCAGTACTTCACTTTGTAAAATGATTTACTCAACTCGAGGAATACGACTTTTGAAAGCGGAATTACAATACATTTTGGAAAATACTAGTTGAGATCCAGAAAACGTTGGTCTCTCATTTCAAGTACTCTGTAATGCTTTTTCGTATTCACTTTCAATAATACCCTTAATGGTGAGGCAGAGAACTATTCCGATCGTCTCAATCTCCAAATAATCAATGCATGAGTGCCAGAGTGCTGAAATTTTCATTGTGATTATATTCAAATTTAGACTTATTTGTATAATATAGTGCAATAGAAAAGCTCATCAAACTCTTTGCAGTCTTGTGGGACACAACTATCTCTCCATAATATCATATATTCCATTAAGTAAAAATCTTTTAGTATCATGTTTAAAATTTTGTATATTGAGCTATCAATACCATTACCAGCTTGCCAGTGCATCTCTCATCAATTAGATGCTGCTCTAATATACTGTTATTTTCTTCGCTTAAAGTTTTTTTTTTTTCCAGATCTGCTTCGGCAAACTGATCACATAGGTTTTTTGACGGTTTATTGAAAGAAAATTTATGCTTATTGCAAAATATTTTCCGATAAATATATGATTTGACAGGACTGAAACTGGAACCTGTTCCACAAAGATTAGATACAGGTCATACATTTTTCGAGTAGATAAGTCACCTCCGATGAAGTGATGACTCTCAACTTAGGGAATCAAATTATCAGGTATGCTGCTTTACCTGTAGTATACTTCTTTTCATGTTTTCCTTGTGTACTAGTATTCGTTTATGTTGCATGCTTTTGAAGAGTATATAAGTTTCAGGCGTATTCCTAGTGATCCAGTGTAAAATAGTTCACATACCTGAACCCGCATCCCTTATTAATCAAAAGGAAAAATCATTAAAACAATCATTTTTTTTTTATAATCATTGGTCATTTTTTTTATTTTTAAATATATTTTCTCTATAAAATAATAATATTTAAAAATCAAAAAAATTGACCAATAATTATAAAAAAATATAAATAGTAATATGACGTAAGTCAATAAGATCCTAAAATTAAAAGTAGAGTTCAAATAGCATTTGTTCTAGTGTGTTCATCGCAAAATTGCGAGAACAAGAGAAGATGGGATCGGATAAGAGAAAATATTTGTCCTCTGCCGGCAGGTGGCCTTGGTGGCTTAAATGGGAGACAGAGGATCCGGGATCGAATCCCGGCCGAGGGCTTATCTTTTCTCTTTAAAATATCATTGTTTTTAAATTTCTCTATGTTTTTCCTTTTCCCCTTCTTTGTGGATTACTCATTTCGGTTGTACTGAGGATAAACATTCGGAGATTTAGTGAACTGCATAGGTGTACGCAATGATATAAACCCACGTGCATCCAAAGTTGTAAATTTTAGAGAATTGCAGGGTTCTATGTGGAACATTTAAAATCTTCACGACATACACCTTTGTACTTTCCTCTTTATATGATACCCGGTCACGAACCATAGAACCATATGACACCAAAATCTCTGATTTTTAAATTTTGTAACATACGATCTTGTAATACTGAGGTAGCAAGTTGACATGACACCGCAGACCAGAAACCCAGT
Organism: Arma custos; assembly: GCA_037127475.1. NCBI lineage: Eukaryota > Metazoa > Arthropoda > Insecta > Hemiptera > Pentatomidae > Arma > Arma custos. The sequence goes on along the minus strand of CM073759.1, from coordinate 48,652,540 downwards.
ATTTGGTTGCCCTGAAGATGTCCTACAATGTAGATCGAAACGTTGGCACAGTTAAAAAATTAATTTCGCTTATTTTTTGTTATCGATGCCTGCATCCCCTGACTAATTCAATTCATGATTAGAAATAAACAACGTAGATACAGAAATAAACAATGTAGTTCCAGAAATAAACAACTTAGATACAGAAATAAACAATGTAGTTCCAGAAATAAACAACGTAGATAATGAACAAAAATTAGAATGTCACAAACTTAGATACTGTAGGTATTCTAGCCTCTCTATAACCAATACCAGTCATAACCAAAACAACTGAGCCTTTTAGCGGACATTGACAGTTGCACCAACCTAATCATGTACTACATGCATAGCAAATTATGTTGTCATCTTTGTTGCTAGTTCGATAGGGATTCTTGTCTATTTTTTAGCCTCGTTTGTAACGGAAAGGGTGAAATAACCTAATTTAGCCCTAATTAATTGATCCCAAATTATATTTTTTTTTTACCAGCTAGAGACATAACTTATGACACCATTTTTCCATTCATTTGTGCATTTGGATATAACAAAAACGTTTTCTTCCAAATGGTTTTAATGATTATTATTTCATAATAAAATTTAATAGGCCTATAGTGTTTAAAATGTCACTATTTGCTAAGTGCTAAGCGATAAAAACATGTGTCCGTTTGCCAATATAAAATACTAGCTTATACCCAGCGCTTCGCTCGCGTGGAATTTGGTCTGCCACATAAAGTTTCATGAAAGATAATTTAAAATAAAAAAATTAATTATTTTTTTAAAATATGTTACTCGTACATCCAAAATTTCAGATGTCTAACTTCAAAACTGACGGATTCTGTACAATCTTTGAACCGTTATTATATTAAAGGGAATTATCCAAATTTCTTTCTTAAACTAAACAAAGAACCTATCTAAAAATTTCTAAGTTCCTGATTTGCCTTTAATGATGTACTATAACTGATTCTCCACAGAACACAAAACACTGTCCGGGGCGGCACGTGCCCCCGTGCCCCCCTAAATCCGTCCTTGCTATAGCCTATGTGTTATTCTGATGTATAACCTATCTTACTGTAAAGTTTCATCGAACTCCGTTCAGTAGTTTTAGCGTGAAAGAAAGACAAACTTTCACATTTATAATATTAGTAAGATTAGTAGGATATCAAAACAAATAGTTTCACTCATGTTCGTCGTGTTATTTTAACAACTATTATCATGAGATTTTCCTTTAATTATGGACTATAATGGATTCTCCACAGTACCTAAAAAACTGTCGGGGGGGGCACGTGCCTCCGTGCGCCCCCCACTAAATCCGCGCTTGCTATAGCCTATGTGTTATTCTGATGAATAACCTATCTTACTGTAAAGTTTCATCGAACTCCGTTCAGTAGTTTTTGCGTAAAAGAAAGACAAACATACAAACTTTCACATTTATAATATTAGTAAGATTTAGACTAATTCAAATGGAAACCTTCAGATATCGCGATTATGAAAAAAAATAACTTGAACCACTTTCAAGTATAACAGCTCATTTCCTAGCACATACTTTAAATAAATTTTTATCTTCAATTGTGTTTTTAGGATTTAGCAAATTCAGATCATCTCATCCTAAAATTAAGACATACATTAATACATCTTTATCATGAGCTATAGATCTTCAATAGATAAGCAATGTTTCTTCTCTCTAGCAATCTCCTTGTGGTGGTGTCAAGCCATTTTATGCCTCTTTACTCAAAGCATTTTTAATGAAATTCCTAATACTTCTCTTGTTTGTAGTTTTATTTTTGATTCATCTCTCTGTCGTTAATGGAAAGTTTATTTTAAACATTACAGGTCTTTATTGATCCTAACTCAGTTTTCGTTCGCAGTTGTTATAGGATGAGATTAATATATCATTTTATAATATGTGTTTATATATATTTTTATTACCAATACACTCGTTCATGGTAGTAGCGCACTGAATACTAGCTTTTAATTCTGCTTTCCAATATCCAGTATATCACGATAAAGGTTATACGTGATCTGGAGGGCCAAATAAATCATCCGATCTCTATGTATGCCATGGCTATAACTCGTTAGAGTTAATTCCTTACAAAACGAAATGGCAAGAAACATTCAGCTACAATATCAGAATGGTGTATCACACAATATCAATATCACACAGTACTTGAAAAATACGCTTAAAGGAGCTACCTATTTTTATCTTCTTCGTATGTTAAAATGGTATTAACCCTTTAACTGCTGCGAGTGAAGATCTCTCACGTCTATCACAACATTAAGTGGGCCGTCTCATGGCCTGTGCTAGATACTTTTTACCTTCATTACGCCTCTTTACTATACTGCCTGTTAACGAATTTTACCTGGGCAGAGCAGGTAGCCACCGAAGCAAACAGTACATGAATGATATATGAATAAGAATGAAGAAAGGTCGCGTCGTCTAAACTAGCAAATAGATAGAAAAGCAGTGCGACGCCATATATCGTCTAGTGCACGGAGGGCGTGTGTGATGCAGATCGGCAAAGAAGGCACGTTCCCTTGCGCCGACATATATCGCATGTAGCAGGTAAAGGGTTAAGCTTAAAAACTGGACATAATATAGTTTTAATTTTTCGTATCGTCAGTGTGTTTGAAAACAAACACCTCAACTCCTTATCGCAAGTCTTCTTACCTTGCCTTTTCCAATCTCTCCAGGTTATCCGGGGATAGGCACTATTGTTCGACGAGTTTCCTCCTGTCAGCCACATCTTCCTTCCGTGGAAGGCGACGGAACTTTATGAACACTACATTAATTATTATAATATAGTCCATTAAGCTCAGGAATTATTCCTACTTAAAAGCTCCTCTACAAGGAGGAAGATGAATTAATTCTTGATCTAAAACTGAACAAACATATTTCGTATTACTTATATAATGCATCGCCGTTTATAAGGATGTTTTAAATGACCTTCATTTACCAATAATAAATTTTTTATTGACAAAAAACTCGTTTCACACAATTGGGAGTTGTTGTGAGGGTTAACCCCCAACCAGTCAACCACTCCAACATATTACTCCCTTCAAAAAAGATGCCTCGTAATATAGGTATAATTTGTATTATACTATAAACCATGTAGCTTCAAATTAAATAAATAGATTATAATTTTTTATAAATGTTATTTTGGAAATTATAAATGTCATTTTCATTATAAATGTTATTTTTGGATGGGCAATCAAGGAATAGCTTTTGAATAGAAATAACCTTATTTATTGGTTACAATAACTTACTATAGTTAATTGCATAGGGAACTTTCTAGACCTATCAAGACCAAGGGCGGATCCAGGATTATTTTCTGGGAGGGGCACAACAGGCAGACGGGCAAAAAATCATCAATAACTTAGAAATAAACTTGTAGTATTTATAGAAAGGTTTATTAAAATATCTGAACAATAGTTTCACTCATGTTATTTCTGTTATTTTATTGAGATATTTTAACAACTATCATGACATGATTTGCCTATAAGTATGTACTGTAATGGATTCTCCACGGTACACAAAAAACAGTCTGGGGAGAGCACATGCCCTCTTCCCCCCCCCCCTGGATTCGCCTATGATTCTACGATTTGCTTCTAGATTCCAAGAATTGTCTAAACTGTTCTTCTCACATTTTCGATCTTATTGTTGCCGCTAGATGTCACTACTGCCGCTATAATAATATAATTAATTGTAAATAAACAGTATTACGTTTTGGTTTGTCATTTTAGTGTACCTTTTATTCATTAAAATAACTGTGTTTGCACTTTCTTTGTTGAGTTTTTGACATTATTGACCCTTACTTCTGTGATCCCACAATAATAACTTTGAAAAAGTAAAATCCTTCAAATTTTTATTTCTTTTAAATTGTTACAATTTTTTAAAAAATTTCTTCTGGGGAATGGGGGGTTACATCCCCAATAACCGGGGGGTCGTTACGCCTATGTTTCCAACAAACAGCTCTCCCTATTCAAGATCATTTTTCTGACCTACATCCGGACAATTTTCTTCCTCATACATATAAAAGATCAACGAATACTATTGAAGAAGTATTACAAACTTTGCTTAATTAAAACCACCGCTGCTTTAAAATAACGTACGCTCTCGAAAAAAATAAAGGAGTGTGATCTATTCACATTATGTATACAGGATGTTCACATAGCGGCGGAACGAAAGTTTATAACGGGAGAGCTGATAGGCGCGGAGTAAAAGGGTAATATATACAAAGGGAGGCTGATGTTCCCTCTAAGTGGGGAAGGCCTCTATCAAGACAAACTGATCCCAGCTGCCCTTTCTACGTTACTCCTCGGTTAGCCAAAAATGTAGTTACGCATCTACATAAATCTTGTGTTGCTTTAACGTTTTTAAGGCTTCCCTCTATTCGGGATTATCATAATTCCAGCTTCTACTAAAAGTACTGTTCCTACATGTTGCGAATGCGTAAAAAAGGATTAAAGGAATATCAAAAAAAAAAAAAAAAACCTTTACCACTACAACCCTCGAAGGATCTGGGGTTCAGCGCATGGTAGAGACTGTACTGTTTCTTGGACAACGGTTGAGCAGGGAGGTGATTAGTCCTGTATAACCCTCATCTGGCAGATTTCCCCCTATAGTTTGGATCCATCTCTAGCCGATAACACATTAAATAAAAGTCTGCTAGTGAGCGGGATTTGAACCCAGGACCTTCGACATGGTAATCCAGCGCTCTACCACTGAGCCACCCAGCTAGAAGGAAAATTAACAATCTCTAATTTTATATTCATTGTAGATAGTTGTTAATTCGGCCAAAACAAATCAGTAACATATTTTTAAACGTATAGAAGAAAGGTTGTAAATAAATAATGTCTGCAGGTATGTATTTGGTGATTTTCCACATTTCTCAAACGTTGTTTTAGATGAAGCATAGTCTGTACCATTTATTGGACCTAAGGCTATTTATGAATTGTGACGGTATTTTTTTTCTTTTATATTTGTAGACCCGGTGAATAAGTGGCCGAAGTCGAATTTTGTCCAAAATGTGTCTCCTTTACTTATGAGAAGCGAAATAGTGTCATTCTCGCAATTAATTAGTGGCTAAGTTAAGCATTAGCTTGAAATGGAGTTACTGCTGATGTTAAACCTCCATTTCAAACAAAAAACAAAACAACACGACAATGAAAATATTCCACTTCCCTCAATCTTGTTTCCCAAAAACTTGTTTCTTGGCAAAATTCGACTTAACTCTGGTTGCAGATGTATAGGTGTTTAAATTGGTGGACATATAGAACTCTTTGGCCGGCCCCCTTTGTATGATAGCTCAGTGAGCTGGGATAGTGATCTCGATTTCTCAGAGCCAAGAGCCGCTTTGACTGATAATTATCCATTCTGTTATCAACTGCGTACCGAACCCCCTCCTGGGATTCTGCCTCTAAAAATTGATTACCTTTAATTGGGGGAATAGTTGATTGAGCCTATTCTTGGCAAAATCACCTTCTTGCACTACTACCTTTACTCACCTTTATTCACTATCTTTACCTCACAGTAGGGTACGTACCATATGCCGAACCATGGATTGCAATTGCACGGGTTTCTATTTCACAATTATAAACAGTAACTGATAAAATATAAGTTATAAATACCTATAAATTTTCAATAAGATAAGTATTCATTAAACAAGAATAGCAATCTTAGACGTAAATCGAAAAAAGCTTCTTCTTATTAAAATTTAACTGACTCTGAGTCAACTTAACTTTTAGTTTCAATTTGTTTTAGGATTTGTTAATAACAAATTTGTAGTTGAGTTGATGAACAAGAAAGTTACTTCGTGTCTAATCAGATTTTTCTTCTTATAACTGCGAATTTAATGGGTATTATATAATGGGTAGGCCACTTTACCATCAAAATGATAACTATTATTGAAATAAAGAAAATTCACATTATTTTGTTAATAACACAAATAATTTTATTCCCAACCTTGCCTGCTGATTTTTGGATAATTTTGTTGGAATTAACAAATGCATTATCAATTTATAAGTTATTGGTGGAAACTTAATACCTACCTTTAACCAAAATGTTTTGATATGGTTCCGCATATTGATCATAAATAAGCCTTTTCGATATAGTAAAACTGTCAATAAAACAGAACTCCAAATAAACATCAATCAAACGTGGAGTTCTATTAAGACATAGAATTATGAACCAATATCAACACAATAATGGAAAACCATAACAATGTTGTCATGATAACAAGTCCTTTAGGATGTTAGCAATAATAAAAATCCATTCTTGTTTTATAAACTACTTCTAGCAGGTTATGTATTGAAAGTTACTAAAGTAACGAATACAATTTTCAACAAACTCCATTAAGTGAAAAATAAAATAAAGATTCTTCACACTAAGAAAGTAATGCTGTTGAGAGAAGCTCAGAACTAAGTTAACTTAAGTAATAAGTTATATGTCGGCTGGATTCTTTTGGAAGATTATGAAAAAGTTTTTTCTTGAGGGAACTTTCTCATAATCTCGAAATTCAACCTTCTCCGTCCAGGTTTACTTTTATTCTACTTTATATTATTTTTTCAGCTTCACTATAACAAGAAAAGTACAACCTACTTTGCATGAATATGCTTGAAGATATTTCTTAATTTGTTTTTATTTCTTTATTAAACACTTTATTGAAAAATTACAATCTGCCATTTGTGGACAATAAGAAATGGTGCTATGTAGCTACAACCATACCATAACAAAACAAAAAATGATATAAAGAAAATAAAATAAGTGAATGTAATACAATATACAGGGTGTCCCGAATTTAAATGGCAAAACTTCAGGAACTTATAGGGGGCCGAAAAACTAAGACAAAAAGTCCTTTAGAGATTTGCTCGTTTTTGCTTAGTTTTAGAGAAAATCGCAAAAAAAGAAACAAAACAAGTTTTCATTTTTATACTTATTTATTTACATTTATATTTATGTTAGGTTCTTTTTAATGTAAATATCGCTCAAAATGTTGTCCTCTTGCACTAATGCAAGCATTACATCTAGCACTCACTTGATAAATTGCAGCTAAACATTGTTCTGATGATATTTGGTGCACTGCATCTATGATTCGGTCTCTTAATTGCTCTCTTGAGTTGATTGACAACTTTTCAAGGTTCCCCATACGAAGAAATCCATGGGTGTCATATCAGGTGATCTGGGTGGCCAAGGTACTACTCCTCCACTTCCAATCCATCGTTGTGGATAATTTATATCCAGCCAATCTCGAGCAACTCTGCTATAATGAGCTGGACATCCATCGAGTTGGAACCACATTTAAAACCGCTGTTGTAAGGGAATATCATCTAAATAATGAGAAAAGTCGTTCTCCAAAAAATGTGTAAATGTGATACCATTTAAACTTCCAGGTAAAAAATATGGTCCCATCAGTAATCCGTTCCAAATTCCAAGCCAAACGTTTATAGCAAATTCATGCTGAAACCTATTCTCTCTAATAGCTCTAAGAGCCCATACATGATAATTTCTTTGATTAGCAATTCCTCCTCTCGTAAAGGTAGCTTCATCGGTCAATATAATTTTTAATGGAAATAAATTATCATCGCGATTTTTTTCAAGAAACCAGTTACTAAAATTCAATCTCTTGAGGTAATAAATTCTGAACTTTTTGAAGATGGTATGGGTAGCGATTATCACCTTTCAAAGTTCGCCATATTGCTTGCCGCGATATTGCTAATGCAGCAGATGCTCTTCGGATGCTAGTCTCAGGATTGTTATCGAAGTCGCGTTGGACATTTCTTCTCCGATAATCTGCTCTTACTGCTGCCTGGAATTGATCGCACGTATTAATAATGGCCCAGTCTCTCGTAGTCTATTAAAAGTTAACGAAAAGACTCGTCGATTAAGCACTCTTCTATTTGGAAATCGGCGCACATACTCCCGAACCGCTTCTAAAGCATTACCGTCACAGAAACCATACACAAAAATCATATCAGCGTATTCAACATTAGATATGTATGCGGCATTGTGGCTGATGCTATTCACACAAAAATATCTGAGTAACTGACTGAAGACTGGTTTTGGAATTATAATCCTAGAAGGAAGCCAACATGTAAACAAATAAAAGAATGTAAAGGATAACATTAAGTGTTTACATATCTCACTGCCAAGTCTGACGAACTTTGAAAGGTGATAATCGCTATCTGCAACATTTTTGTTTTGTTTATTTTTTTGCGATTTTCTCTAAAACTAAGAAAAAACGAGCAAATCTCTGAAGGCCTTTTTGTTTTAGTATTCGGTCCCCTATAAGTTCCTGAAGTTTTGCCATTTAAATTCGGTACACCCTGTATATATGCGGTAAAATATATACATGCGGTGATAAAAAGAAATTAATGCAAACATGTTAATAAAATAAAGCCCAAATAAAAAAAATAAAATAATGTAATCATTCAAACCCTGTTTACAATTTGCCTGGGTCCCCGAACTAAGCTTCTTCCCCAGGAATGAGGGCAAATCAGGAGTTCGGGAGGCCCCTGCCCCCTTTCCCAGCCGTTTCACTGGAATTAAACTCCAATGGAAGCTGGTTAAGGGCCCTTCATATACACAGGTCGTGAGTGGAGAATCTGGCCAGTGCCAGCACTCCAAATAACACTATTATAACAAGTCTCGGGGCAATTGACGGTTTAGACAGGGGGGGTGGATTATATGGATGTGTGGAACTTGATAATGACTGAGCCAGAGGGTTGGGATGACAGGCAAGGTTTTGGTGAAAGTTTGAGAATTTAGTAGGGATGTGATCGAGGACGAAAGGAATGTTGAGATCATTCTATAGGGTTTTGTTGGAGACATAATAAGGAGCGTTGACAATATTTCTCTGGACTTTGTATTGAAAGGATAGAATGCGTCTGATATTCGATTTTTTTTCGCTCCCCCACAGTTCCAGTCCGTAGGTCCAGATAGTTTGACGATCGTCTTGTATATTAGTAGTTTATTGAAATATGGGAGGCCCTAAGTAGCAATCTGTATAGTTGGCTGAATCGTCTGTTAAGTTCTTGTCTTCTTGAGTCACTTCTTCATTAAGGCCAAATACTTAAACTATGCTCAATGAATCACCTTATTAAACAGTTGAATGAAAATTGTAACATTAAACTCTGTTAAATTTTTTTGCCTATGGTCTTCCCTAGCTGGATCTCCTGCAAGCATATACTAAATGTAGACTATATTTCCTAAAAGATAAATCACACTAATAATAAAATATCGATGAATAAATAAAGCTTTATTGTTAAATTTAGGACCCAAGAGACTCTGTCTACATCACTATTTATCGGTCTTGTTTTGGAGGAAGGGTGAACATGAATTAATAGTTTAATAGAGATTTATCTGTTTTGATTGACTTATAGTGTGGAGGAATCAGATCCTTCACCTAGTTTCTTTTCAGTATCTTGCGAAGTTGTTGCCAGAGCTAAACAGAACTACCTCATTTTGTTGAACAATGAGTTGGTTTGTTTGTCTTTTTGTTAAATTATATCGAATTAAAAATTATTGTTGAAAAAATCCTGGCTTTTCTCATTCGGGTCCAAGCACTTCCTAAATTTCCTTTTTCCGTGTCCTTAACTTTAATCAAATGATCGAAACATCGATTTTCACTGAACGGTAACCATTACTTAAGACTAAATGAGTCACATTTGATCTCCACCAAAAATCATATCGAAAATCCAAATCATAGAGATCTCTATAGCTGTCCTTAAGCAAATTTTAAGATTCCATAGAATAGTATTGGGAAGCTATTATTCTCAACTTCGACACTGTTGTTTGGGATCCACAGTGTTCTCTACTGGAATGAGACTAATGATGACAATTCAGTTGTTAAACAAAATTTATTTTCTGGTTTTCCAGGAACTCTCATCTCTGTTCTAGGTATACCGTGTTATAAGTTGCTTTTACGTTCTACTTTCCAACAAATAATATATTATTGTTGTCTGTATGGGCACGTCTAAACATCACATATCACCTCACCTTCTGTTGTTTTCTCAATCCACTGTTTTATGTATTCCTTTGTATAAAGCATAATTCCTTAAGAAAATTCTTCGTATAATACGTATTTATATTTTTTTTTTTATTTCTTTATGTATTTCATAAAATTCCTTCTCCACACTTTTTTTAAGACACCTTATTTATACTCTTCCACCATTATTGAAACATCACTTTAATGTAGAATATGGGCATTGCTATTACACTAGAGAACGAAATTGAACTTTTTTTTTGTGTCTGGGTTGAAAGTGATTGTGTTTGCTTGGTTGGACCTTAACATTGAGAAGAATGAACAGGGTTCCTCAAAATATTTGCTTTTGAAGCTAGGAGTATGCTTTTAGTATATTTTTAATAGACATAAACATCTAAAATATTCATATTGTAATCAATTAGAATTATAACACAAATACAACATTTCAAACAGAAAACCATTTAAACTGCTTGTGTTCAAAACAAAATAAACTCAGAATTCACTTTAAATAAATAAAAAATGAGTAGTCATTGCAATCAATAATAAGTTTTCCCACTCGACAAGATCCCCACCACAAAAGCAAACATTCTTCAATAGTAAGGCCATATTCCACTCTATTTGGGCATAATATGATAAAAAATTACAGTCTTTGACCAGACACAAAAAACGATAGTGTTGTCTATACATATTATAAAACAAAGTCGTCAGCCGCGTTTGTTTGCTGTAAACTCAATAACTACTGCATGGATTTTCATGCGGTTTTCACCACTATATAGGGTGATTCACCAGGAAGGCTTAGGTAAATAATGTCTCCAGGTTTTGTGTAAATGGGTTAGAAAATAACGATAAATGTCGGAAATGTTGGAAGTATAGCTGCCTGGGAGGTTTCAGCGAAGACCTCCCTAATGCCTTGTTTGTGTGTTCATTTAACGTCCGTTTATGCTGCTATGGCTAATCGGACGATGCTACAGTGGGAGCTCTAAATTTTTCCTATCCAGGTTTAATTAAGATAGGGATTTTTAACGGGTACCTGACATCGTACAGGCTCGGGACTTACGCTTAACGTCCCTTCCGAAGGACGGCGTAACTGAGGATTTTTCACTCCCTTTAAAAAATCCTAGGGCATTAGGGCATTAGGCGGGCTACGAACCCGCGATCTTGGGCTCAGTAGTTTGTTACACTAACCACTAGACCTTTTAACCTAATGCCTTTGTCATATAATGAAATAATGCATGGTGGCATAGCATATTTCTAGGATTAGGCTTACTTTACCTATTTTATCTTCAAAAAATATATAATGTACAATGCGGTATTTGGAAAGCTATTTAGAGAAGTACTGTATATAGTAGTACTCAACATATATACTTTAGTTACCTAAAGGATTTCATGCGCATTATTAGAATTTTTTATACCATATAAATTAAATGAGTATCTTATGGGTTATCGCAAAAAACTGCATACAAATAAATTCGTATGCAAAGAAATATTTTATTTTGTTTTTATGTTTATAATATCATAATAAAATATATTAGACAGACAAAACATGTAGGCACAATATGTCTTACTACCCGTGCACAGCCAGGTCGGGTCGCTAGTATAAAATAAATTGGATATTGTAAAAGGTTATTGCATCATTAAGCTAGTTTATCTATTAATCGTAATTATACTTATCGAACTGCGCCCTGAAATAAATTTATTCTTTTATTCAATAATATGGTATAGGACTGTACTTTTGTGTAGAAAATTGTGACTGGCACCTAATTTTGATATCATGGCTGAAATTTATGAGTTTTGGCAAAAAGAGAAAAATCTTTCAGAAATAGTTGAAGATAATTGCTAGATAAAAGTATTTTCTAGTTGTATCGTTTTGCAAGTTTATATAGAAGCCTAGAAGCCCCGTATGCTAAACCATATTGGACTTTTGAACGAGTATTGAAAATATTCTTCTTGCATACGATTCGTGCACATATCCCACTGATATATTTTGTGACTGAATGGTTGATTCTTGTATTGGGAAGTAAGACATATTTTTTTTCCCTAAAAAATTACAAATTATGGCGAATATTAAAGACTAAGTTTAGGAGACGTGCATTCAGTTATACATGAGGGAGATTGAAAGTATAATTCTTATAAATAATGAAATATTTTAATTTATTAAAGTAACTGAACAGAATATAAATTTAAATATAAACAGAAATTATCAATTAACTCATTTAATTGGGGGGACAGTGATGTGGATATTCTTCATTAGACGCGTTAAAAAAAATATATATTTGTATAAAAACAAGAGATACTACAATTACAAAATGTATTCCGGGAAAAACAAAGAAATAATCCCATGGTTGGGGGCATGTGACTGTGGTCACGCGCTACCGCCATGGTCACATTTTGCTTGTTTCCAACATTTTGTAGGCTATTATAGTTTATTGCCGCCTTGCCAATGCCTCCTAGATTTAATGGCAACGATTACTCATGGCCGGTCGTTCTTTATAGTGCTCCTTGCCCTCCTATTTCAGGGCCCTCAAGAAATATTGCCCTACTTACTATATTTCGTAATATTGATGAATTTATTCCTGTCAGCTGCAAACGACATTCATTAACAAAATAGAAGGGACGGTTTTATAACTGATGATTGATAACTTTCTATATGTATATAAGCTGATATATTATTTATAAAAACCTTGATAGAAAAACAAAATAAATAACCATATATCACTTCGAAAACTCAGCACCTTTCTCAAGGTTTTAAACACATCTTCAGATCGATTGCTACCATCGCTTCCTTAACTCCTTAACTCTCCTTAACTGGAAAATGTTTAACTCATATCAGGGTCGTTCAAAATTCGTCGATATTTTAAAGAAAATAATAAAATACAGAAGACGAGAAAGGGATGCATTTAAAAGCCATGAGGTTGATTCAAGAAATCTAAGGAGAATCGCTAATGGCTCCAGCAGTCGAATCGACGATAAACCAAATCCAATAAAAATTAAAGACAAATTTCCTTCCTGTTGACTTATTTTTTTAAAAAGAGAGGTTTGATATGTTCAAATTTGATTTACATGCTCCAAAAAACAAAACCAAAAAAACTATACATAACCTTATATGATAAAAAAGAAGAAATATGAGAACCTACCACATTTGCCTTACATGAAAGCAAACTATAGCCAAGAAAAAGAGATGAATAATTGATTCGCAAATACCTGCTTATCTCTTCAAGACTGTGGAGGAAATCCAATGCTTCAGATACGTTCTGTATCCTTTTAACCATTTCCACCTGGAAGGAGTCTGATCCGGGCTTTAAGCTCTGGTAAATCTGCTGCAATCTCAGTAATCCTGGAATAAATTTCAATAGCAATTAAATGGATTAATGTCTCATGAAATTAATACTCCTATAATTTTTTTCTTCGTTACTCTTAATCATTGACAGGATGCATTATTACGTGATAATAATTAATATGAAATTTTTGAATTAAACCTCAAATTTATTCATATTCAATTTTGTTAATTTAGGCATATCGAACCAGCCACATTACTTATTGCTGTTTATTAACCTCTTAAGTATATTTTTTTTTTAAGTTGTCAACCCTGAATTTATTATCTAGGAAAAATATTCATATCGTTCTAGATTTTTGTTGCAATTATTCCTTAGAATGTCATACTAATATAACGTTATTCATTGGTAGAGATTGTTGGCGCCGTGTTTATGTGCGAAAACCTCACTTCTCTTCTATGAAGCCAAAATGTAAAATGTCAAAGCTAACAAAACGGGTTTTAAGAAACACCTTCACCATTATTTAGACTTACGGCATATTTTGCGCAATATTAGCAATACTCCGAGTAATTTTAAGAAACAAAGAATTTATTTGCCTAAAATTCTTCAAAACATCTTCCTACTGAACATCAAAGTTTAAATAAAGTGCAAAATAATAGTATTAATAAAGTGTAAAATAATAGTGATTTACAGATATACCATAAGCTATTGAAAGGCTTGATAATTATTTTATTTATTTATTATTTATTATTTTAGTTCTTTATTTTAATAGAACTGAAGTGTTGAAATTTTCAATAGCATGCATACGTACCTAATAATGTTGTATTAAAGTAGTTGCTTTAATACCATTTATAGATTTTTTTCCAGGAACACATAAAATTGTTTTATCTGTTCTAAAAAAATAAAAAACAGTAAAGAAATTAATTTTGCTATGTAGAGCTTTATTTCTATTCTAATTTGTAAATTTATTTATGTCTATTTAATAGTTTCTTATTCATTTAACACAGTATATAGATAAAAATCCCCTCTATATTGTTTCTTATGTCAGTTCTTCAGACCCTAGCCAGATGCTTTGGACGTTACTGTATCCAGAGGCCCGACGTAGACGGTCAAATAAATATTTGAATAGGACTGTACAAATACTCTCAATCTCATAGTACACTCTTGTTCAATACCAACATGAGAGATTTGGATAGGATCGGGATCTTTGACAATTTCTTGAATTTCTTTCAAGAATATTCAAGTATATTTTTCGTGTATAAAAATACACATAAACATTTTTAACATTTGTACTGTTATAAATAATTAATGAATTTAAACGCATTTTGTAAATTACTAAACATATCGTATATTTTAGATGCCTTTCAATTAACTGTATCCTCTTCAACTATGTCATAGTACATATATCAATACATTAACTTTCCTGACTTACTTATATACCGGGCATATGTCCTCTCTAAATTTGTTTAATTGGATATATATTAGAAACAGTTAGGGGGTTTAGAAACAACCATATTTACACGAAAAATATTAAAAACCAGTATTTTTATTTTGTGTTGTATTATACCGAATTTAAATAAAGAAAAATATTTAGTCGCTAATCGTTCTATGTAGTCGCAAAATCTAAAGCCAAACCAATTATCTTCGGAAAAATCTTTTCAAGATTTATACTTTTTTCTTTTAAATCATCAATACTTTTATTCCTACTTCTGCTATTGATAAATTTTATTCTGTGTCAGTCACTTCCTTTTAACGGTATCTGTTCCGAAGGTTGTCGCTTAGAGTTGAGTTATGACAAGTGTGAACTGTTCATTCAATGCTATTTTCGATGACAGCCATATTGAAGAGGTATTTTTTTTACTTAACGCCCAATATCAATTTTTTTTATTTTTCTCATACTTATAGATAAATAGTTTATCCAAAACAGGCGGTTAAATTAGCTAACTAATATACTTATCTAATTAACGGAGGAGTTACTTAGAGATGGTTAGTTTTAATTGTTCATGCATGTTTCAGGTAAAATCTGCAATATAAACGACCGGTTTGGGTTTGGACATTACTTCATTCAAGTATATTACTAAATAGAAGAGTCATTAAAAACAAAAAAAATTTCGCGTGAAAAATATTGTAGGAAGTTGGTTGTATTTTCTTTAATAACGCTATACACTTGCAACAAATATCTTATATCCTTACCTTCTCAATCATCTCACAAATCAAAATTAACGTTGATCACTATTTTTCCCTCTCAGAACGGAACAGATGATTATCTCCATCTTTCTTGAAGTAGGATTCGGTAAAACTACGTCTCAGCGGAAGAATGAATGTGGGTCTTGCGGAATACAACTGTGAGATAGGACACCAGCAGTAACATCTGTTACGAGTGCTTTATGTACCAACTTATCCGAGTACTGTCATGGCCTGAGCTATAATCCACTTAAGTCTGCCACAGGCCACTTCTACAGAACATGAACCATGTGCCTTACCATTGAGTTGTATTAGCGAACAAATAATCGTAAAATATTGTAGGAAATTAACTGTATTTTGATGAATGACATTCCGCTCCTGCAGCTAGTATCGAAAAATTTCAACATAAATACCAAGATCCTTATAACGATTAGGGTGTTCAATTGAAATTTTTAAGATGGTAATTTTGATCAAGTGAAATTGAATTAATAAATTTTAATTTGTATATGACAATCTCTATTTCAGCATTTTCCCGGCTATAAACCTCTTTTTCCTTAATTCCGGATAGGGTTTTTTGTTTCCCTAAAGCCGATCCCTCTGTTATAACGCTCTAGATGATTTTTAAAAAGTATTTTTAACATTTATAACCTATAATTTATGTAGCCGCGCAACATGAAACCATGAAAGCATGAAAACAAACTATCACATCATTTTTAATAATTCATAGATAATTTGGGAAAAACGTAGTTCTTGCAAACGCAAACCATGCTTTTTAGCATAAGGCTGGCCACCCTTAAGCTAAAAGCATGATGAGTATTGATTCATATAAACATCAAAATTCCAATAATTAATTTTTATTTCACTTAAACTTATATTTTCACACACACATACCTAAATTCTACAGATGTAAGTTTCATTTAATATAAAAAACGAAAACCAATACACATCTTTTAATTGATAAAATAATATCAATACAACTTGTGGTTTCTATAACTATTGCCTTAAGAATTGATAGAGATAATGGTTGTATAAGAAATTTTTACTGTTCAGCTTAATTTAAAATATTAATATTCAATCGCTAAAATTTATAGAATATTTAAAAAAATAGTTAACATTTTAAATAGAGAATTGCGGAGAAGTGTAGAAATGAAAATTAGCCTTTCCTTTGTAGAATTCATTTTTAGCCGAGGCGCGTGCGCTGCCTTTGACAAGAAAATGGATGCTAAGGCTGCGTTTACACCAAAGTCTTCCACAAGTTGCGGCAACTTGTTATTGGCTTTAAGAAAATACAGCAACTGTTTTTGTCTTCCACTTGTGGACAACTAAAAGTGGAAGATTTGTTGCTGCGCGGGTATCTAGCAACTTGTGGAAAACAAGTCGAGAACTGTTCCCCCTCCACGCGCCCTATAGAACCAAATTAATTATAATAAATTAGTCAAGTATTTACAAATAATTTGTTCTAAATATTTACAAGGTTTCTTATTAGTATATATTTACAATATTTTACTAACAGTATGTTATTAGATACATTTTCTAAATATGGTCACCGCAATATGACAGTTTCAAAAGAAGGGTATGCCTTTTTATTACCAGTGCAGCTTCTTTGTTCTCAATAACCTGGGCACCTAGCAAAAGTGTGGCCTTCCCAAAAATATTTCGCTACCTGTACAGCGGGTTCGTTTTATCTATATTACCATTTGGGGCCCAAACAGTGCTCCTTGAAGAGGCGAATGCCGCCGGGCTCGTTTGAACTGGTAATAAATTGCCAAGAGGCGGGCCCTTGTACCTGTTCTAAACACTTATCTTTAACAAAAGTTTTAGGGCATTTATTGGTACAAGCAAAAATATTTAAATTATCAATAACCAAAATTTCATATACGCAGAATGCAAATTGTTGTACTTAAAGGTATAGATAACCAAATCATACCTAACCATTTACTGTCTCACATTATTAATCTGGAAAATTTTTTAATAAAAATTATTTAAATAACACTAAACAAAATAATTTCTTCAATATTCTAGGTAATAAAATATTAAACCTATATAAAAAACAAGCTTATTGGCTAATCAGAACAAATAAGAAAAAATTGCGAGCTCACCTAGATAAAATTAATAATGTAGATAATAATTCATATGCACAAATCTATAACGTATGCAAAAAATGGAGTAACATATTAAAAGATATCAAAATAATAAATATAAAATTTAAAGCAAATAAACCTAACAAATCAACATTCAGAAACCCATATAATAACAATGAAATAGCAAATAATAAATAATAAATTGTACAACAATCTTTTCTAACAATTTGAGAAATATTTTTATTTTTAAAGAGAAAAGATAGGCCCTCGGCCGGGATACGAACCCGGAACCTTTGTCTTTTCGTGACAGCGCGCTACCAATTGAGCCACCAAGGCAAATAGAATAGAGTCGTTAACTTAACAACTAATATAACACCCAACAACATTATAACTTTATTAAGTCTAGGGGATAATTTTAATTATGACCCAAATAATAAAAAAAATCAACATTTTTCAAATGTTAGCGGACATTGAATCTATAATCATAAATGTAGACACTCCCGAAACCCATAAAAATGGACTTAGGAATACTATTAATAAAAACATCTTAAATTATTTGAACAAAGAAAAAAATAAACCTAATAACACAATAAATAAATTTAATAAAATTATAATCTCCCCTTGGCTACGGCCTTGGTTCAAATAGTCCATACTATTGATTTAAACAAAACTATTATTGTTCATGTAAGGTTTATTAGGTAGTCCTTTTGTAACCCAATTTAATGATTAACTTAGTAATTGAAATTATTAATTGAAATAGAACATTTAAATAACAAGCTTCTGTACTCTATTACAATAATATTTAATATTGAAATATGTATAGTAAAAACAAGTGTGACATTTAATATTACTTTGGAATATGTTACTCATTTTATCATGTACCATTATTAATTCTGGTTCATTACCAATGTATCTAATAACATACTGGAATTAAAAGATTGTAAAAATATAATAATAAGTAACCTTGAAAATATATAGAACAAATTATTTGTAAATACTTGACTAATTTATTATAATTCTTTTGGTTCTTACATACCCCAGATGCACTATTTATTAAGAATAAATGCGTTTACAGCACTATAATTATGAATAGGGCGCGTGAGGGGGAACAGTACTCGACTTGTTTTCCACAAGTTGCTAGATACCCGCGCATCAACAAATCTTCCACTTTTAGTTGTCCACAAGCGGAAGACAAAAACTGTTGCTGTACTTTCTTAAAACCGGCAACAAGTTGCCGCAACTTGTGGAAAACTAGTGGAAGACTTTAGTGTAAACGCAGCCTTAACTTAACAACTAATATAATACCCAACAACATTATAACTTTATTAAGTCTAGGGGATAATTTTAATTATGACCCAAATAATAAAAAAAATCAACATTTTTCAAATGTTAGCGGACATTGAATCTATAATCATAAATGTAGACACTCCCGAAACCCATAAAAATGGACTTAGGAATACTATTAATAAAAACATCTTAAATTATTTGAACAAAGAAAAAAATAAACCTAATAACACAATAAATAAATTTAATAAAATTATAAACAATGATCTTAAAATACAAAAAATTATTAAATCTGATAAAACTAAACAATTGGTTATTATGACAAAAAATAATTATCAACAAAAGATTTTAGACATAATTAATGATAAACAGACTTACAAAAGTATCAGAAATAATCCCATGATAGAGCTGAACAATAAAGTTAACAAATATATATATATATATATATATATATATATATATATAAATTAATAAAATATAAATTTATTGATAAAAATTATAAAAATAAACTTTCAAATAACTATTTTAATACCCCTAGAATACATGGCTTAATTAAGATGCATAAAAAGAATTATCCCCTCAGACCAATTGTTGATGGAACTAATAACCCAACGGATAATCTAGCCAAATTTCTAAATGGGGCCTTAGACAATTTAAACAATGATAACGAGTTTGATATCAAAAACGCAATATAATTGAACAATAAATTAAAGCATATTAATTTACAACCCGACCAAATAATTGCCAGTTTAGACATTGTCTCCATGTTCCCAAACATTCCATTAAAATTAGCAAATAAATTAATTAACGACAATTGGGAAAAAGTAGAACCTCATACTTGCATTAAAAGTAAAACAATATTCATTGAAGGAAATAAGCTATTTACTGAAAATGGATATTTCACTTTTCAAAATAAATTTTATAAACAAATAATGAGTTCACCGATGGGAGGCAGACTTTCACTGAATATTTCTGGAGTAGTAATTAATCTCATTATTAAAGAAAGTTTACTAAAATTGAACAACCCTCCAATTTTTATAGCAAAGTATATAGATGATCTGTTGGTTATTACTAATAATAATATTTTAGAAAAATTCAACAAAATCCTAAACGAACAAAATAAAAATATAATTTTTACACTGGAAATGGAAACCGAAAACTCAATTAATTTTTTTAATATTACAATTATCAGAGAACCAAAAAATAACTATCTTACTACTAAATGGTTCAAAAAAGATGTAACCTCTAATAGATTGTTAAACTACTACTCAAACCACCCTATTGCCCAAATAAAAAATGTAGCTGCTAATCTGATTGGAAGATCTATTAAATTAACAGATGTCAAATTCTTAAAAGAAACAAAAAATAAAAAATTCTAAATAATATTCAAAATTCTATTAAGCAATGCCTTTCCAATTAGTCTTATAAACAAGTTATGGTACACACAATATAAAATAATAAATAATAATAGCATGCCAAAGAATATAAATATTAACCTCATTACTAATGAAAATATTAAGGATTCAAAAAAACTTATCCTTAGTAATTATAATTAAAAAACTAAACCTAATCAATCAAAATTACAAATTTTTTTAAAATAGGAAAAAAAATTGAAACTGTCATATTGTAGTGACCATATTTAGATAATGTTCAAACCTTTTGTAGGGTCGATATTTTTTGTTATATTATAGCTATTGGTGTATATATTATCAATATTAATCGTCACCATGTATACAAATTATAATATTATAGTAAAGGTAAAAATTGTCATAAAAGTGAACTTAAAGGCTATTGGGTATTCCCCTCGTTGGCCATTTTCATTATTACAGTTAGTATTATTAAAATACGTTAGTAAGAATAAATATAGACGCTACGTTCAAATAGTCCATACTATTGATTTTAACAAAACCAGCGGTATTATTGTTCATGTAAGGTTTATTAGGTAGTCCTCTTGTAACCCAATGTAATGATAAACTTAGTAATTGAAATTATTAATTAAAATAGAACATTTAAATAACAAGCTTCTGTACTCTATTGCGGTAAGATTTAATATTGAAATACTTATGTATAGTAAAAACAAGTGTGATATTTGATATTACTTTGGAATAAGTTACTAATTTTATCATGTACCATTATTAATTCTGGTTCATTACCAGTGTATCTAATAACATACTGGAATTAAAAGATTGTAAAAATATACTAATAATTAACCTTGTAAATATATAGAAGAAATTATTTTTTTAGAATTATTGGTCAGCTATTTTAATTTTTAAATAATTTTATTTTAAAGAGGAAAGATATGCCCCCGGCATTAAAATTATATGTAAATACTTGACTAATTTATTATAATTCTTTTGGTGCTTACATACCCCAGATGCACTATTTATTTATGAATAAATGCGTTTACAGCACTATTTAATTATGAACAGGGCGCAGCAACAAGTCTTTTAGTTGCCAACTTTCTTTGATCTTTACCGACTCTCCGCGGGAAACGAAAATTTAGTGGAAGATTGTCTCTCCACAAGTGGAAGACAAAAATAGTTGCTGTATTTTGTAAAAACCAGCAACAAGTTGCCGCAAATTGTGGAAAACTTGTGGAAGACTTTGGTGTAAACGCGTCTGAAGAAGAACTTTTAGTTGACAACTTTTAGTTTTCCACAATTTGTTGCCAACTTTTAGTTGTCAACTTTTAGTTGCCAACTTTGGTGTAAACGCACCTTAAGAATACATTTTATAAGTTTGGCCACCCTTAAATATTAAGTTACAACTTGGGTAGACTTGTTTTTTAGAATGACATTTTTTTTTTTTTTTTTTTTTTTTTTTTTTTTTTTTTTTTTTTATTCAGACATTACAATCTGCCACTTGTGGGCAACAAGCAATGGTGCTATGAAGCTACAATCATTCCATAAAAAATCAATGATATAAACGAATAAATGCATAAATAAATACATACAAGCGAAAAAGTATATACAAAAATAAAGTAAAAAAAAATATATATATATAATAAAAAAAAAATATAATAATAATAAATAAAACATAAAAGAAATATACTGTACACATTCATACTCTATTTACTATTTGGCTGGGGTCCCCGAACTGAGCTTCTTCCTCATGAATGAGGGCAAAGCAGGAGTCCGGGAGGCCTCAGCTCCCTTTCCCAGCCGCGTCACTGGCATTAAACACCAATGGAAGCTGGTTAAGGGCGCTTCACACACACACACAGGTCGTGAGTGGAGAATCTGGCCAGTGCCAGTACTCCAAATAGCATTATTATAACAAGTCTCGGGGCCATTGCCGGTTTAGGCGGCGGGGTGGATTGTATGGATGTGTGAAACTGGATAATGACTGAGCCAGGGGATTGGGATGACAGACAAGGTTTTGGTGAAAGTTTGAGAATTTAGTAGGGATGAGGTCGAGGACAAAAGGAATGTTGAGATCATTATGGAGGGTTTTGTTGGAGACATAATAAGGAGCGTTGACAATAGTTCTCAGCACTTTGGATTGAAAGGATTGAATGCGTCTGATATTCGATTTTTTTGCGGTCCCCCACAGTTCCAGTCCATAGGTCCAGATAGGTTTGATGATCGTCTTGTATATTAGTAGTTTATTGTCTATTGAAAGATGGGAGGCCCTACATAGTAATCTGTATAGTTGGCTGAAACGTCTGTTAAGTTCTTGTCTTTTGAGTCTGGTATGAGGATTCCATGTAAGTCTTTTGTCTAGGAAGAAGCCAAGGTATCGTACTGTGTCGGAAATAGGCAGGATGGTTTCGTTGAATTGGACAGAAGGACATGTTCTCCGGCGAAGTGTAAAAGTCACGTGTTTGCATTTTTCCTCGTTGACTTTGATCCGCCACTGGTTACACCAAATTTCAATGAGTGAAAGGTTCCTTTGGAGGTTCGAGGAAGCCATTTCAGGATCTGGATGAGATGATAGGATGGCTGTGTCGTCTGCGAACGTTGCAAGGAAGGTTTCAGGAGTAGTTGGGATATCAGCGGTGTACAATATGTATAGGATAGGACCCAGGACGCTGTCCTGGGGGACATTTTTTATTGTTTCTACAGCAGCATATTTAAATAAATACCCCGTCTTTTAGACTTTGTGAAGTTAACTGTCATTTAATTACTTCATCTTGTAATATTTAAAAATATTATTGAAAATGTGTACACCATCAAGAAGATATATTATTACCATGTAATATGTACAATCTTAGTAAATATTAAAATATAGTCAGAGAGTAATTGGGGCGTTGACATTGAAAAGGAGGTAAGTGCCAAAATTTTCGAATTTTTTTTTTCTAATTAAAAGATTCAATGTTCCAAGACCAATAGCGTTGAAAAGGAGGTAAGTTGCTATCACCTCTCGTTTATTTTTGAGCGATGTCATAAGATGCCGCTGGTGGCAACAGAATGACTGATAATGCTGTGATAAATCCGTTTTAGTGAAAAAAAATGTTCAGCAACTATGGCATTACGTACATCTTATACAAAATCACTAAAACTTGTTAAAGATAAATAAATAGAAAAAATTATAACAATACCTTCCATGTTTCTAGTCTTATTTTTTGTGAAATTGTTTCATAATAAATATAATATTGTCTTTATGTTATGCTTTTTAATTATTTCCTTATCAAATCGCCATTTATTCTATAACTTATTTTTGAAAATATTAATCTATTTTTGTGATTACCTTAGGAACAAGTTACATCAATTGTTTTATAACTCATTTAGTATAAGCTGTATAAAGGGAATATATATAAAAAAATCAGTAGATCGTTAATGCACCAAAGGCGATAAAGCACACGTATGTACATATATGCTGATGTATTTATATATACATTTGAGTGTTGTTTTTTTAGTAGTATAATAAATGTATATTTGTGATAGAGCTTTATGGTGGTAATTCAGTTTTTCTTCATTTTACAAGCTTTTTCTTTAGTTTACAAACAAAGATATCAAACATCACTTCGTATAGCTTCCCCCTTTTTCTTCGAAAAGTCGTTCAACAATTGAGGAGAACTTCAATTATTTGTTAAACAAGAAATTTTAACGAAAGGTTTATAGAATAATTGATATAGAATTATATTAACTAACTACCGAATAAATACAATAAAAATAAGTTAAAAAACCAAACGTTGATAATAAGCAATTTATCATCATTAGTAATGGTCCATAATTATTATACAGCAATCACAGTGAATGCTTTATATTTAGAATGCGGGTAAGTACAAATACTCCTATTGTAAACCTCCTTCTCTAATATTTTATCATTTTTTTGTTTATCCGTACTCATGTTTGTATATTACACACACATAAAATATATATATTTACATGATAGATATGTATGAATTATGAATCGATGTCTCATAAATCTTTTGTGTCTGCTATGTTTTTCCAATTCCAATTGAAAAATAAAATAGTGGCCGTGAGAGTAGAAGATGAGATTTATCAGGATAAATATAAATATCCGCTCCTCTCTCGGTCACAAATAACAGCAAAGCTTTATTGAGGGGTTTATCTGAACGAAGATGTTTATCTCAGCTCAATTCTAAAGAGCTTCCCTTTACCTTTTTATCTTCCTCACTGTTATTCCGAACCTAAACCCGGATTTGGGCCTATTGGGACGTGATATTGATTGGGAAAAAGTCAGCTTAAATTAAAACTGCCGACGATAGGGACAAGTCGCTACGAAGACAGGAATAAGAAGGGCCTAAGATAAATAAAAAAAAAGAGGAAAAAGAAAAAAGGGAGGAAGGGCAGTGGGGGGGGGGCTAATCCTGAGGGATGAAAGTTTGATAAACGAGGATAATTAAGGCCCACATCCCTGGCAATGGCTATCGATTAGCGCTCCTTGGGATTTTTCCTTTTCAAGAAGCAAGAACAGCCGGGGCCAATCTAGGACTGACCCTTCCTTAATCTACCATCGGGCGCTCGCTATCGTATGGCTTCTTCACGCCAACGTCCGAATCTGATGACGTTCTGCTTGTAATTCGGTCGGTAATTATAGGAAGGCCTAACATGATTGATAATTTAACATGATTGTGAATTCCCAATAATTCACAAGAGGAATTTGGACCAGAAACACTCTTTTTCGCATAGGTTTTTCTATTCAACACTTCAATTATTCGCAATCTACTATACTCTTATTATCATATCTTTTAAATATTTTTACTCTAATTTCCTAAGGTTTATTAGAGTTATTTCTCCTAACTTCGCTTAGTATTTCTAGAAAAAAAAATATTGAAGTATTATCCTAAATTTAATGACCTTATGCTTTATGATAACTTTCACACTAAAAAGTTGTTATCGGTTGAAAGTTGTGATTCCAGGAACTCTTCCCATTCTGGCTAGAATAAGTTAGTTACCCATATGGACGACAGATTTATGGAGCATGATTACGCATACAATTTTCCAAATGATACCAACCAAAAATTAAAAGTTTTGCAAACTGAACGTGTTTAATTGTTCTCTAAGAAAAAAGTTTCACAAGTTTGAGAGATCCTATAGTAAATTCGATATTATTTCTTTCCTCCAAAAATCTTACATAGACAAATTTAAAAAGACTCTTGTTTTCTATCAACTAATCTGCGGTATTATTTTTAGAATAGAACAGTAAAGTAATTTTATTCTGCTACTAGATCGCAGTTGAGAATCCATAGATCGAGCCGTAGGTCGGACGGTAACGTTAAGGCTGGTATTCCTAACCTAAACCCGGATTCGGTTTGGTATTGGTAACTCTTTCGATTTGAGTTGCTATGCTTGCTTCACTGCCCAAGCAATTATCTCAAGGAAAAGTCAGATTCTTTGATCTGAATAATATTTAAATAATAAAATGGGGTGTCCTTTCAGTTTTGCAGACAATGTACAAGTCCACCCAAATTCATCCCCTCCAAGCAGAGAAGAAGTTAAAGAGATTATTCAATCACTGAAAAATAACAAGGACTCATAAGGACATGCGAGGACTCTATCTACCAAATGTGCTGGTGAGAAGGCATTCATAAATTGACGGATATAATTAGGGAAACTGAGAAACTTTCCCGTAGTTGGAATTCTTCACTCATACATCCCCTCCACAAGAAAGGTGACAAACATTCTTCTATTGACATCATACAAGATTCTATCAAAAGCTTTACAGATAAGGGCAGAGTAACAGCTTGATCCTCAATTGGGTGAAAACCAAAGATAATTCAGAAATTCCGCTCTGGTGCCGAGCAGATTTTGGGTCTGATGTTTATCCTCTCTTATCTGAAGTCAAGGAACTAGAAATCTGTGATGGCATTCATAGACTTTGAGAAGGCCTATGACTCTATTGATAGTTCGGTTCTAATTCAAATTCTGAAGAGATTAGGATTGGACGATAAAACGAGAGGAATCATTGAACAGACTTTAACTGCAACACCATCTCGAGTTAAGTTCAGAGGAATGGTTGCGGACCCTTTTGAAATTAAGATGGGAGTTAGGCAGGGAGATGGGCTCTCACCCTTGCAATTCAACTGTGTACTTAATACAACTGTAAAAAGTCAGTGGCGCATGGGAATGGGCGACGGTATCCAAAATGGAATAAGACTGGGATACAAAAAAGAATTGAATCTTTCTGTTGATTGCCTCGCTTTTACGGATGATCTTCCAGTTTTCTCTGATACCCTGAATATGGCCATAGAACTAATATATCAGTTACATTCAGAAACAAGATAAGCAAGTCTCCATATCTCTTTTAGGAAAACACGGTTTATCGCCAATATTAAATCTTCACCAGAGGACCTTAGAGTGAACCAAGGAAAAATCAAAAGGACAGGAAAGTTCAAATATCTTGGTGAGAACCCAATGTTGGTGAAAAGGAGGCCTTTTATTTGTGCTTGAATAAAATGGAGATGGCATACCAACTCACCAAGGATATTTATAACAAAAGATCAATGTCCTTGTTGCATTATTGCACTTTTGTACGACCGGAGATCTTATATGCTGCGGAATGCCTGATTATGAACATGAAAGGCCTGGTGGAAAAATTGGAGACAAATGAAAGAAAGATCCTAAGGAGAATTCTTGGCTCTATTTTAAGACCAAGGTGAATATAGACGACAAGATAACAGTGAGTTATAACTCATATTCTGAAAATATCGGATGTTATGAGAAAAAGGAGAATATCATTCTATGGCAACCTTTTATGAATAAAACCCACAGGACTGGTGAACCGCATATTCAAAGGAAAAGAAGACCAAAACTGCCTGGTTCGAAGAGGTGGAAAGATATTTACAGGAGATGGGGTTTACCTGCGAGGATGTCTTGGAAAGCAACCGTCTCAAGATAAAAATAGATACCCATGTTGGTTTTCATGAAAAGCCCAAGCTGAGGGCTAATATGAAAAAGAAAAAAAAAATGCAGTTGAAATGACGTGGTCCTTAGTAGACTAATACAAAAAAAAAATTGGATGCCACTCTGAGATCGTTATACTTGGAATATAGTAATTGTCTATCATTACTGAATAAGATATATATCGGTGGTTAATCAACTACCAGTTGTATGGTAAAAAATAACCTTTTTCACCTAATTGAATAACATTATGGTTATTGTTTGCTGATCATAGTTACAAGTTAAATTTTAAATCTACTTAAAAAGAAAGAAAAGGGGGACCCGTTCGCTGTATGTGACAGTCTACATGTTGAGTAACCCTCTTCATGCCCATGACTGCCGTCCTGTCTCTTAAGATAAGGATAAAAGTACCGATTCTAGATACATTTAAACTACCAGCTCAATTTCCCTTACCGTGTTTATTTAGGAACTCCTAATGCCCCAGACAGTGTCACATATGGCAGAACTTTGGTGGAGGAAGTCCTCCTCCTAAAATGGTCATTTTATTTATTTTTGGTATGCATAACTCCCCTTCTATTTTCAAATCTTGTTGACACATTTAATAAAACATCTTAATAAAATAAGCAATTGAGCAACCATACATAAAATAAACATAGATGTGTAAAAAAAAATCGTAGCTCCTTTACACCAGGACAACATAGTCCAGATCTGAGCTTTGAAAAAAAAAATGGGGTACGGTTCAGTGACCGTTTTGGGATGGGTGTTAATAATAAGAGTAGCTACAGCTACAGCTGTGGCGGAGGTAGACCAGAGCGGTCCACAGAGGAAGGGAATATTTTGAGCGAGCGATCGTTATTGGTCCCTTTGTGTGCTCCACCCGCACCATGCTCTTTTGTTTACACCCTCTTATTTGGAGAGGGCTTCCAACCCGCCGAAAAACACACCGTTTGGAAATGACTTTGGAAATCAATGTCGATTTTTTTTCCGTTTTTTTTTTTCTGTATGGGTTTGGTAGTCATCAATGCATGGTTATATGGGAATGTTTCCTTTGAAGGACTACCATCAGTCACAATAATTTCCATCTAAAGAATATTTTAAAAACAGATAAATAATTATTTACGACTTTTAGATAGAGTTGGTATATGAATAAATCATATTATAAAATACTAGCTTTTGCCCGCGGCTTCGATCGCGTGGAATTTGGTCTGCCACATTAAGTTTCGTAACAGATCATTTTAAATAAATAATTTAATTTTGTTTAACTATAAGTTACTCCTACATCCAAAATTTCAGATGTCTAACTTCAAAACTGATGGATTCCATACAATCTTTGAACCCCTATTATCTTAGAGATATAGGGGATAGAGGAAACCCTTGGGGGTGGAATTATCCAAATTTCTACAAATTTCAAGATGTAAGACTAAGTTGAGTGGTTTCTGCTGCGCGTCTTAGAACGGTGTTGCATGAGGCGGTGCAGGAGCTTGACGGAGCGGTGCCACTTCGTCTACAGGAGGACGCCCTGAATAATGAGGCAAAGAGGCAGGGGCTAGCGACACTCCCGTAGGGACTCCGTCAGAGGATCGGCGAGACCCCAAACATGTGAAAGAAGATAGTGAGGGAGGACTCCATAGAGGAGTGGAACAGACGGTGGGTGACGAACCACAAAGGCTCTACCTTAAAGAAGTTCTTCCCCACCGTCCAGTCGAGATTGGTAGCCACATGGACTACTGGGTCTCGCAGATGCTGACGGAACACAGTGGGTTCCGGGGAAAGCTCAGCGAGCATAGAAGAGAAATCCACCCCCGGTGCTCCACCTGTGGAGTCCCTGAGAAGGCAGAGCACGTGGTGATCTCCTGCACCGCGATAGAGGGACACTGTGCCAGGTTGTCGAGAAAGACCGGGATCTTCGCCCTCGCCGAAGAAGACTTCCCCCGTCTCATGGAGTAGCACAATTACCCTTATTTCAGGGAATTTGTGTAAGGGTGGAAGGAGGTGGTCGGGCCTGCACACTTCACCATCAGCAAGATCCGACCACCCGGCGAGCCACTAGACGACGGGGCACCCCAGGAGGAGAGAGAGGAAGACAGGACGGGTGCAGACTGGACAGGTGCAGACTGGCCGGATGCGGCGGACCAGGAGGGCTGGACGGCAGACCGGCCAGGAGGCTTTAAAGGTGCTGCCCCATCAGTATGGTGCACATCCCTGCACCGGACAGCACCACAGAATAATTTTATTTTGATAAAATTGTACCCCCCATTTTGATAAATGGTACCCACTAAAAGTATGTAGAATAAGATTTTTAATAAATAAAGAGTTGTTCTTTGGCAGTGGTGGGCGTGCATAAACCCAACGTATTAACCCACCACTGCCAAACCCCGTATGCCAGCATTGGTAGGTAGGGGTAAAAAAAAAGAAGGTTTTTGCTGTGCGTTGACCGTTGGGTGTTTGTCAATCAGGTTACAGTTTTAAATAAACTTCGCCCGTGAAAAAGTAGCCTATGCCATCCCAAGGCTTGAGATTATCCATTACAAAGTTCGTCAAAGACGGATCAGCACTGCCGTGAAACATACATTGACACTGATTAACAAACGGGACGGACAAAATTTTACTGTTGTTGTTGTCAGTAAAGTATTAGTATGTAATGTTAATGATTTCATAGAAAAGGATTACTTAGTATAACGGACTCACTTGTCGTACAGTAGCAGCAAGATGTGAAATTTTATTTTTTTCCTAAGCCCGTTGGCTTTTATAATTGCGTTGAAAAAATAATAGGAAGGGTAGAAAGAATCTTTTTTACTGCACTAGGTGCATTTTGAGAGGGGAAATGTGAATATGTGAATAGGATTTCCTTGATTAATTAGATGGTAGGCGTGGGGTTCTAGTGATGGGGCTCACTAGTTCTTTCTGATTGGAGTTTGTTAGTAGTTTACTCAGTCCATTTTGAGTGACTGTACATGTGTTTGCCAGCGCTAAGGTGGGCCTGTCGGTGTAAGTGTGTTGAATTGTGGGTTCGTGCAGGTTGGAGGCTATTAAAGAATTTGATATGCCTCCGTGTGATGTCGTAGGTAAAATATTGCTTAACATCGGCGCCACATAAAGGGGTGTCAGTCGAATAACTGCCTTATAGATCATTACTTTGAGGCGGAGTGATAAGTTCGGTGAGGTTAAAAGGTGATTAAGCCTGTATGATTTGATCTCACCGATCTGATGATTTTGAAAGGAGATAATGATATGGTCGGTCTTCTTGGGATTAACTGTAATATTCAATCCGTCCAGGTTTTTAGTTATTTCCTTACAGGCCACCTCTGCCTGCCGTAGAGCTCTGCATTCAATGAGCTACTGTAGATGGTGATGTCATCGGCATACGCCGACAAAGTAGCTTTTTTGTATTTGGCACCAACGATTTCCGCCGTAAACTAAGAATGATACCGGTGATAGCACATACCCTTGAGGTACCTTTATTGAACGTTGTGAGATAAAGGACTTTTTGATAGTATAGAGCTGCTCGGGAAACTCGTTGTCCAGCAATGTCTTACATAGAAGGCTATAGAACTTAGTAAGAAACACATGAGCAAGCAACAGCAACCAAACTTTGCCCCCCTTTTTCACCTCCTCAGGGGTAGAATTTTGGAAAATATTTTCTTATCGGATGCCTATGTCATACAAAGAACACACCCTCAAAGTTTCAGGTCTCTGCAATCAGCAATTTAGGCAGTGCGTTGATGCCTCAGTCATTCAGGACAAAGCATTTTATATGTAAAAAGAAATTATCGAGTAGGTTACACAAATTTGATAAGATGGGACTGCTGCCCAGTTTGAAACTCTATGAAACTATATATATTTATATATCTATTAAAGTTAAATTTACAGAATCCAGTCAACTATACTAGCGGTTAGCAACCTTTTTAGTTGTGTAGAACACCAACTAAAGGAAAATGTGAGGCTAACTAAAAATAGATATACAATAGAATCACAAACCAATAGTCGTATTTATATATTTGACGAAAACGTTTGAATATTACATCTTCGAGTTTCATACAGAAACTTTTTTATATAAAAACAAAAGAAAATCTACAGAAAAAAAAATTTTTGTTTAATGATGATTACAAGTAAGTCAAAATCTGTGTCAAATCACTATCGATATTCAATTTATTTTGGTACTTATTTTTTATAAAAAGTAATGTTGAAAATGCTCGTAATAATATAATTTAGTTATAATCGCCGTATATTCTTGCCAACAGTAATCCAGGACGGAGCTAATTGTGTTTTTTGTAAACATTTATTTCATACTTTCGCATAGTTGCTTATTCAAAGGTTCTCAAAGTGAAGACATTTTTAATTTTTAAAGGAAATCATCTTCATCGGTATATTTGAAAAATATTAAGGGTCAAAGTCAATATCTCGATCCACTCCTGGACTAAGCCATACAACTGTTACTTACTAACTTACTAGTCAGTTAACTCAAATTGTTTTCAATCATTTTTTTTTATCTACTCTGCGCGGCCCAGTCGTATGAAGCCCGCGGCGCATTCTTTGGTAACGCTTGATCTAGATTTGAAATCAAGACAATAAGAACTCAGCATTAATTGTTGAAGTATTGTGAAATTACACATTACTAATTATCATGACATATGGATCAGAAACTTGAACGCTGAAGGGCAACCTAAGGAAAAAACTCCTAACTACTGGAGACGAGCGGTGGGAATATCCAGAATGGACAAAATGCTAAAATCAGAGAAAAGATGGAGGCTGAAAAAACCGTTCTGGAAGATTTAGTCAAAAAATGCCTGAAATGTTTTGCGCAATTGACAAGAATGCTTGAAGGAAGACAACCCAAAGTGGTCCACAATGGAACGTTGGGGGATTGAGAAGACGAGTAAGAACAAGAGAATCTGAGATAACGAAGTGGAGGAATCCATGATTGGTCATGGTCTACGGGAAGAATGGACCTTGGATAGGAAATTACGGAATGAATCCATTGAATCAATAGATTACCACCATTATTGGAAACTGCTTGAAAAAAAAATAGTGAACTGTTTTACGATGAATATCTAATTTAAAACTAATATAGCTGGAGAAATGCATTGGCTGAATCACTATGAAATGTGTCATATTCTAACATTGCACCAAGTACAGTAACTTTGATCCACTACGAACAACGTTCTCTATACTGTTCCTCTTGTTCATTCTGACTAACGAATTAGCTCTTTAAAACTGCTCCTAATGGCTTAGTACAACTCTCATGACAATTGTCGCTAATGAAACTGAACCTCGAGCTAAAGGCTGATGTAAGTCTAATCAGTATTTTGATGATAATTGGTCTCGTTTCTCATTAGCGAGAGCTCTCGTGTTGGAAGAGATTAACGAAAGAACACTACTTATCTCCTATCCATTTTAATAATTGAAGAAGTGAGAACCAGATTGTTCTATCCGCTCAGTGAGGGTTGATGTTTGTTGTTTCAAAGCATTCCATGCCACTGAACCTATCCGGCGAATAAAGGATTTTATTATATTCGTATCCATTTAACATATAAAGCCAGTTCAACAGAATGTCCACTGGTTTTTCTAGAGGGTATGCTATTTACTAAAATAAAACTATAAAAACATTTTAAATCTGCCTTAACTGAATCTTTGAGAAAGATAATAATAAGTCTTAATTAATCTTATAAATACCAAATGGATTCATGGCCCATGCATATTTATAATGTAGATTTTTGCCCCAGGAAGTTATTGCTCCTTCTTATTAGGAAGTTATTGAACCTTTATAGAATTCATTAACATCGCCTCCTGTTACATGTAATATACCCTGCCTCTATATCCTGTAATATAGAGATAAGGATAGGGAGAGGGAGAAGATTAGAGTAGTCAGCAAGTAGTGGTCTGTAGTATTCAGTCCATAGTCAAGAGAACATTTAGTTAGATCTAGGCATAAGCTTTATAAATCTCATTCCATTCAACAATCAATATATTTCACGTCTTGAACTTCTTTGTTTATTAACCGTATTACTGACTTACTGTCCGTATATGTACTGTCCAAGTAAATCATGTTTTCATCTAGGTCCAGAACACACAAAAATATAGCAATTTCTTGAAAAGTGGTAGAATTTTCTTTTTAAAATTTCCATAATATGGTTGGACAAAACGAAACCTTATATTCAAGCACAAATTCGAAACATTCTTGTGATGAATTGGAAGTATTCAGTGCAATGTTCTATTGCAGAATTAAAAGTTTATTTTGTAATTTCAACTAGACCAGTATAGGTGCTTACTTACAAGACTTTTGGAGAGGAGAATAGTTGGCTGGAAGATTCTAATGAAGGATAGAATTAATTGGTCATGGGGTGCGGTCAATGAGAACACAAAAATAATAAAAACTTATTTTTTAGTAGTGCCAAGGTTTCGGCCTAGAGTGCAGTACAGTGCATTTTTCATATTAAGAAAGAAAAACAGAAAATAACTATAAAAATTGCAGGACTAGGAATTATAGAATAACATATAGAGTTATAGAAAAGTAAAGAAATATATTATCGGATAGATTATTAAGGATATATATGAATAACAAAATGACAAAATGTCTGTACAGAAAGGTGATATTGTAAAAGAAATATAAACAGTAAGAAATAATAATTCTATAATTCTATAGAAATTATTATTCTATAATTCTTAGTACTGCAATGTTTTTATAGTTTTTCTTTCTTAGCCCTGAAGACTGGCACTATTAAAAATTAAGTTTTTCTTATTTTTGTATTATTATTGACTGCACCCCCTGAACAATTATATCCTTCATTACAATACTTTTGATTTATTTGATGGAATACAACATACCGTAGAAATTACGATATAATTAATGAATGCTTGGAGCACGGAATGATAAGACATATCCTTCTCTTTAAAGAACCTTCAGTCATATCAAATAATTAGCCAATCTTATACCGCTTATATAATTATAAAACTGAAAGTATTTGATTCTCCTTGCGTGTTCTAAGTTTTGACATTCTATCTAAAATAGAAACACATTTCCTCAAAAAGTAAAGCTATTAAGATGCTACATATATTTTTAGGAAAGGCATTGAAGTTTGAAATAAACGAAATAAAACGTCATAAAATAGAGCCAAAAACTCAAAAAGAAACACTATTATATATTATAATGCTATTGGGAAAAACCACAATGCCAAGCCTGTTTCAAATCCACCTAATTACCAGTCGACGTTTCGCCTATCCAGGCATTATCAAGGCATAAAAACCAAAAAGGGGTTATGTGAATCACATTTCGAAGAAAAAGGTGCAATACATCCCAACGATCAACAGCCCAAACAGGCTCCAAACATGAGACATATGTTAATAGGAACAACAAAATGACAAAATGTCTGTACAGAAAGGTGATATTGTAAAAGAAATATAAGCAGTACGAAATAATAATTCTATAATTCTATAGAAAATATTATTCTATAATTCTATAATAATATATATTTATATTTATTTTTTATTGAAAATAACAAGATATCCTTTGTTAATTATGAAGGCTGGGATCAAGACATTACCTATACTAATTCCACCTCAATAGAAGATAATATTTGTATCATGAACCCTACTGCATATCCCATTCAGGAGCAATTCGCTATTATGTATTCTATCCGTCTGAAGGGAGTGTCGCTTGCATACAGAATCACCCTTTCACCGCATTAGCACGGTTGGCAACATTTAGTAAGAGGATAATAATCGCTTAGATGTATCTGTGTGTTGTCTCATTAGTATGGTAAAGAATATTCGTCAATAAATCAAAATACGATAAATGACTTTGTTTAAGAGGAACTTTTGGAGAGGAACAAACAATTGGAAATGTTCCAAATCCAACTTCGCATAAAACATGAGGGCCCATGTTAACTTTAAACATATCTGAGGATTATCAAGAACTTTTGGAATTGATATCAAGGGTTGATGTAGAGTTTTAGTACGTGAAGAGTAAAAAACTAAACATAATTGTGACACTTCTGAGGAGACAGAAAATTTGGGCTAATTGTTGTGTTCAAGTACGTGTCAAAACGCATAGGATAGTCCCTTCAATGTAAAACCAATAAATACTGTATTCGTAACGTTCTAGTTGAGGCATTTGTAGTGAATTAATTATGATTGTATAAGTCATTTGATAAACACCTCATGTCCATTTTTGGCCAAAATTGAGTTAGAGAATATTAAATTGTTGGTGAAGGCTAGACAAATCCAATATGCGTGCTTGGAAAATGTGTATATATTATTTTAAATATAAAATACTGATTTTTATTAATAATTTGAATTGTTTTACCTTTCATTTCATACCTGATAACATGTCGTTTAGTCAGTCATTTGAGAAACAATAGGTCTCCAACAACGTTTATAATTATTTTTAAATATCATAATAAATATAATGAAATATTAGTTTGGTAGAGTTGGATTACCAAACCCCTTTAGAAACATATAAAAAAATAAAAAATATGTGATGTTAAATTATAGACCGGCTGAGCTTTTTTTTGATTTCCCAAAGTTTACTTTTTCGGATATGAGGTGTTTCTCCAATGACCGATTTAATTGTTCTCAAAGGGCTGACGCCTTGTATTTTTAATGTTTAGAAAATTAATATTTATTTAGCTTAATTTATTCAAAGCAAATACATTAAATCAATATTATATAAATTTGCTGATTATACATTATAATATTAAGATAATACTTGAAATTAAATAATTCTTCCATTTAAATAATTATTAACGTCGTCAATACTGTAGAACATTTTAATATATGTGTGGGTGGTGGCTAGAAAAAAGTTTTTTTTTCAAGTTAGAAAAGTATCTATATTTTTGTATTTATGGTGTTGAGATTGTACGTATAATACAAAACCGATTTTAAATTTAGCTAGGCTATCAATGGTTTCCCATTACTTCCGAATGTTTTTATTTATACAGTTATTACTTTATATATATATATCACTTCCTTTTTGTTCATTATCATAGTAACCATTATTAATCGATTACCAATCAATCAATTAATCAAAAATCAACTAATAATTCATCAAATCTATTTGGACCTATGGACGGAAACTGTGGGTGACCGCAAAAAAGTCGAAATCAGACGCATTCAATCCTTTCAATCCAAAGTCCTGAGAACTATTGTCAATGCTCCTTATTATGTCTCCAACAAAACCCTCATCATGATCTCAACATTCCTTTCGTCTTCGCCCTCATCCCTACTAAATTTTTAAAGTTTCACCAAAATCTTGCCTGTCATCCCAACCCCCTGGCTCAGTCATTATCCAGTTCCACACATCCATATAATCCACCCCGCCGTCTAAACCAGCAATGGCCCCGAGACCTGATATAACAATGTTATTTGGCGTAATGGCACTGGCCAGATTCTCCACTCACGACCTGTGTATGTGTGAAGCGCCCTTAACCAGCTTCCATTGGCGTTTAATGCCAGTGACGCGGACGGAAAAGGGGGCTTGGGCCTCCCGGACTCCTGCTTTGCCCTCATTCCTGGGGAAGAAGCCCAGTTCGGGAACCCCAGGAATTGTTTAATTGTAAATAGGGTATGAATGTTTACATTATATTTTTTGTATATTTTTTTACTTTATTTTATTATCATTTTCGCATTAATTTCTTTTTATTACCGCGTTTATAAATTTGTCCGCATGTATATATTTATTTATTTTATTTTTTTTATATCATTGTTTTGTTATGGAATGATTGTAAGCTAGCACCATTACGTATTGCCCAAAAGTGGCAGATTGTAATGTTTCAATAAAGTGTTTAAAAAAAAAAAAAGTAAACAATAAGTAAATAAATGATTTAGATTTTGAGTTATTTTTGATATCCGAAAATCGTTAGAGAAGTATTCTGTCATTAGATCAAGTAAACTAACAACATTTAACATTTAATGTTGATTCAGGTACATATAACTTCACATTTTTTAATTGATTGATCATTCACAAAATCATAATGATTAGCATATGTAATACAATCTAATGGCTATGTTACAAGCTTATATCTTACAATGATACAAGTTGTTTTTATTAATCTTTAATAATATATTATTGTTTAACATTTTATAATAAAATGCTATTCTTTGTTTAATTTTGCTACATCACATCTTAAAAATCTACTATAATGTTCTTCTCATCAGCCAGTAGCCATTTTAGATCAATCGCCTAAGTTACACTTCCTAGAAATGAAGAAATAATTTCATTCTTCGGCTCCAAAAATTAAATTTCTTTATTTCTTACGCACGATAAAATGATATTTTAATTCAATATACTTAATTAAATCAATTTTACGATTGTAGTTCTGTTTTTTTTTTACGAGATATTGCTGATTTCCAAACATGGTTAGAAAAGTATTCTTTTATCAGATTGAGTAAGCTAAAATGGACATTTAATGTTGATTCAGGTACATATAACTTCACATTTTTTAATCGATTGATCATTCACAAAATCATAATGATTAGCATATGTAATACAATATAATGGCTATGTTACAAGCTTATATCTTACAATGATACACATTTGTTTTTATTAATGTTAGAGAAGAGTTGGTCGACTGTATCTTCTAATTCAAGGAAGAAATAGTTGGGGGTGCAGTCAATGAAAACATCAAAATAAGGATAACTTATTTATTATGTGCCGACGTTTCGGCCTACAATGTAGGCCGAAACGTCGGCACATAATAAATAAGTTATCCTTATTTTGATGTTTTCATTGATTGTTTTTATTAATCTTTAATAATATATTATTGTTTAACATTTTATAATAAAATGCTATTCTTTGTTTAATTTTGCTAAATCACATCTTAAAAATCTACTATAATGTTCTTCTCATCAGCCAGTAGCCATTTTAGATCAATCGCCTAAGTTACACTTCCTAGAAATTAAGAAATAATTTCATTCTTCGGCTCCAAAAATTAAATTTCTTTATTTCTTACGCACGATAAAATGATATTTTAATTCTGTTTTTTTTTTTACGAGATATTGCTGATTTCCAAACATCGTTAGAAAAGTATTCTGTTATCAGATTGAATAAGCTAAAATGGACATTTTATGTTGATTCCGGTACGTATAACTTCACATTTTTAAACGTAAATGGACTGATCATTCACGAAATATATCCAGCCTTAGCTATTTTCCAAACCGTTTGAATCTGCTGTCCCACCTACCCGGCAGGATCGGGCTCAGTCCAGGTAGATGCGGGGAGGCCCGATCCAGCAGACTGTAAATAGATAAAAGAAGGTATATGGGCCGGGAGATATGCAGGTCAGCCTATTCTGGATCCATAATTTAGCAGAGGACACTAGGCTATCAGGGGGTGTAATCTCTTTAAGAGTTGGCTAAACTCGGGCAAGTTAGCAGCCTATGGGACCTCTGGGATCGGGGGAGATAAACTGCCCTGCCCAAGGCCAGCTGGAAGCGCGCCAGGGCTTTAATATTGATTACACCATTACACTTGTTTATATCTCCATCTATTTGACCTTTCGATTTTTCGCAATTCTCTCGATCCACAATCTTGAGATGAAATCGAGCCCAGCATTAAACGGAAAGGCCTAGAATCAATTCTGTAACGAAACTCCAGCCTCTCTTTAAACAATCTGAAGACCTTCTAAAAACAAAAAAGTTAAACACTTAAGGGTATTTCAACAGGTGCTATAAAAATTCATCAGAAATCTCTAAGCGCATGGGAGATGGCTTGATCTTATATTTAATCGGAGTAAATAATATTATTTATGACAAGGAAGAGCTCATAAAAAGTTCAAGATATACGAGTCCATAAAAGAAGAAAATGTCTTCAGTTAGGAAGAGCTTACAATGGAAACTACAAATATCTGATTTGGATATAATAGCTATTTGTTCTCCAAATAAAAAAGGAATGGATAATAGATTGATATGTTTTGATCCTTTTCAGTCGTTAGCATGCTCCAAAATTTATCTGAAAATCTATCAATAAAAGATAAAAGCTACTTTTTACACTAATTTTTAACTTTATGAGTTACATTAGTGTGGTAAGCACGATGAAAACAGACAAAATAGATTCAGGGAAGGTCGAACCGTTATTTCCGGTAAAATCTGGAAAAAAAAATTGTTCTCAATTATTAGTGTAGGAAAGTAAAAATATAATTTGTTTTCGAAGGTAGAAAAATAATTTCCAATCTACGTAACATTTTTATCTTAACGCAAAGAATTAGTTCAATATTTTCAAATGGTCCACACTTGAATATGTAAAATGCACTATGGAAGGGATACCATTTAATTTATCGATTGTTTTGATAAGAAACTTTTTATCTGAATTGGTGATGAGCACTTATCATTTTTGTAGTGATTTATTCTATTTTTCAATTTTATTTTCGATAAAATTAAAATTTATATTTATTTAAATTCATTCCAAGTTTAAATTTGCATTCGATAAGGGAAGTATCTTTACTGATACTAATGCAAAATGCCCGAATGGAAAAGTGCGAACTTTGAAATTGTAAGTGGGTATCCTAAATAAGGAAGGGAAATATGGCTGAGCGTGTTTAAGATAATTAACAAATCACCTCCCTTGCACAACCACTGTACAAGAAATGGTACAGCATTTACTATGCAACCCCAAATGAACCCCAAACCCTTAATGGTAATAGAGGTACAGGTTTTTTCTTTTTAGCACACTCTTCAGTCGTGATTACTCGTTAATAATAATAGTTTTAATAATAAGTGTTGTGCTCCAACGATTTTATGTCTTTACATGACATGTGATAATCCAACGTCATTGGAATTCTTAACCTTGTATACCGCTTCTTAAAAAAAAAAAACGACATTATTCAAAAACTGGCTTTTAGCCTAACGTAGCAATTGTATTGATTGAAGCTTTTTAATTCAGGAACAACATATCTGATATTCTATTCCCAACACTTTTTTTTTTAAATAAAGTCATTTTTTTAGTTTTATTATGTTTGAACTTCAAGTTATGAGAGAATAACTTTCATTCATCAGTAAAAAAAAAAAATTCAAGGTTTTAAAAATTTCCTATGGTTAATAAAATAATGCCGATACCATCATTGTAATGTGGTAAAAAATGTACTTATTAAAATTTTAAACCGGTGCCTAGTTAATGATAATTTTTAATTTAAGTATTGAAAATAACAGTTCTAATACAGTGTATGGATTTGTCATGTTATTCTTTAAAAATGTATATAGAGTGAATTTCAAACATACGAAACCAACCAAACAGTTAGGTCCATATAAATTCATTTATATGCATACTGAATGAATAAATTCATTCATCAACTTATATCATTTATTCATTCATTTATCCAGTTACTGTTATTTCTAATATTATAAAATTAGGAGATTTAAATTTAAATTAGTGATGGGAAGAATGAATTATTTATGAATTATTACCATTAATCATCTGCTAGGGTTATAAGTTTTGAATAAAGTAATATTTATTTGATACCTCACCTAGATCTAGAATCGTATAAAAGTTTGCGAGGTAAAGTTATCCTAGAAGGCGGGAAGTTTGAAAAGTAGTTAGCTCGGTATTTATGATCTACTTTTTTATTTTTAAGCTTACAATCGAGTTACTTTTTATCATAAGAGGCTATCTCATGGCCCCATAAAAGGCGATATGAAAGTATATTAACAGGAGGGAAAGTATAATTTGTCTTTCCTAGCGGAGAAGATTATAAGAGATGAACGATAAAGATAAGATGATGGTGTTGTAAATATGAAGTAAGCCATGAAATTTAGATAATGTAAACTTATAGCATTTAATTACTTAGTTAACAAAACATTTACCTCTTAAAAATAATTAGCTATTTAACAGGTTGTATTAATTAAAAATTGTTTTCGTAGCCTTCTATAATTAGTCAATAGATAAGGACATTTTTTTTAAATTCGTCAATTTGTTTTTATTTTTTCAATCATCATTTTATCAGTTCAATGTAGGTCATTTTTTTCAGACTAAAATTTAATACGAATATTTCTTGAACTCCTGAAGAGTACCGCACTTGAGTTAATCCACTTTTTTTTTATAATTTGACGTTTCTATTGAAACATTAATATTTTTTATAGTATAATGATGAATTTAATTAATTTATAGTAAACTATTCGTTTAAAATTCAAATTTGCAGAACTAAACATAATTACAAAACTGTTCTACAATATCTGAAAAATTTGATTCCACTTCAATTTAAATATTATTTCTATCGAAGTATTCAACTTTTACTATTTGGTAAAGTTTAAATATTTTATTCGCACATCTAAATTATATAAAATTAAAATGTAACGTACTTAAATAAATTTTTGAGGCATAAAAATATTGCGATTCGGAACTCATGTATCATAAAAAAATCGGAGTGAAAGTTCTTTAAATATCAATTAACACATAATAACAGAACCTCAACATAAACGCTATAAGTAGGAAGACAATATGAAACTGAAATCGCCAGAATGAACTCATTACTCATAGCTACGGATTTGACCTATCCGAATGTACGGCTAACAATATTTAGACTACAGCTGTTGGTTTGCGCAGCATTTAAAGTTTGTTTGTTTAAAGCTGCATACTATTCCAATCACGGTGCCCTACATTAAAGTGTTGTCTTTAATAAACATAATAAGTAGTTAGATATATTTGTAACATTGCTTCTTCAAAATTCAAAGATATTACTCAACATTTGATTTAACACAGTTAAAATAAAAAAAAAGTTTCAAGCTTTTAGAAAATTCCTAAATTTAATATTAGGTTAATAAAAGTATTTCAATACCATCATTACAACATGAATGCTTTTGCCAATACCCAAATTTTTATTTTTACCGCACATGGAACTTTCAAATACCTCTATTGAAAAATTAGGTTATTTAAGCTAAGACGTTCTTCTCTTAAAGAAGCAATGTATGTTAAATGTATTTTTTATTATTGAGGAACATGATCGGCATTTCACAGTTTCACAAAACTTTCAAAATATCTATGTAGTATGTATGTATCTATGTATTACTTTTAGTTAAACAGTTTTTCTCACTGATATTCATCACAAAATTAAGGATCGTTTTAATAAATTTGTGTTTGTGGTATTGGAATTAGAAACAATATCATTTTATCTGAGCCTGTTTATTTCTAAGCTAGATTTTTATATCATGTCAACAACTAGATATACTCTGATGAGTTTTTTATGCATCATATAGATTATTTACATATCATATAAATTATATAACTAGAATTTATGTATTGAATAAATTATTCGTGCTTTAAACGTTTATATAATCATAAAAAATTAGTGCTCCCTTCCAGAATAACGTACACAGTTGTCTCCTTTTCTCAAAATATTTGTGTCCCGCCTGTTTGAGTAATATTATTTCTAAATTTCTCCTATGTCCCTACTTCGCCTATCGGCAATGCTAGAACTCGCATTGGTGGAAATGGACAACCGTTGTAAAAAGTTCTAACATATTAAGGCCCAGAAATGACCGCAAGGTCGCTACTCGAAGTTCCATCTTTATCACCTCCAACTTGGGCCTCAATGTCCGTTCATCCCTCCGGCTCCCTGAATATGGTTATTTATGCCCAAGATTAAAATTAGCCTAGCCCACTACTATTTTCAAGCCCGCATGCAAATTCTTTGTAGTAGGAGTAATTTTCTCATGTTAATTTTCTGATGAATCCTCTAGAGCGTAAATCCCTTTTCCCCTTAGTACCTTGGCACCATGGACATCGGAGAACTACCTTTCAAGTTTTTCCTAACCAATTTCAGACCCATCGATACTTTCATATCAATATTCTGTCCCATTTCATTCCCATCAAAAAAGAAATTTTTTAATGACAAGGGACCCTTTCTCATTCCGAAGGACTCCAATGATGTTCCAATCTTCGTTGGATGTCACAAAATCATTTGTTCACCTTATAATACTGCACCTATGTTACTTGCTACCTTCGCACCTAATTCATATCGAATACCTAATTTAGTTATCTCTTCATACCCATGAGATATTTTCTTATAGAACCTGGCATCAATTCGAAACATCAGATTATGTTTCCAGGAATAACGATAAAACTAGGCTAGCATTGCTAATACCGCTTATTCTCCAAAAAAACATAATGCTTTCTCTCATTTAATTTTAATCTACAGTTCCATACAACAAATCATCATTGTTATCGAAAATTACAGAACCATTATTCAAATCTAGTTCAGAAGAACCTAACTCACAATACTCAATTATTTACCCATTTTCGCAATTAAAATTTGATCACTTCTTCAAAAAATAGCCAAGTCCTGAAAAAACTCCATCATAAATAGTTCATCCATGAAGCAGTACAGTCTCTACGCCTATACTGACCCATTCAGGGGTGAAGTACAGGTTGTTTTTCAGGTTGATATCTATATCGTTGAGTAAGTCATAAACTTCTCCGCTTATTCTGTCTCCCTTCTCTTCTAATATTAATGGTAACGAATATTTAACGGAGTATTTCTATTTATAAATACTTTATACATTAAATAACCAATAAAATACTAATAATATAATTATGTAAATTATATTATATTTATAGTGCTTTATAACATTATTCATACAATTATAATTTGTTTTAAGGACCTAGAAGGCAAAATATAGAAGTAAATAGGTCTGTATCCAAAATAAAAAAGATTTATTATAAATATTAACAATATAATTATAGATTAATACAATATAAGAATAGATTAATATAGATATAAACTGTTCGCTTTGATTTGTCTTCGATGTCCCGAGAAGGTCTCATGTGTCCCGCCGTCACGTTGAGTTAAAGTGGCTTTTTCCTTCTATCCGTAGACTCTATATTCTTGGTTCTTACTTATATCAAACTATCAATTCACAACATCCATCTTATATCTATAGTCTCTTACAATTCAAATCCTCTATCCAATCCCAGGGCACAAGATCTCGCCCTTCCGATCTTTATATCCGTTCCCACAGAACCAAAACTTTTGAGCGTCCCTTTCTCGCCCGTTCTATCTCTCTTTGGAATTCACTCCCACTCGATATCCGTCATGCGTCTTTTTTAAACTCATTTAAATCCAAACTTTTCCTACATCTTTTAAATTTCCAATCAGATGCTTTATAATCAATAAATAATTTATAGATACATTAACTTTGATCGATTGATGAACTACCGTACATATTCCTCACTCATAATGATATCACTTTTTTATTATTAGATGCTATCATGTATTCACTTATTTTTCCATA
Source organism: Arma custos (assembly GCA_037127475.1). Classification (NCBI taxonomy): domain Eukaryota; kingdom Metazoa; phylum Arthropoda; class Insecta; order Hemiptera; family Pentatomidae; genus Arma; species Arma custos. Next base: position 48,608,204 of record CM073759.1, on the reverse strand, counting down.
AGCCTATTTCTTTTTGTTATAAATTTGTATGTTTTTTTTTATTTTTTATTTTATTACATTTTATGATTCTCTACCAAAACATACATGTTTACAGTTATTTGCTTTCGAGGTATTATGTAAATATTGTTTTATTTTGGTGTAGGCCTTTGGCCAGATAAATATTTATTTTATTTTGTTCATCTATGTTATTCTAAAGGGACCTGGTCCTTCTATTCTATTCTATTATTTAACAAATTTTTTTCCACAACTTGGTATATAAAATTTAAATATAAATAGGTGGGAATAATTGAAAATTTTAATCGCTCTGTTAAACGACGAATGAATAAGTTAAATTGCATTTCACAAACGATTAAAAACCTAAAGAAATCAATGATTTAAGAAATGCGTATTTTCCAACAAACAGGAAAGAGCATAGAAAGTGAAAAGGATTGTGTACTAGAAGGAAAGTAGATCTTTTTTTTCCTCTACCACAGAAAGGCTAGGAAAATAAAATCTTATCGTGGATCAAATCCAAACAAGATCGTAAAAATGTTTAACTGCTCGGGTAAGATAGCGGTATAGCTGTGGATAGGACAAGTTGCTGTATTTTTTACTCAGCCAGCGTCGGCCATCGTTTATTCATCTATTTTCTGTTGTTGGCTGGAACCTCCCGGCGGTTTTTCACAAAGTCGAACGGCGGCTATGAAAAATGCTCGCCTGTAAAGATGAAAGCCCTAGGAGGTAATATGTCCGGGGAGGAGATATAGGGCCCAGTTCCCGGAATATTAAAAATAATGCCCTTTTCATTATGACGGCCCTCTGGAAAAATTGCGGGTAGGATCGGCCGTGCGGGGCAATAAATCGCTGAGGTGCACTCGGCCACCGCCACCTCCTCTACCTGCACACACACACACACACACACACACACATAGATATATATATGTATATACTACCTCCGTGCCTTTTTAATAACCCTTCGCTTTTCCAATATTTCCCCCAAATGTCATACTCTGTCCTCCTAGTTTTATGGAAATCGTTCTCCGGAAAAGTTATTGGAGGTATATGTTCGAACTCAATAGTTCGAAATAAAAAATAATATTTCATCTTTAATAAATAGTATAATACAAATTATGATTAACATAACATTTATATTATATGACAATATTATTATAGAACCAAAACATATGTTACGTATATAAGTATGTCATTGAAGGCGCATAAAGTTTTAAGATGGTTACAGCTCTAGAAAAAAGTTTAACATTTTTTCACAATTAGGAAAATGGAAAAAAATCAAAAATCAATGTAATCATAAACTTGTTGAAATTACAAAATAGCCAAATATATATTTCGTTACAATATCAATCGGTACAGTACAAGCTTCGCTGATTTTTAAACGCAAATTCCAACAAATACATTTAAAAATCAGTGAAGCTTGTACTGTACCAATTGATATTGTAACTAAATAGATATTTGGTTATTTTGTAATTTCAACAAGTTTCTGATTACATTGAATTTTGATTTTTTTTTTCCATTTCTTTCATGTAATATAGTAATTTTTACTAGTAAACTATTATGAAAAGCGACTCGGAATAACGAATAACTCGGGCTCCTACCTTGGCAAGCAGGTCCATCCCAATAATTCCATCGCCTGGCAGGTCGAGCGGGGAAATAAGGATGGGATGCTTAAACTCCTTGTCTCTCAACTTGCAGCCGCTGAGTCCCTTCGATTCTCAATGCTTGTCCCGTCACGCCCTTGACTCTTACTTTTGCCGGCTCTAGAGGCACCCTCGGGATGGCGGATCTGATTAGAGTTACCTCGGCCCCCGTATCTACTAACATCTCATGTTCTACTCCTTCAATATCCATTACCACTGAGATTGTTCCATTTCCTTGGCCTTGTACTCCTGGCACCAGACGGTGGAACCCCTTCTGTCTCTTTGACTTGTAGCCGGGGTCTACGACAGGTCTTGCTCTTTTGGGGCCCTGTTATTGTAGCCGGGGCTTGTATTCCCCCTATGAGGTCCTTGAATACGTGGTCGGCTCCTACAATCCTGGGTCCAGTGACCTTCTCTATCACACGAGAAACACCTGCTAGTCATGACGGTCGGCATCCTGTTAGGCATCGGCATCAAAGAACTTCTTTGTCCCTGAAGGCATCCTCTTGCTAAGTGACCTTCTTTCCCACAGCGGTGACATTTCCACTGAGCTCGATCTGCGGGTCTTACCAGGCTCACTTCCCGTCTATCTATGTCCAGATTTCCTTCTGTGCCCTCTATCTCCGATAGGTCTTGCGCTTCCATCCCGAATATTTCCCTCCTACACCTATTTTCTCTGGTTGTCCCTTCGTTTCTATCAAAGGGTTCAGCCCTGCTGATGGCTTCTTCGAGTGTGTTCGGGGCCAAAGCTTGCACCATTCGCGCGGTGTCTGGTCTCAGTCCTCTCCTGAAGGCTGCTAGCACCGGGCCTTCAATGTGCTTAGATTATATTCCCCTCTCTTCTTCCTCTTCGATGCTGGCTATTATCCGTGCCCCAATAGATCTTATATCCGCAAACTCTATGGCTGGTTCGGTCGCTCCCTGTCTCGCCTCACTCAGTTCTCCTTCTAGTTTTTCTCTCTCTCTTGGATCCACAAACCTTTTAATTAATTCTGTTTTCATTAAATCGTATGAGGCTCCTGCTCTTACCAGTTCGGGTTTGGACTCCAGAAATTTCTCAGCCATGCCTCCCAGCTTTTGTTCGGCAATAATTAGTTTGTCCTCTTCACTCCAATTCCCCAGTAGTCCGATCTTATCTAATTTCTGGAAAAACTGACCGATGGAGGGGCTCCCGACCATGGCTTAACCATATTTTGTAGATTCAAGTCCCTCCTGGCCTTATTTCCGCCCGATGACATCATGGTCTGCTGGGTCCACGTCTCCTTCTCTTTCTTCAGGGATTCATTCTCGGTGGCAAAGTCCGCGTTGGCTTTCAGTAACTTCCTTACCGCTTCCTCCAACTCTTTCTGTCTTTCCGTCATTCTCTAACTGGGTTCACTTTATTCGGTGTTTTTGCAACCTACACCCCACACCTGACACCAAATTGTTACCTGCTGCTATTCTCTGGGACCCTAGGGCAACCTAGAAAGAGCTGGGAGAGGTGAGGGAGGGGGAAATTTACAAGTACAGGGGGAAACTGGGTGAAGAAATAAACCCCACACATTTATCTATCAACAAACAAACGCTAATATATTGAAATAAAAGTTACATAAAGCATCATGAAAATAACACTCTAATTTAACATAAGAATCACCCTCAATAATAGTACTTAATAATAACATGTGAACGAGTCTCATACACCTGATTCTCCATTAATACTCATAGTCCCAAAATCCACTAAAATAATAATAAACCAAGTTCCATTATATATGACAATCATCAAACCCCTTATCTATAACAATAATTCTATGCACTAATAATTACAAAGTCAACATTCCCCATCAGCGATCATCCCCTCATAACCGCTAATTAATAATAATATAATAAATTTCGATCCATCTCTGGTTGCAACGAATGACAAAGAAAATATTTAATGATTCTATCGAAAACTGAATTACAAGCGGGCTTCACCCAGAATAAAAGTCTGACTACAGTATAAGGCAAAGTTCCTACCTTCCATCTGGTGTCTTGTTGCTCAGGTTCCTCTTCTCACTAGTACCAGTCTTCAACTCTGACTTTTTTAGAAAAACGGCGCGCTATTTGAAGGATTATTCCAGCTAACGTAATCATTCTTACCCCTGGGCCGTAACGTGCTGCGATCTGGTGGTAATAATTATCCCAAGAATGTAATAATGATATGTAACGTCTTTAAGATTTATTTGTAGTAACAACTTTTTTATAATGCAATCATTTTTAAGTAAATAAATTAAGTAAATTTGGCAAAATATACTTTAATAGCTTATAAACATAAGTATTATTCTTGCCTAATTACCATATTTGAGTTAATATTTCTTCTTATTATATATCTTAGGTTTAATCAAACGAATGAATAGGGATAGTTCTTAATCCACATGATATGAACACAAGGCATTATCGAGCCTTACCTAGTCTGATAGCTGATTGAAAGTTTAAAGGAAATGAAAAAGTTCTGCAATGACACTTCTGACTTCTTTAAAGCCTCTTCCCTTCCTTAAGTACGTGAGCTTTATTACCAACACTTTAGGAGACTCTAGCTTGAAGAGGTGGTAACACTTGTGTAATGCACCGTTGTTTCTGCATACACTTTAAATCTGCATTACACAATCAATATTATTGAGTCAGTATAGAGATTAGTGACTATATTCCTCGTTTTAGGTCTTACTTTACAATACATTTAAAACATTGAAAATAATATTGTATCAGTAATATTTATGTTTAAGATTAAACCTATATCGGAACTAATTGGACCCGATATTGGAGGAAATTTATAGTATGGTTAATTTTTATCTTCTGAAAGGTATCCAATGTAGCCAGTTGGCGAAATATTTTTTTCAATAATGCCAAGCGCTAGAAAAAAAAAATTACTACCAAGTAGTGAAAAACGGTTTGTTTAAGTGTAATTTCTTTCTTAATAATCAATTCAGTTAGAGAAAAAATCATACACAATAGTGATATTGAAGTTTAGTTTACTGAACCAAACAAATATTTGAAAATGCCTCTGGATCTTACTCAGACATTTAAATTACTTACAGCATGATATCGTCCCTGCCTAATCCTAATTTCCAACTATCGAGTGTGAAAATCGATACTTTCGAGGAAAATTAAAAAAGAGCAGTTTCAATGTTCAATAAAAATTAGTGCCTATAGCCAAACCAATGACATTCGTTTTACATTGTTTTTGTGACTGATAGATGCCACTATATGAATTTTATATCAATTATCAATCCTAAAGCAACTGCTATAAGTCGAAAACGAAGACTGTGTTTTTTTTCACATTTACTTTGCGATGGAAGGGACGAAATGAAATATTTTTATTTGGTATAATAGATTTCTTTTTTGCCATATATTTACCTAAATTCGTATTTATGTAAGCTCCGCATAGTAATTAAATTGCTCTTTTAATTTTAATTACTCATGAGTTACTTTACATTTAATTATCATTACGTTATACGAGTATTCTTCACACGGCGCTATGGTCCATGGAGCATCTTGGCCTCTTCATCAATTATCTTCCACTCTGACCGATCATCCGCGGTTGTTCTCCATGATCTCACCCTTGGAGCCTAAGTTTTGCATTGTCCAGCCATTGCAGTCTTCCTCTTTCTCCATCTGGACGTCCCTCCATGATTAGCTTTGGGTGCCTTTTTTTGTCCATTCTATATATGTGCTCCAACAATCTTAATCTTGTTTTTTGGATACAAGACACCATATCAGGTTCTTCATGTAGTTCCATAAGTTCTTGATAATTTTTGGTGTCGAAACGATTTCCATCCTTGGTTAGATCATCTACTATTCTAAATATCTTTCCCTCCCAAGTTTTCAATAATTTCTTTTGCTGCTTGATTAGACTCCATGGTTCTCCATCATAAATGACAACTCGACGAAATGCCGTCTTATTTACTCCTTTTTGGTGACTTCTGGGTGTAGCTATATTTCTGCTACGTTTCTGAGGGACCAATAACATCTATTATCATTATTGATTTCCTACCCCTCTCTGCTATCTTCTTTTAAAATGGTACCAAGATATTTAAATGTTTTAATATTTTCAAAACAGCACCCTATTCCTTATGATATCCACTTGGTGATAGTTTCCTAGATGAAAGCATATACTTTGTTTTATATGTATTTATTATATATTCCTAGCTGCCTCTCCACATTCCAAAACTGCCTCCAAGAGCACGTTTGTATTTCCTGCTGTGATGACCACATCATCTGCAAAAGGGATATAGCAGGCTATGTTATTATCAATACACCTCTCTGTCTTGGCATTGGTTTTCATTATTATCTTCCGCAGCATAAAATTACATAGCACTGGAGATATAAAGTCTCCTTGTTTAACTCTTTTTGAACCGAGAAGTCTTATAGCTCGTTTCTTTCTATGCTATTATAAGTTTGTCATTAGTCTATAAATAGATGGTTTAGATCTCCATTCCATTCTTTACATTTCTTTAGCTTGTTCCTGGTGGTAATTATGTGGTCAACAGTAGATCTTCCAGGGTGGCACTCACATAGATAGTCATCCAAATCACCTTTTGTTTTATAATTAATCTTTCTGATAGTAGAATTGATAATAATAGATTATAATGCAATAATAGCCTTGTAACATTCTATGGACATTTCTTCCTTATTCCATATTTCCATAGGCGTGGAACATAGCCTAAATATCTAATGACTTTGTTGATTGGCATGTCTACGGTTAATTGTATTGGTTAGCATATAGGTGGAAAAGTTCCAAACATTAAGCATGTATCTCTAAAATAACCGAAATGTAACTACTCTATTTTTTTTTTAAGTTCTTGCACTTCTATGATAGTAAATTGTATTCTCATGTGATAACTAATGTTTGAGTTTTTCACCTGATTTTGCTTTGTTTTATTTGCATTCGTATTGCAAGTTATGTTTTATTTATAGCCGAGTGCTTGAGAACTTCAATAAATGCTATATTTTCTTTCTTGGCAAAGTTTCTGATGGAATTGAGTCTCAATCGCCAATAAATACTCAACATTTGATAGCAACTAATGTATTTAAGTTTAAATAGTTATTTTATGCTTTATTATAGATAAACAAATTATCTTGTGATCATCAAATACCCTTTTTATCTTTGGCCTCGTCTACATTCTACCGAAGCAGCCGTGGGGAGGCTGCCCTGGCCCGCTTCCGAATAGGCCAAACTCGGCTCACTCATTTACATATTATTAAAAAACCACCATCTCCTTCATGCCAATATTATAACGCCATATTTACAGTTAATAAATAAAATAGCACCGAATTTACCTATGGAATTTGGTGACAACGTAACTATCAACAAGTTGGTGCTTTGATTTTCGAAAGCACATCGCCAACTGTCTAAATTATAGCGTTATCTAAAATTTTATCTTATTTTTGGAGTTTACTCCTTAAGAATCGATATTCATATTTATCCCGCGGTTTGAAACTTTTATTAGGAGTAAAATCAAGCGTTTGACCCGTTACATACCTCTGCGCAAGGTGCTTTGCGCACCTTTCTTTCTCGATAAGTTTGTATTATATTATTTGTTTTACATAACAGATGGAAATTGATAGTTAGGTTCTGGTGTGAATTTTCGGAACTTATAAACCATCACTTTCACTCAATACTCTCCGAGGTATAGTAAAATACCTACAGATAATAGAAGGCTGTAGATTCTGCATATACATATTATATTGTTCTATAAATTGAAATAGTTTTTCTTTTTTCTTTCGCTACCTCTTTTAGGCCATTTAGCGTAATGGGGGTCTCAATCCATTGGAGCCATTCTTCCCAATTCCGACAACTCCTCTTCATTGAGCCAGGGTTTTTCCTCTTATACCTCCTATTCTTTGGATACAATCCTCATAGAGGACTCTAGGGCGTTCACGGGGTCTTCTGCCTATCGGGCTTGCTTCCATAACCTTTCTCGGAAGCCATTTTTTGTCTATGTGACAGATATGGCCGAACCACTTGAGCTGTCTTTTTTCGATGAAGGTCATCAGTTCTGCCACCTGCAGCTGATGCCTTATAATTATATTCCGCACTCGGTTCCTCCTTGTTTTAGCGACCATTCTGCGAAGGTATTTCATTTCAGGTCCTGTTATCTGGCTGATGTGCTTGTTAAGCATGACCCAAATTTCACTCCCATATGTAAGTGTTGGGAGGTATATTGCTTTGAATATGTGAAGTTTCGTCGCTTTCCCTACATTTCGGTGGCCAATTATGCTATTACAGATCTGGTAATATATCTGATTTGCTTTATTTATTCTATTACTTACTTCTTCGTCTACTTTACAAGACCTGCTAATGATGGTTTATAAGTAGGGAAAGTTGTCCACCACTTCGAGAACCTCCCTATTGCATAGCAAACGCACATCTTCATGCTAGATATGACAAGCACTTTGCTTTTTGCAGTGTTTATTGCCATTCCCTTACGTTGGAGCTCCTCATTCCATTCCACAAGGGCTTGCTGCAGCTTCTCCTTAGAGTCCACCAGAAGAACGATGTCATCAGCTTAGAGAAGGCGGTGAGACGACGACAGGACGCATATTCCATCGACCGATTAGAGTTGGTGAGTTGTTGATCTCCTCTTGCATATTTTATAGATCTCATCCATAAAACCTATAAATAGTAGGGGGCTAAGGATATCACGCTGCCTAACTGCTTTATCAATGTGGAATGTATCGGTCTCTCTCCCATTGATCCGCACTAACCCTTTTGTATTTTTATAATTTGCTTTTGTAGCATTGATAAGATCCCCTGTTTTTTTCGCCAAAGCATTCCATATCTCCTGGTTTGGAACAAAGTCGAAAGCAGCCTTCAAGTTGAGAAAGGCTAGGAAAATGTATTTGCCTCGTCCCGTGCTCCCTCTAATACTTTTCTAATAGCAAAAATGTGGTCCTGCTCCTGTCTACCGGGTCTAAATCCAGCTTGCTCCCGTTCGAGCTGTTCCTCCACGACTCGCTGTTGTCTCTTTTTGAGAACACATGTGTATATCTTTTATAGGACAGAAAGTGGACTAATCGGTCTATAGTTTTTACATACTGTAGTGTTGCCCTTCTTATGTATTGGAATAATTACACTGAAGTTCCAATCCTCTGGTACTCTCCGGAAATGCCATATTTCTTGAAATAGCTCTTGAAGGGCCTTCATCAGTTCTTGGCCACCCTATTTAATAAACTCTGGGGCAATGCCAACTCTTCCTGAGGCTTTTCCAACCTTCTTTTCCTCAATAGCATCGGCTATCTTCTCTTCTTCTATTGACTCCTGGTTTGTGTTACCATTGGCAATAATTTGAGCGACCGCATATTCCTCTTTCTTAAAGAATTTCTCAAAGAGGGTTTTCCATCTGTCGACGATTCCTTGCGTCTCCGAGAATATGTTCCCATTATGGTCTTTGATATTTCTTAAAGGCTTTTTATATTTACCTTTTAGGACCTTAACTGTTCTCCAGAACCTCTTAATATTATCCCGATGGTCTTCATCCAAACTTCTACCGTATTCTTCCCAAGTCTTCTTTTTTGGCCGCTTGAACTGCTATCTTACATTCAGATCTTACCCTGCGTTACTTGATGAGGTTTTCCCGGGATTTATCTTGGACATATGATTTCCAGGCTCGCTTCTTCTTGTCAACAATTTCCTTTATACTGTCATCCCCCCACTTGGCACATTTACCTTTTCCTGTTACCCTGAGCATGCCGCAGATTTCCTTAGCTGTTTCGAAGATTACTAGTTTCTAGTTACCCCACTGGGTCTCAACGTAATCCTCTAGATGTAAATCACTGATCCTTTCCCCCAGTTTTTCTGCGTACTCTATTCTTTTCACAGGGTCATCCAGTGCATGATTTTTTATGTATGCATGACAAGCATTCAGAACCTTGATGTTTTCGTACTCTTTGGGTGGAGAGCAGCATCCTCTGGCATATGCTACTAATAACAAATGGTCGGTTCCTAACACTGCTCCTCGGATAACTTTCACAACTGTGAAGTATCTCCTGATACAGCGATCGTATATTATATAATCTATGATGCTGTTTCGCCCTTCGCTGGAGAATGTGATCTTATGAACTGCCTTATGTGGGTTGAATGATGTGCCGATAATGAGATTGTTATCAACACAAAAGTCGATCAGTCGCTGGCCATTCTCGTTCTTTGTGCTCTCTCCACTGTAACTTCCCATAGATCCATGGACAGTTATATAGTTCCATCCATTTCGACTATTGAGGTCCCCAGTCAGGACTATGGAGCTTTGCTTGGCCCTGCACTTGTTTACAGTTCTTTGTAGCTCCGAGTAGAATAATTCCTTGTCCAAGACTGAATAGGTCTCTGTCGGTGCATAGACTTGGATGTGCGTTACTTTCCATATACTTAGGTTTAGGTCAGCCACTATTATTCCAGACGATATTGGTTCCCAGTCTTCTAGTCTTCCCAGTCTTACAATATGCTGCAGGAGACATAACGATTCCAACTCTCTCTTTAGCGAATTCCCCCTTAGACACTCCGGAGTACAAAAGCATGTAATCATTCTTCAGCCTCATCTCTCCGTTTCCTTTTTTCTTAACCCCAGCTATTCCGAGTATGTCCAGTCTAAACTTCTTCACTTCCAACGCAAGTTCGGCTTTTTCCCAGTCAGTGTCCGATGTTCCACGTTGTAATTCTCAATTCTCTTCCATTCCATGTCGTTGCCGTTGAGACTGTCCGTTTCCGAGGCCATTTTGATTTATTTGAATCAGATTTACTCTTGCGTGGGTGATTGGCCCGACGCGAGAGGCCCTGTAATGTAGTAGCCTTCTACGATTCAATATAATTACTATAATATAATTTAATAAATTACTATGATAATAATTTAATATCTTAGTTGGTATTTTTCAGATTATTAAGACAATACAGAAGATCTATCTGCACTTGGTAAATTTACTGTGAAAATCAATAAAATAGTTATTATTGCTCAAAAATAAAGTAAAAACGCTATCAGTGCATGCTTTGTTCGTATTAAACCAGCCAATGAATGCTCTAAAGAAGGGTAGTTGTTGACAGGATGGTTAAAACTAAATTTAAGACCTTAAATTAAGGTTAAAAGCTTTGTTTGAACAAGTTAAGAAGATGAATATATAACCACAATGTTACCTTTTAGCTTAGATGTTTTTTATTTTTTACTAGCTTTTGCCCGCAGCTTCGCTCGCGTGGAATTTGGTCGGCCACATCAAGTTTCGTGACAGAACATTTTAAATAAATGTTTTTTTTTTTTTACTATAAGTTACTCGTACATCCAAAATTTCAGATGTATAACTTCAACCTGACGGATTCCATACAATATTTGAACCCTTATTATATTAAGGGGAAAAACTTTGGGGGTGGAATTATCCAAATTTCTTTCTTAAATTATACAAAAAACCTAACTTCAAATTTCTTAGCATCTTGAAATTGCTGATTTGCCTTTAATTATGTACTATAATGGATTCTCCAAAAAACTGTCAGGGGGCAAGTGCCCCCGTGCTGAATGTGAAAGTTTGTATGCTTGAGTCTCTTTCACGCAAAAACTACTGAACGGATTCGGAAGAAACTATACAGTAATATAGCTACATATATTAGTAGTTCCAAACAAATCTTTCAGTAGTTTTCGCGTGAATGAGTAGCAAACATACAGACTTTCGCATTTATAATATTAGTAGGATCTCAAAACAATAGTTTCCCTCAAGTTCTATCTGTTATTTTAACAACTATTATTATGTGACTTGCATATAATTATGTACTATAATGGTTTCTCCACAGTACCTAAAAAACTGTCTGAGGGGAGCACGTGTCCCCTTGTCACCCCCTAAATCCGCTCTTAGGCTATAGCCTATGGTGTTATTCTGATGTATAAACTATACATCATACATAGTATATTACTGTAAAGTTTCATCCAAATCCGTTCAGTGGTTTTTACGTGAAAGAGAGACAAACATACAATCTTATCTTATCTTATTAGTAAGATTAGTAGGATATCAAAACAAATAGTTTCACTCATGTTCTTTCTGTTATTTTTGTTGTAATAAAGTAAATCTTATAATCTTAAAAGTAAATCTGTAAATGATACATGTATTGATTATTGTTTAAGTGTAGTCAAAAGCGGTTGTCGTGACAACGGCAAGTTTCAGATTGTCAGTTGTATCATATCAATGTGTTTTGTGAAAATAAAACTAACAGTTTAACAGACAGATATTTGTTATTTCGTTTAAACCATGTCAACAATTTTAACAACTATGATCATGTGATTTGCTTTTAATTATGTACTATAATGGATTCTTCACAGCACCTAAAAAACTGTCTAGAGGGGCACGTGTATCCGTGCGCCCCCCCTTCATAAATCCGTGCTTGCTATAGCCTATGTGTTATTCTGATGTATAAACTATAATACTGTAAAGTTTCATCCAAATCAGTAAAGCTTTTGCGTGAAAGAGAGACAAACATACAAAGTTTCACATTTATAATATTAGTAAGATTATTAGAATAGATTAACAAATGTTTTAAATCGTCAGGGAAGAGGTTTAGTGAATAAACTTTATAGAAAACTATTAATATATTGACTGCGACCTCCCATATAGCTTTAATATAGCTTCATAATCATCAGATTGAAATGTTCAAAAGAAATCAAATAGCTTTATCACTGATTAAACTTCTTTCGAAACTTCATCGTGATTGCCTTTAAATTGAAAAATACTTACAGTGAAACCAGTTTTAGTATGAAATCATTTATCGTTGGTTCTTTCAAAGATAAGTAAAGTTGAAAGCTTACACTTAGCACAATTCTTGAAAAATGAACTTTATTTAGACTTTATTTCAAGCAGATTACTCGGGACGACTAGATACGGTACAACCACTGATGCTATGTTTTCACGATTCATGACCCAATTAAGTTCTGACGTACACGTATCGTATTGTAGTTACCACAAACCTATTGTCACAGTATTTAATAATGATGATAATACTATTCACGAACTAAATGCAGTTCAAAATCACGTTAAATGTCAAATGTTCATGGTAGAACAACGAACCTTCTCAAGAATGATCTATATAAAAATAATAAAAATCATTACGTGAAATAGTTGGAATGATGTAAATAATATGAATATATGTTTATATATGCTTTGATTATTTTTTCAGATGCTTTCATTTATTCTCTTTTTACATAAACTACACAATAATAGTTATTAAGGCGTAAACTCCAGTCGTGGGTCTGAGATGACACATATTTTTTTTTTATCGTGGAGTATGAATGTCTGTTTATGTTTCATTTCTCCACAACACAAAATAAATTAAATTCAGTAAATCAGTAAATTTCTTAAGGATTAAGGATTAAACAAGCATTAAGAAATTATTTATAATTAAATATAAATAATTATTTATTATTACATATCAAGAAAGTAATAGTAGTACAGTCCTAAAAGATACTACATTGATGTTGGTCGAACGGCATGCTCGTATATACGCTTGTAAAAGAAACCTCATCCAATAAGTAATCCTGACAAAAACAATATTCGTTACAAAAAAAAATTCAAAAGAAAAAAGAACTGGGAGTTATAAAAATAAATTTTAATTGAGCTCACCACTGCAAAGTTCCGATAAAGACTATGGAAGGTAAAACAGGTTAGAGTTCCGTTATTATGTTTGTGACATTTTTATATTTAATTGCTCTTCTGAAAGAACGTAGGAGACGATTATTGGCGTACAGATCGCCCCATACCGGTAGGCAATTATCAAACTTTTCCGTATAATACTTCCATTTTGCTAACTGTGTTTTCCACAGCTACTAAAACCGTTAGAACTGTTACTGCCCCCTCCCCCCAACCTCTCTACCCTTCTCCCCTTCGTCACTCCTTTTCAGTAACTTCCAACTTCAATGGTAGTCGTTAGGATTGGGTCGGTTTCTGGTTGTCGCTAGTATTACCAATCCAAACGGGTATCATTTCACCGTTTTTTCCCTTTCAGTAGCACCTTTACAAGTGTGTTAATCACTTCTTTTGAAGTATTTATAACTATTATTTTTTTCTTGAATATTATTTGAGTTCAAAGATGTGATTCCTTAAATAGTTATAAGTATTTATTTCTTCAGAGTTTTGTATAGTATTTACAATAGTAGCCTTATCAAGGAAAAACAAGATATTTATAAACTCCCAAATGGCAGTCACTTTTAAGTACCTTGGATCTGTCATAATAGATAACAGCGGGCTGAAAGAAGAAGTGAATGCGAGGCTGTCTGCAGGAACAAGTGCCTCAATATCCTGCAAACAACTTTAAACTTCAAAGCTCTAAGTATACAAGCTAAATTAACTTTTTATGAAACTATCCTGAGACCCATAGTTACTTACGGTAGTAAATCCAGGGTATTGACAGACCAAAGTAAAATGAAATTCAATATCTGGGAAAGGAAAAACCCCGGAAGGTATACGGGCCAATAGGAAAGAACAGTACGTGGCGATTGACGAAGAACCGTTTGCACCGCACTATGTATGGAAAACCAGAGCTCGTATCTTTTGTGAGAAAATCCCACCTCAGATGGCTGGGTCATGTGGAACGGATGCCCAGACACCTGCTATATGGATGAATTGGAATGAAACTATTTAAAGAAAGACCTAGAGCGAAATGATGTTGAAGTGGACCTCAAGTTCCTTGGACTATAGAGATAATGGACAGAAATTATTGGCTTAAGGTCCTTGAGGAGGCCCAGATCCTTGTAGGACCTTAGCGCCCAACAGTAAGTAATTAAAAGTACACTCTTTACGGGGCACAGAAAACTTAAATGATTAACAGTATTTCCTTCTTACGCGAAGCTGAGACAGTTTGTTTTAAGCCTTTACAAGTTACAAATTTTAGAATTTTTGAACGTAAAACATAAAGTATTTTTTCAATTGCAGATTTCATATTTATTTCCTTATAATATTACTAGATTGCTATATTTTCCTCGGCAACGACGGGAAATGGATTTAATCCGTCCATTTCTGAAATTACCTGATGCTTCCTATTAAAAATTAATAAAAATAATTTAATTTATATGGTATTGTATACTGTATTGATTAATTAATAATCTTGGAGAAAGATAAAAAAAAAGATTTAATCTAATCCACTTAATGCTATTTTAGTGTTTTATAAACAATGAACTTGTATGGGAAGGATTATTTCACATAAACTAGAAAGAAAATAAACGAGAAACAGTTTACGGCTGAATTAGGTTCTCAAGTGAAGAAGCTAAACCATAAACGAAGAAGTGTATTTCCTCATAGTCAATGTTAATTAACTGAATAAAGTTTATTTAGTTCCAATTTTAGTACATGTACTGCCGGAGGATGACTTACGTTTGTTTGTGAGGTAGATATGTTACATCCTATAAAAACATAAGCAAACCGAGTATTTGAAAACAGTTTTCTACATGCTACCGCAGAGCCGCAGGAAGGAGGTTGTCCTTGCCCGATTGAGACTAGTCATGCTCAACTCACTCATTCGCATATAATTAAAAAAATGGTTTTCTTTTGGTGTATAAATACAAAACCCTTTATTCCAAAACAGTCATTTAATTCATTTTTTTCATTACACATAAACGCTTCGACCCTCGAGTGGTCATTTTCAATACACGCTTCACATCACCATTTAGTCAGTACATCTCAATCTTTTTTTTCTGTAGACTAACATTTAAAGGAAGCTGGGTGAGGTCCACCCATAGTCATCCAGTGCAACTAATGATAATAATAATTAGAAACTTTTATACGTAATGAAAAAATGAATTAAATGACCGTTTGGACTAAAGGGTTTTGTATTTATACACCAAAAGAAAAGTATAATTTAAGTATATTTAAGTACCCTAGACTATTAATATTTAAAAAATGGTTTAATCAGTACCTCTTTGTCATTATATAATGCAATCTCCTCTGGTTCTTTTTTCTACTACTTACTACTTATAACGTTATTCTATCAATAGATTACATATATTGTTAGTATTTATTTTCTATTATTTTAATTTATTTGTATCTTGTATATTTAGCACTGAAGAAGACCTCCAATGTGGGTCGAAACGTTGGCTTACCCTATAAAAGAGAATTTTCTTGACCTCCACCCGGACCATTTTCTTCCTCATGTATACAAGGTCAACTATTATTATTCAACAAAAAAATATTAATAATTATCCTGAGCTTTTCATATCGAATATCTGATTTGCTATTTTAATTTTTACATTTCTAATGAACATATAATCTTAGATTTTAGGACGGAAGGTAATGTTAAAAAGAAAATATATAAAGATGGTATTAGTGAATATAAATAAAACTAAATTAATGATTTTAAAATATAAATTCATCTGAATGTTAATAGAAGTCTTAGGGAACGGTCCGATAAGCTTAAACGAAAACGCCCCAAATTTCATTCCTTTCTTGAATAATTTGCATTTCTTGTCATCTCAATGAGAAGATAGCATAATAAGTAAATCCCACTGAGGCGACATCAGAGAGGTCCAGAGCAATAACTAAAGCACTCGAGGCCCAAGGTTAAAATCCCAAATGCTGAAGGCGGTTGGAAAGAAAAGATACCAACTATAGAGACAAAGGAAGTAATAAAAGAATCCGCTATTAATGAGAACTTTGCTCGGACGTTTCTTTTGTCGCCGTTAATTAGCCCCTGGCAATGAATAATCCATGATCGCTGTCCATGAATCTTGGATGAGGCCGATAACTGTCTCTTTTGTCTCATCTCCTCCGTAGTATTCGTCCCATCACCCTTTCTTCCTCCCATCAATATGTTCCGCTTCGTCTTTTCCTCCCGGTTCTCTGAAATTTAATCAATGCTTTTTTCCTCGAGGGTTTCTCGGAATCAATGAAAAACTCCAAACTTTTCAATTAATAATGAATTTATTTAAAAAGAAAAACTTAAATAACTAGTGACTGAAGCCTCGGACCATAATGGGAAATCCATCTTAATTAAGGGAAAACCCAATGAAGAACGGTCGAATTTTCCTTATAACACCCACATTATGAGGATATAAATTTCCCGTTGACATGAATAAAGTCTTCCATCAGTTTATAAGAATTAATATAACTACAATGTGCATTAGACTTATTTATGAATCTGAGTCTGTTGACGATTAACAATATTTAATTAATAAATACTCGACTCTTATACCAAACCATCAACTCATAGCATTCCTCTTACATGAGTAGTCTACAATTTTCTCTCCAATTTTTATACTCTTTCCAAAACCAAAAATTAGAGCGTTCCATTCTCGCCTGTTCCACCACACTTTAGAACTCACTCTTACCTGATATCCGTCATGTTTATTCCTTATCTACTTTAATTTTTTTATTATAGATTTTTTTCTTTCTAGAACACACCTTTTAATATATACTTAATTTCATGTATTTATAAAAATATTGTCTTATTCTTATGATGTAGCCTTTTGGCCAGACATGTATTCATTAAATTTTGTACACATCTGTTACTTTCAAGGGTTAGGGTTAGTGCTTTCGGTGAGGCGCTTTAACTGCACGGTTTTTTGCGGCATTTTCTTATTTATATATATATATATATACATACACACGTACACACGTACTTGGTAATGATTAAATTATGAATAATAATTACTCTCAAGGTACCTGATACAAGAATAAAATCATTTCTCTATTCTATAAACATGTTTAATTTGCGAAAGTAGGAAAATAGACTTGGAATTCGCTTTCAAAGACAAAATTTTATTTTAAGAATTCTTCATGACGGTTTTCGTATTGTATTTGCATTTCTTATTTTGATAACATTGACACCTTCTTTAACTTCGATTTACTTAACTATTCACTCAAGTAGAGACCTTTTCAATCCTCTTCTAGCATTCATTGACAATACAATATGAATAATTGTTATTCATTTTATTTATGTGTTCTTGCACCTTGTACTAAAGGAGTTCGATATATTTTTGTAGGCATTGCTTGTCTTTCGGCTAGTGTAAGTGTAGTTAATAAAGAACTTTTATTCATGTAAAATGGTGCTAGATTAAAAAAATAAATATATATGATCTTATATTTAAAATTTCAGAATCTTTTATAGCGAATCTAGATAACTCAGTTATCTCGACTCAGTATTCGACCTCCAAAATGATTTTAGTTTTGATTGTTTTGCAAAGGTTTTCTTAACTTTTTCTATAGCTTATTTGGAAAACATCTGTATCATCACTGCCTGGCATTATATAAATGTTTGAAAGGTAATTTTGAATGCTTTTAACGACGAATTCTTACACCACGACGCTAAACCTTAGAGTAGATGTGAAAATATATGGAAGTATATTTTATTATGCAATGAGGAGCAGAAGGATAGCATTGAGGTAGAGAGGAGGAACAAGGCACATTTGTCACAATACTCTGTTATTGAGGTTAGGATTAATGTTGGGCCGGCTTCTGATTGAGATAAACGGTCCTGTCATGGCGGTGTTCTCGATAAATGGTTGAGTCCTTCTTTCTTCTTTCTTTCATACATGGCTTTGCAGTTTTTTCCTCCAGACCGCACCTATTGTTCAACAGAAGAGCTCTTTTCGGGTTTAATAGTCGTTTTGAATCAACAGCTCATAATCATTTATTATTTTATAACACTCTTTTTTAATAATATTAAAGTATGAAATCATTAAAAAAATCATTTTAATAAACAGAATTCAAATAATATTTTAAAAATTAAATATCCAAATTGTTGGGATACTGATCTAATGTTGGCATTTGCGCCTTCCGTTTTCGTGCCCACCATCATCATTTTGTTGCTTAGGTCTCTGCCAACTGGTTTCTGTTAGAAATTTGTCCAAAGAATTTGGTCCTTAGTCAGTTATGGCCATTAGTCATTGTTCACTGTGGCTGACCAATCCTAATGATTCATTATTAAGATCGAACATCTAATTACTTGTATGTTAGCTCGACTAGTACTTTGAGGATATTCATACATTGTGAAAACCACCTTCTTAGTTCTAGAAACCATTCCGATCCGTGATGAACGTGTTTATACAGACCACTTTCCATGTACTCCTTAATTATGTGCTTGTAATGTGCCGTTATTTGATAAGGAATTTTAAGGTTAATGTATTGACTTGCTAAGTATTTACTCTTAAATATATTTTGAATATTCAGATTGATTTTGTAATGCCAGTGTAATCATTTAAGATGATTACTCAAATTATTGTTTAGTTTTAATTGGATTCTTTTCCAGAGGTCTGTCCTTGTGTTTACCAATTTAATTATCTATTATACCTTCAATATATTATTCAAAAATAAATGGTGCATTTAGGGTATGTAATCACCAAAAGAATTTTATTAATTCATTTTAAATATGATTACTGATTCAATACATATATTTTTAGAGGTACACTTAATGATCCAGATGTAGATAGATATAGAGGATTGCCATAAAATACATTACAGGAATTAAATCACACTTATCTGTGATAAAAGGGTATATCTAAAGTTCTTGGTAGGGTGTGTCTGATGGGTACTCTTCTCGGTACTCCGCGCCCTGCATCGTTCGCTGGTTCCGTCTTCCGCTTCCTCTCCGCTCCTCGCGATCTCTTTCGATTGTACTCGCTCCTCGAGGTCTGTTTAGAGAGTTCATTTTCCAATGGAGTCGACCCCTCCCCCTTTTTCTTATCTTTGCAGCCATCTTGACCGTAAGGAGACCTTAGGGGATACCCTTCTTCCTGCGTGACCTACTCCTCGCAAAACAACATTGTTCTTTGTGCAAAACAAATTTACTTTCATGCTGTCGACCCCCTCCCATAATACATAGCAGACTTTAGGATTAATGTCTTCATTTACGTAACGATTTATCAGACTCTCTCGATGTTTTAGAGTAACGTCTGGCCGTTTTGCTGACCACAATTTGAGGATTTGTATTCGTTTCGTTCATAACAAAAAATCCTATTCTTTCCGTTCCTCTTAGTTTTTCAGTGAAAGCATCCGCCATTAGTCCTAAAATAATACTAATCGAAATAGTAGTCGAAATAATAAAAAATACTATATCTCTGAACTGGAAGCTCCGTACCATACACAGCTAAGTAAACAATATAAGCATATCTGACAGTCCTTCCTTAGATGTGAGAGATCTAGAATTTAACGTTTACAACTCGAACCAAGTACTTCACTTTCTTCACTGCCATGTGAGCGAGATAAACAAGTTTCTGTATGGGAAACCGAACTTTTGCATTCCAGCCTAGAGTACCTCCCTTAATCCGCTTGATGTCAATAATGAGTTGTGATCAGTGATAGATTTCCCTTCCAGGAATTCCAATTAATAGTGACCTGTTTCTATTTCCAACTCTCGGCTTAGTAATTAGCATGATCTACATAACTCGGTCCGTCAATTAATCGCAGGAGCAATATCCGATTCCATGAATTCCCATGTGGCAAACGTTTTTATTATGTTTTTCTTATCAGCTTCGTACGACAGAAATTCTAGGAGTTCAATAATAATAAGGTGTTGGTTTGAATAACCAATTTTCAACTCTGTAGATCCTTACAGCCATTCAGATCAGAAAATGACGTTTGTGGTATGGTGCTCACCATGTTAGTTTATGGCAAAAGAATTTTAAAAGCAGAAATAAGTTACTACCGAATCAAGCTTCGGGATGCAGAAGTTAATCATACTGGTTCCGTATATCGCACCACTCCATACATTTGTTTGTCTCTTCATGGTGGAATACAATGTTTCATTACTGGTAATTACAAACCAAATCTACTTAGAAATATAGCGTTTATCATAAAATCTAACAGTAATATTATAACCATGAAAATGTTATTTCGAATTTGGAAAAACACCTCAGTATACATTTAAAACGGTTTTGCTTACCAGATGAAAGAGCGATTCGGAGGAGTGGAAATCAATGAAATCAATGAACATCGCTCGGTATATAGAAGCAATCAACATTCAATTACTATTTTAATAATTTTTGTTTATTCATTTGATTAAGTCTTTACAATTATATTTTTTGGTAGATCTAAGGTACCTAAGTTATTCTACCTTCTTTTTAGGTAAGGTAACGTTTTATTTTTAGCTAACGTGGAGCTAAAACCATTTAAGAAGTTTGACGTATAAAGAAAAATCATTGATTCGCATACTTTAGAAATTTCGATTGTTTGAAATGCATCTACATACCCCGAAGATTGCTTTGATGCTATTATTAATAAATAATTTAATTGAATAAATAAAAAATATGATAGGAAGTCATTAGGACATTCAAGGAATAGATGTTTCATAATTAATGATGCTATTTATGAATTAAGTAGATGCTATTTATGAAGTAAATCAATTAGAGTTTGAATATTTAAATTTCAATATGTTCAAATTCAAATTATTACCATTAGTCTGGTTTCCACGTATGTTGGCACGGCGTAGAGTAATTACATAAATTTTATCTTTATCAAGTAGTTTATTTATCAATCAAAACAAATGATGGGCTGCACAAGCTGAATAATAAGAATAACAATTGAAATAATACAGGGAAATGAAAATTTTAATTCATCATTGATCCTTTAAGTTAAATTATTAGAATTTCACAACTAAACGAACTTAAAGTAACCGTTCTTAATCTTAAATCAACCGAACGCTAACATTTTAACTAAAGCTGATAAAACTAATTGTACAACTCATACAAAGGTTGCTACGCATCACTAGTCTTATGCAATACATACATCACGAGTCGTAGGTAACAATTTGCTAAAACAAGGCCAAAGAAAAACGATAATTGGTGCTATCAAAGGAGTTAAGTATGTAAGGAGTAAATGAATAAATCTTCATTATTTATTTTTATTAACAATCACAATATCTAACTAAATATTATTCTTAAATATTTTTATTTTAAAGAGAAATTTAAAAAATAAAAACAGACCAACAATTATAAACAATTATAAAAATATTTTAAATATTATTCTGTTCTACCTTATTGTTTTCTGTTGCTCTGACGTTAAATTTAATCTTCTTTAAGAGTAAATTATTGGGTCAATGCAATTTTAACTAACCAGTCTCCGTTAGAGTTAAGTTATGTACTAATACTTTAACAACAGAATTTAATCTTAATAATAGCAACAACAATGTTATAAGTGTGATAAGAGGTATTGAATATAAAATTAAATTTGTTTAATAAATAATGTCCAAATCCCTCGTAAATTAATGATATTCAAAACAAACTAATCCTCCCTGATGAATATTCCTGGAAAATATCAAATGTGGTCGATTTAATTACGTTTTAGATTAATAAATGTTAAATTATATTCAGGCAAATTTCAGATGAAGATTATTAGGAACTAGTTGATTTTATTTTAGTAATAAAATTCAGTGATTCAGATATTCGAGTTAAAGAAGAAATTTTACACTTATAGATCTTTAAATTAACTATGAAGGGAAGTCAGTATTGCTTTTTATAAGATAATAACTTTATAATAAGTTATCAATTTTTCAGCATTATACATGAATTAAATGTAAAAAAAAAACAAACAATACAACCTATTTAAATAAATTTGAATAACACAATTATTTGCTAACTCACCGTCATGGGAATCGTACAGGTAAATGATTCTCCGCCAGCCGTAGTATTTGACAGTGTCAATGATGGCTTGATGGTAATCTGGTCTCATGCTGATGGCGTGGTCCAGAAAACCGGATGATGGGGCAGATACCTAAAATCAAACCAGCATTATAATATTGGCGACCTAAATCTACGATCTAATGGAAATCAGTTAAGAACTATTATAATAATTTATTAATATTAAAATCAAAAGATAAATTAGAAACGGTGAACTGTTTACTTTGGATGGATTAAATAAATATATATATATATATATATATATATATATATATTTAATTTTATTAATTTGTCATTAGAATAATGTCTCAGGAACAGCAGCAGGTTTTATCTGCATAAAGTCTCCTGTTAAGCTAACCAATACAAGAAACGGATTAATATATTAAAATATGTATTAAAATTATTCTAGGGAGAATGCATGTTGTCTTTTAGTAAAAACTTTGATTTTAACTTTATCATTCAGAGATCACAACATTCAAAATTCAAAATTTGAATTACCGTACAGAAAATCTCTGTACTACTAGCAAATCATTTTGGAATAACACTAAAAAACTCCAAAAATATAAAAATTTCAACCATCCACTTTTAACCGAATCCCAAACTTGGTAAAGATCTGATGAAGAAAAATCACAAATTTTCGGCCAGCACCTATTCCAAACATTTAACCCTCAACCAGATATACTTAATCCAACCCACTCTGAATGCATTGAATCAAAATTAAGTATTCCTCTTCAGTTGTCCCCTCCTCCTAAACCATTCCATCCTTCCGAAATATCATTATTCACAGATTACCCGCCGACAAAGCCCCTGGGCACGATCTAATCACATCCCACATTCTAAAACGCCTTCCTCGGAAAGCGAATCTACTCCTTACATATATATATATATATATATAATGCCGTACTCCGCACAACATACTTTCCTGATTCCTGGAAATTCTAATGGAATTATCCATAGTTAAGATGATACCAAAACCTAAAAACCACCAGAACTCCCATCTTCTTACCGTCCTATATCTCCTGTGCCCATAATGGGTAAAATACTTGAAAAACTCGTTCTGAAACGTCTTCATCCTATCATAGAATCCAAACAAATAATCCCCGATCACCATTTTGGTTTCAGAACATCGCACTCCACGATCCAGCAATGTCATCGTGTGGTGGACGTTGTCTCACCCGTATTGGAGTGAGGAATGTACTGCAAGAGAGCTTATCTCGATGTAGAGTATGCTTTTGATCTAGTCTGGCATCCGGGTCTGATGTACAAACTCCATAAATTCTTATCTCCTATTTACTTCCTTATCATCAGTTCCTACCTCAGTAATAGAACCTTTAAAGTAAACTATAATTTATCCTACTCTTCCCACTTTACCCAGTCTGCCGGTTTTCGTCGAGGTAGCATCTGGGTCTCATCCTATACACGATATATACATCTGACATCCCAACCAATCCAAGCAGTGTCCTCACTACATACGCTGATGACACATGTGTGTTATCAGTAAATAAGGATCCATTTGTTGCATCCAATCTCTTCAATACCATATCTCAAACCTTCAAGAAGGCGTCTGAAAAGAAGATGGCCTCGAGACCTTCTACTATAGAACTTTATTGGAGTGCTACCGATGAGTAGTTTCTCAACCAATTTTTTTTTCATGTAATTTTTGTTCATATTAGCAAATTTACTTGTTGTAATATTATTACAGTTGTAAATATCAATAAATTAATATAAAAAAAATCTTTATCATTGAGTTCTAAAATATTTATTTGTTATCATGAAAGCATGTTTTTATCAATTGATAACAGTGTCTATATGATAGGAGAGATCAAAATATGTCGACTGTAAGTAGGGTCTTGTTAACGTTCACTGCCCTAAGTTATTTATGAAAAATTATTCACTTTACAGTTTATTATTTGCAGACGAAATCTATCATCCCATAAAATATTGTATACAATATTTATAAATAATTATAATATATTTAAAAAAAATTATATTATTGTATAATATATTATTATCGAACTTGCCCGCATAAGTTTTGAGGAAGCTAGTCGAAATTGATTCTGGAATCGTTACAATGGATAATGCCGTAGAAAATTTTTGAGATTGCAAATCCTCTTTTGCTGTGAAAAAGGAATTAAAAAAGATGGAAATGAAGCTAAAAATTTCGTTATCATGATGATTCTGTGATTTGAAAAGAATAATTCCATCAGATAAGTAATTCAATCAGCTTTATAAAAGAACTTGTTAAACCTTTTTAAAAATGTTTCAGGAGACAAATTAAAATCTTGAAAATGATTTAAATCTCTCCCACCCCGGGCTACCCAGTAAATGGAAGAAAGCGCCTCCCAGGGAAATCCTTCTCTCTATTAATAAGAGATACCATTAAAATTAAATTAATGATCTTAGTGTTCTATTTCAATAATCTGAGGTTCAGGGAATATTTTCTCCTTTCGGGCAGCTCTATAACTTGAAAAAATAAAGAGAATATACTTATATCAAAAGTGTATAAAAATATTAATAAAAAAAAATCCTTAGAAAACCATTCTATCATTGTAAAAAAATATTTTGACATTTTCTGCAGTAGTATGTCATGATTAATAAGTTAATAAAATATTATGTGGGAATACTTTTATATTCCCTGAATTGACTTGATTCAGGATAGTTTTACGAGCCATTGAATAATAGATCGTAGGGTGAAAATGTTTAGTATTCATGTCGTATCCACATTTTATTTTTTAAAAATTGGATACTTTAATCGGATTATCTTGACTTTTATATATACTTTAAAAAAACTATGCCACTACAACCCATGGGTGTATTTGGTGTAGTGCTTAGTGAGGGTAAGGCTTTACTGTTTCTTAGCTAAGGGTTGCGCGAGTAGATAATTTGACCGAGATTACGCTTAACTGACCCCAATCAAGAGTATCCAGTTTATATTGGCTGGGTCTTCCCAGGAAGGTCTTCTGATTCCAGAGTAGATCCACCGCTAATCCAATTATTTTTTAATGTTTTTTTTCATTCCTCAGATGAACATAGAATTAACTATGAGGAAAAGTTCAGCTTTTATTGAGATTTAATTTCTTCTAAACAAAAACAAGGTTTCTTTTGAGATTTGGCTACTGTTCTGACAAAACGTCCCTCGTAGATGAAGTGCTTTGAGGACAAAAGCTTTTATATTCAGTTTGATCTTTTAATCAATATCGTAAAGAAAAGGTTTATTTCTAAATTAGAAGATTGTTTTCTTTACAGCGGTACAATAAAAAAACGTAACATATTTAAATCTAAATATTATATTCTTTGCTTACCCGTAGGGGATAAGAATGGGATTTTAATTTTAATTTTTAAAATCCTAATTTTATATTTAAAGGAAAATATAAAGGTTTTTTTGTTTTCAAAGTATGTTATCATCTCTTTGTATATTTTTATGTACCTTAAGGATAATCCGTGCAAAATGTAATTTTTTTTGTAATCTTTTTAAAAATTGATGTGAATAATGAATTCTTAACGGTACCATCATAAGGAAGGAGGCCATATTTAACCTAGGAACATACAAGACGATACCTTTTGAGTGTTAGAAGGTGTAAATTATTTTTTAATATCCCGCTTTCACTTTGACCCTACCCCGGAAGGTTGTAAATGCGGAATTACGGAAAGGCTCGCAGATCTCGATTTTTATATCCAAAAATTAAATTATTTTAAAGTGTATTTGTTCAATTTGGACTTATAACTATGATATAATTACAATAAAGATTGAAAAAATATAACAGTGAATATCTATCTGTCTGCCTATTCCAAGATTTGTTGCTTATCTTTCACGGAAAAACTAATTTCTGTAAATTATATTACATTGATACACATTGTTACGTTATTCCATTATAGGTTTTATGATAAATATTTACTAACTCTTGAATTTGCTTTGTTTCACTGAAAGGCAAATAAAAACACGTTTTCTTAAGATTTAATAGGTGTATGAAAATTACCAATGACCTGATAAACATCTAAACCTATTTTTGAGATCAGAAGTTAATGACATCAATTGATGGATTTTAACATCAGTTTAAAACAAATAAAATCTTATTATATAACCGCTTAATTTAAATTGTCACTATGACATTTTTTATTTTTAAAGATATAAATAATGCTTCCATCTTGGAAATCTATCACTTCTTAGTGTGCATCATTTAATTATTGGGGAGAAACATTTTATAAAGAAAATAAAATATTGCTGGTTCTTAATCTTCGACCTTCGCAGATGGAGTAAAATGGCGGTCCTGAGCCTGTGCGGTTTCAGGTAATCTTTAAAAATTCCTGATTATTCAAGAATAGGAAAAATTTAGGTTTGCCACTGCAACATTGTCCGATTTCCTGTTGTAGTAGCAAATAGCATGGTGATAAATAAGTTAAAAAGAAAACTACAGATTATTTACATTAGGATTTAAATCTCTGTCTGCTCGTGATATGTGACTTTGTGACATAAGGTTTGTTTCAAAAGGTAATATTGTAGAGAAAGAAAGAATCATTACTGCTTGTTACTTTACTTAGGTACCGGAGTTAAGAAGGTAGACTTGGACCAAAAGTACCCTAGACGCTAATCCAAGAACAGTTCTAAACGCAGCATAAATTTTGGAGTTCCCAGTTGGGATTTAAACCCAGGACATTTGGCACAGCATTTAACGTTCCAAGCCAGTTAACAACCGCATGCTCCTAACAACCGAGTTGTTTAATTGCTACCAGAAATTTATAAATACAGCCTTTCCAGAAAGGGGGGTCATATATTACGCAAAATTAAATTTACCAATTCAATAATAATTTAATTAAAATTACAACAAGCCTTCAAAACAAGATTGGCTTTTAATTTAAAAAAATCAATGCTGAAATTAAAATAGATAACTTACAACTCTTAATTTAACAATAACTTACACATTTGAAGGGGAAGGGAAATTATAAGGGTTCTTTTTGTACATTTAGAAAGATAACATAGAATAGCACATACAAACCACAAGGTCAATCCGAAAAAAATTCACCAAAATCAAGATTAACCTAGTTCATAGTTGTCGCTGTCCATAGCAGTTAGAGCCGAATATATTGTTTCTTATCCTATGCAGCATATTTCTCGATGACATCTCGATAGATATTACGATACACGAAGAGCACAATTTCGCTGAATTCCTAGGAGTAGCCGTTGCCTTGGAAACGAACGAAAATGTTAAAGGTGATAATATGCCATGGCTAGTTGTTCAGGGAATATAATCGATTTTTTTAAATTTATCATGACTGCTGTAAACTGCTCGAGAGATGCAAAATCGGGGTCACTTCGGTTTTTCGTTAGATTTTTTTGTGTGTAATTTGCGCGTTTATTTTCCGTTTTGTTTGATTGCTCGTTGATGCTTGAATGAATATGCAAAAAAAAAATTGTCTCACATTTCAATTCGTTCAATAAGCTTATCCAATTGTCACTGAGTGTATACTGGTAAGGCGTTCAAGAAAATATTATTCAGTTTTACAAATACACTTTTTATGCCGTGATTTTGTATTATAATAAACTATAATATTTTCGGCATTTGATGGAGTTGAGCCACTGTAGAATAGAAGCAATTATGGGACATCCATAAAAGCCGCCATCTTTCCTAGATACGGCTAACAACATAAATAACATAGATATAAATCAGAAGTTAATTTAAAATTTATTATTTAATATAAAATTTATTATTTAATATAAAATTTATTATTTAATATAAAATTATTATTAGAGAAGAATTGGTAGACTATTTCTTCCTTATTTTATAAAATTAATATGATGATTCAATTAATTACAAAAAAACTGAATTTTAATGTTTTATTAACCTTTTAGTATTAGTATCTACTATTACCTGGAAAACTCGAAATCGAAATGATGCAAAGTTCAAGCCCTATTTAATTAAAATTTTATTATATACAAAAATGAGTTTGTTCTTCTGAGAAAGAGTAGCTTTCATTTGAATTGTAACAGGTATGGATATTAATTTGATATTTCAATAATTTTCTTTCTTGGCTACTTCAGTGAATTGATCGTTGATTACCTCACTGGTATTTCAAATATACTCCTTTATAATCGTTTTTTAATTTTACTATATTTATGCAAATTTACAACTTTATAATAAAAATAAAATAATTAGTTATGAATTAGTTATTATGAATATAGATTAAAAAAAAATTACAAAAAGACAAGTATATGAACTATCGACTGTTAGTTTTCAGCTAGAAGGTCCCGATCCATCTACTTTTCAGACGCCTCAAAGGACATCTCGGTTTTCGGGCATTGGTGAGGAATGGAGGTTTAAAACTAGTGGGTAAGAATGGGAGTACAGTTTGCCATGAAAGGATTAATATTGGGTTTGAGCCAAACCGACAACGAATGAGACGTTAAGATTATAACGGTTCACTTTATTCGTGGCAAAGTTAAGAGAATTGAATGTTTTACAGATGTATCATTAGCACATGTGACATGGCTAAAATAAGGACAGATAGGGATATCAGCTACATTAGCTATATAAAGAATTGAAGGAATAATACAGCGTTGAAAAAAACAGCAAATTGACAATAAAAATAAAAAAAAGGATGAATAATTATTATTATGATTTTGATGGTCTATCCTCTATAAAAAGCCAGTTCCACATCGTGAAGAACTCCATAGCTATACAATCCGCATCACTATACACAGACTATGTCCATATATGTGTATATACACAGACTATATACACAGACATTGCTAAGGAGAAATATTGCCAAACTGGTTATCAGGAATTCCACGGTGTATGCTGGAGTACAGGCGTTTCATGATTAACTTTTATAGAATTCTGCCCTTGATAGGTAAAAGAGAGGATGAAAGAACATACACGAATGAAATGAAAAAAATAATATAAATAAGTTGGTTAGAGAACAAAACAAATAAAAACGATTAAAAAAGGATACAATGTTTATTTCTTTATTTGTACTGATGCTTGGGATTACCCAAAGGTAATATCTACATAGAATCATACTCATATCTCTTGTAATATCGGGTGAAATCCTTCGTATTATGCTGCATTATTATTACATCGTAAAGAGCAACTGTTACTTAAGTACTTAGAATTTTAAGTTATCTCTCCAATATTTTGGAACATTACAAACTTCATAGAAAACAGGTGAATAAGTATAACTTAATGAATGAAAACGTATGTACTAATACTGATATAAATACTATACAAATTTTAGATCCATTAATATAGGTAAAATTAATCATCTAAAGTAAATTATCTCGGATGGTCAAATTTTTCCGATGTTAAATAGAAAGATAGCAGGAACATATGAATCTATGTATAAAGTATCTGCTTTAACACTTGCAGATAATAATAACTATAGGGAAGGGTTGGTTAAAAACTTATCTTTTTATTGTATCGCAGATATATATTGCATGTTAAGTAATAGATGATTCGATGCTTTCAACATCTGCTTTAGGAAACAAAGCCTTAATGCACAGACCCTCATTAAAATAGAAAAAAACCGTTAACGACTGAAGAATTTATTCTCTTTCTCCTGTTTAAATATTCAAGACATCATTAAACTTTTCTAGGAGTAAAAATATTGCAAGGGAACTAAGTTGGCTGCCATGATGTTCTAATGCTTTCATTGATAAGGATAATTCTAAAGACGAAACCACTAATAACCATGCAATTTTTATAAGTCCTATATAACATTTGTTCTACGATCATCGCGATTCCTAAGTCGCACTAATGAAAACTTTAAGTAATTAGTGATTAAGAAAATATTGTCATTTTTAATGTGAACTTGGCTCGTTGTATTGGACAAAAGGATACTTTTTTAATATTTTTTAACACATAAATTAATATGTTTAATCTTGAAGGTTACTTGTATATTTTGTTTTCTATTTCTTTATTTTTTTGTGAATAGGCAATCTAAGAACCACGTTCCAATTTCATTTTATCATTTCTTTCATTCCTTCCAATATGCACTCGTCTGGTCACTATGCTTTCTCCTCCTATCGTTGGAGAACTTATTCTATTTCACTGTTAATTCTTGGAATCTTTCAATTTTCAATACCATTTTCCGAAATGTTACTTCTTTTTTTTTCTGTTTGCTATATAATAATATTGCTTCTCGCGAAATATTTTATCACGTAGTTGTGCCAGCTTATTGTTGATTTCTTCATTCAGAAATATTTGAAAATCTTATTGTTCAATTATTGTCCTCCATTCAATAGAAATATTCAATAATAAATATTAATTAGTGTGTTTTTCGAACATTTAAAAATATGTGTGTCCTTTGTTTCTTTAATAGATTTTATGTATTTTGATATATTTTAGCGTTGCTTCCTTGAAATATTTCCAGCGTTCTGCTGTATTTTGTAGTAATTATATTTCCTTAAAATTCGTCTTTCTAAAACCGTTCTAATTTCCCTAAATTATGTCTTGGTGTCAAACATTCGCTCGCATTCTAGCTTCACTTTTTTGAATATGTATTTTTATTGCAAAGGTCCTAAGTAATATCATGTTATCCGGTTTATGCAACCTTCCTCTTTCGTAATTTTTTCTAAACGATTTTCTAGTATTAGCTATCCTAGATACTTGAATATTTTAACCTCTTAATATCAATTATCAGTGATATCGGTGCATCCTTAATGTTTGTTAAAACCTTGGTTTTTTCTGAGAGGATTCTTAAATGACTTCTGCCTGCTGTTTTTTCTAGGAAATACACTTGTAATATAGATTATAGTTAAATTATTTTAGTATTACAGTCACTTTTTACAGAAAGGACATCAGATCAGGATCCACTCTTGATTTATTCCTATCCATAATAAAGGGTAGTAGTATTTTACTGCCCAGAGGCTATGAGTGTATACAGCTAATATAAAATAAATCGTATATTCCTACAAATAATAGCTCTAGCCAAGGCTATTCTTTATTAAAAACCTGGTCATTCCAACATGGTTGAGGATTTGAACACTTTTTATCACAAGCCTGCTAAAATTAAAATCTTTACTTAGCTATCTAATCATCACCAGAATTTGTGATGATTCTCTGAATTTCAAATGATGATTAACTTCGTAATACGGAGAATGAACGCCCTAAGGTGATTCTGGAGGTGCGACCTGGTCCAACACTTTTTGACTAGGGCCTGAAAAAGGGGGAAGGTCTATTCCCCCTCCTCCGCCTCTCAAGTAAATCATCCTTACGCGATAACCTCCAAATATAGGCCCTTCACTGTCCCTACCAAGCCTCTCTCCGAATACTTGCTAGATTATTTTGGAAAAGCTGAAGTATTTGTAGCAGGTCAACGCAAAAATTAAATAATGCGCTGCTAGATCATACAAATATATTTATTAAATACTCTTTTAAATTTCTATTGCTGGTATTCCGAGTCCATTCTTCAAAATTTAGTTTTAAGGTCGAAACCCAAAGAATCATTTGAAGAATAGATCCAAATTTCTTTATTCCCACCAACGCAGTATACTTGATAATTATTTATATAAACATCGATTCGATAACAAATTTATCGTAATCACCACTAACTCGTCTCACATTTCACCCCATAGGGAATTTACCACCGAGTTGGCAAGGTATATTGTTGTCCAATTAAAACATATGTCGACTTTATCAGGAATTTGTTCTAATTAAAAATAATGGCTGTTTTTTTTAAAAACTAAAGCGCTAACATCGACTCTGTAAAGGTAGGAGATTAAATTGCTCTAAAGACATTCTTTTGTTATTTAAAACGCTCACTTATATTCTTTCGTAAAATATTAAGGTCCAGTTCCTCGGTTAGAAGGAAATCTCGTGTTTAATCAATCGCTAATGACTAACACCTTCAAACCATATTGCTTTTAATATAAATATTAATCTCTAACGTCATATCAACGCTCTATTCTTGATCCCGCTAAACAGTCCCTCCCTGTTTTGTATTGTATAAAGTCAGTGGCTTTGAGCAGGTTCGAGTAAAAACCGCCTTCAGCGGACTCAGCCCATTGTAACGCCTTAAAATACCGAAAGGTAACAGAAGGTTTTGGTTCATATAGGAGCATTTTCAGGAATTTCTATAAATTTGTGTAATATTGTAAATAAAATTTTTGGAGGATGAAAAAAAAAAATATCAACGCATACTTGAGACTTTTTTTCATTCAACGAAAGGGGCGAATTACAACAAACAAAAGCTAGTTAACAGTTTGTATATGCATTATACTAAAAATGATCTTGTGGTATTTGTATATTTACTAGAAGATTTCAAAATGATAATTCTGTATGTTAATTATGTAACACTGAAGGCAGTTTAAAGTCGAAAATAATGTTATTGACAAGTAAAGTTATTAAAATTAATTCACACCATAAACCAAAGAAATATGTTAAAGATTTAAAGTTACTATTGCCACTGAAGGTAATGAGTAATTATTCAACAAATACTAATAAAATTTCAAAATCTTTATAGCGCAATATATTTATGTTGACAAAGAAACATCAATATTGGAGGGTGAGTCGAGAACTTTTGAGTTCTGCTCTTGACAAGAATGATTTATGACCAATCATTGGGGTCAGACAAGTTAGCATCAAGAGTTTGTACCAACAAGTATACGTATTATAATAAAAATACACAATTGAAATAAATGTAGTAAAGCAGAATTAGTTATTAAAAGTCGTAAAAAAAATTTTAATTATTCATTTTAATAATGACTATTCATCTCCCTTTTCCCAATCTGCTGGTGTTCCTCAAGGAAGTATACTTGGCCCAATGCTTTATACAGTTTATACAGCTGGCATCCCAACTTATCCTAATACTATCCTTACCACGTGTGCTAATGATACATGTGTATTATCAGTCAACACCAATCCAGTTATTGTATCCCAATGCCTCCAATCCCTTATCACTGATCTTGAAGAATGGTATCAAAACTAGAGAATTAAAATAAATTTTCGAAAATCGCATCAAATCACTATTACCTTACGTCGTAAATCAATGACTTCCTGCCCTTCAGTATCCTTTTATAATATACCACTGGTGCCTTTAGAACAGATCCAATACTTAGGGTTGCGTCTCGACAAACGATTAACCTGGAATCCTCATACAAGACTGAAAAGACAAGAAACCGCTCGACGTTTGAAGCTACTTCATTACTTACTTGACAAACGCTCTACGCTTCCAATTAACTACAAGAGACTCATCTATATATATGATCATCATACGACCTATTTGGACTAACGGAGTAGAGCTTTGGGGCTCCACTAAGGCATCGAATTCCTCTCGTATCCAATCCCTACAATCTAAAATCCTTCATAAAATTCTCAATGCTCCTTATTTTGTTAAGAATAAAGTCATCCAAAACCACCTGAATGTCCCATTTGTTGTTGATTTGGCCCGAACTCTGTATCTATACTTTCATAACAAACTTCATTCCCACTCAAACCCTCTAGTTTCAAACTTAGCTTCCTCTTCAATTCCCGATAATCCTCCGAGGCGTTAGAAAAGAAGATGGTCACATGACCTTCTTAGTTGAACTTGTGATTTGAGTTTACCATTGGGTAGGTTCCATTATCTCATATCGTTATGTATCACTTAGCCCATTTACTTGTTGTATTATTGTAATACAGTTGCGAATATCAATAAATAATTTTTTTTCCAAAAAATAAATATTCATTTTCTACTTAAGAATCAACACATACGTAGGCGCATCGTACTTTTGAAACAAAAACCTTACAATAATTAAAAATTATCAGATTAAAAAAAAAAGAAATGAATTATTTACCAACTGAAAATACTAAGGATCATTTACTGCTGTAAGTTTTCCGTATGTTAAATTATTTGTGTATTTCTTAATCACTCTTTTTATTGAATAAATTTCACGTCTATATTGACCTAAATATAAAAATGAATCTAAAATGAAACAAGGATGATAAAACTAGTACTTATTAAAAAAGTAATCATTCTTCCACTTTGCTATTCTGGAAGCAAGAGCTATTGCATTCTTTTTCTCAGATCCAGTAACATTGTTGACATATTTTACAGAAACAAAGATATGCATATTCAATTATTGTGCGTTTATGTACATATTGGATACTCGTTCTTATTAAGCAATTTCCAATTTATGGCAATAATGCCGTGATAAATGATAAGAAGGCTACAGTGTTAAATGTTAATAATTGTTAAGAGTCTCATCTGTGTTCGAGACGCGCTGAATAAACAATTCACGGGTCCAATTCTGGAATTGAGGCCGGATATTACTCAGGGCTTTTCACTTCTATCCCAACGTTAATCGAATATTTAATAAAATTAGATTTTAATTCAATAATGTTTTGCTAATTTTGTCCACCAGTAGCAGCATCTCTCGGATCCAGGAGTAAAAATGTTTAAACTAGCTCGAATGAGCCGTTAAATACCCAATCGTTTTCCCTCATAAACGAGAGTTGAAGACTGATACTAGTGAGAAGTGTCGAGACCTGATCAAGAAGCCAGATGGATTCAGAAGGTATGAATTTTCCTTTATACTGCAGTCAGACTAGATTCTGGGTGAAGCCAGATGGTAGTTCAGTTGTTGATAGAGCCACACAATTTTGACAATTAAATTTGATTTTTCATCATTCGTTTGTCGCGTTTCGACACAAAACAGAGGGGAGATCTTTTATATAAATTGAAATTATTCTTAGTGGCCTATAAGATTATTGTCATGGATGATGGAACATGTTTTAAATTAAAATTATTATTTGATTAATGGTTTTGGGGATTATGATTATTGATGGAGAATCTGGTAAATGATTTTAGTTTGCATGTCATTATTTAGTATTATTGTTGATGGAGAATCTGGTATATGATTTTTGTTCGTATGTTATTAGTCAGAGTTATTATTGATGGTGAATCTTACTGTAGTTTTTTTTATGGTGTCTATTATATCTGTTTAGTCGCGGACCTGGACTGCCTGCCAGATGGAACGGACCGATCATTGCCTTTAAAATCGAAAAATGTACGGTACCGCCAAAACCAAGGAGAGGGGGAGCGACGCTCACCGAGCGGAGCAGTTATACCACCATCGCATTCGCACCATTCGCAGCTACGACCATCACACACTCTACTTTCAAGCCGCTCTTCATATGAGAAAGTTCAGAGGTTTCAAGATTGTCACTCGCCAGAAGCTATGCTGAGATGATAATTGAGCATACATCACACAAATTGTAAGTCACATTTCATTACCATAAGGCTTCAAAGTGTCAACTAATTTTCTCCGGATGATCAACGTATCACATGGTATCAACCGGACAGTTCAAGTTAATTCATGATATCATACTCATTGTTCCGTCATGCCGTGATCACTGGCGAAGATAATAATAATTCGCACATCTTCGC
The DNA here is from genome assembly GCA_037127475.1 of Arma custos. NCBI lineage: Eukaryota > Metazoa > Arthropoda > Insecta > Hemiptera > Pentatomidae > Arma > Arma custos. Next base: position 48,572,638 of record CM073759.1, on the reverse strand, counting down.
GCCTTATTGAACTCTTAGTATAACGTTCATTTTGTTGTTTATATCTTTGGCCATTATGCTAGCATGGAGCATTTCTGTTATTCTTAATTATCGCTCCCATTCATGTTAATAATTTTTTTCTTCTTTTTTTTTGTCTAAGATTTATTTGTTCATTAGATCGCTAAGTTACATATTTAGTTTTAAGTTAATTTTGTAGACGCTATTACTAATTTATTTTCTTTTACATGCCTATTTAATAGTATTTAAGAAATCTCGCATGTTATTTAAATTAATAAATCAAACGCTTTGTTAATATCTGAGACTTCATTCAATTCCCGTGGTACTTCCATTTGCTTCCTATTAAAATTATTCAGTCTAATCACGCCTAAACATTTTGGTGCCGTAAAACCCGGGAATAATTACGATCTCAGATATCAACATAGCTCAAAAAGACATTGCGCAACAATAGGTAGGTTTGTATCCTAGTATTGGGGATAAGCCGCATCCGCCTAACTTATGTGAATCACACAGGAAATATAGCGTCTTTTCAGCCTTGCTAATAGCAAATATTAATGTATGCATGCAGACTTTAATTATTAATTTACAATATTACATTCCAACGTATAATTATTAGTGATAATTAAGCATTTAAATCATATCATCACCTGTAAATTCATTTATTGTGCATAATTTAATTGTTAATTTGCAATATCATTTTCTAACGCATGACTATTATAGATAATTAAGTATTCAAATAATATTATCTCTTGTAAATTATTAATATTATTAGGATTGTTTACCCAATTTCGAATTTTCGCCGATGAGTGTAAAGAGGCAATGATCGCCAATGACGAGGCAGTAGTTAAAACGCGAATTGACAAATTAAAGCAATTAATAGACGAAATGAGAAAAACCCATAATGCCGTAATCATCGAGTCCATTAATGATGAGATACCTGTTCCTTCCGATTTTATGGATCAATTCATTCGAGCACAGACCGAGGCTATGGACTTAGAAGTTCAATCATTGGACCGCTCAGTGACCGCACGTGTCGCACCCCGGGTACCGGAAGTCCGGCTGCCCCCCCCCCTTGATTTACCGAAATTTAACGGAGATATCACGCAATTCCAGAATTTTAAAACCACTTATATTCCGCTTATACACCGCAATAAGGACATCGATGACGGACTTAAGCTAACATATCTAAAGAGTTGCCTTTCAGGCGAAGCCTTAGCCGTCATAAGCCATTTGGATACTCTGGGCTCAAACTATTCTATCGCCTGGGCCGCCCTAATTGCTCGGTATAACAATCAAGCGGCGCTCGCGTCTCGGATACTTCATGAAATGTTAAATTTCCAACCCATCGCGAATCCATCGCAAAAGGCCCTGGAATCCGTTCTTAAATTATTTTCTGAACTGGGTCACCAATTAACCGCGACTAACATCCCTGACCTGGGAGACTATTTTTTATTTTTCTTAACCTTCCGGAGTTTAGACCCCGTTACTCAAAAGGAATTTAAGTTACAATATCCTGAGGACTTCCCTACGTTTTCTGAGCTGCTCAATTACATCACACGACTTCAAATTGCTACCGCATCCGTGTCGGAATTACCACCGTCAGATAATCGCCGTCGATCGTCACCTAAGAGGAAAGAGCACCCCCCTATGCATCGGCAACCGCAATCTGTCAATCGCTCTGTATTCTCTCGTGTATTCGCAGCTGCGCTGCGGTGTACTTATTGTCAAGAAGCCCATAACCTTTATCATTGCCGAGAATTTAAGACCTTATCCGGTCGGGATCGCCTAGGGTTTGTTCGTAAAAAGGGTTTGTGCATCAATTGCCTCGGACAACACCCACCGGATAAATGTCAATCCACCCAGCGTTGTCATTTTTGCCAAGATTTCCACCACACCTTGCTCCATCGGGGCATCACTGGATCACCATCGCGTCCGGAGCCATCCATTAGCTCCCCCCTGGGTTCCCCTCGGTCAAATTCGCCAAATATTAGAACGCTTCCACCACGCCGCTACTCTGCTCAACGTCAAATATACAATAACCAGAGTCACCGATCCTCCCCGACGGTTCAGACGTTACACGCGTCATCACCACAACCCATGCACGGGTCGCCTGTCCTAGCCACTACACGGGATACGTCCTCTCGCAATTACTTGACAAGCCAAGCATCGCATGAACACATTTCCTTCGACGCACCGTTATGTTACCAGAACCCGCCGCCATCCTTTCGTCCGTATCAACCGACCCCACATCGAGATCGCCGCTTGTCCGAAGAAATCACTGTGCGCTCAGCTTCGCCCCCGGACAAATTAAAATTTTCTCAATGACCCAATTCTTCCGCCTTATCGCCGCCTTCGTCTCGCGCCCGACCTCAATGCTCGCCTATCGTGGTCGAAAAGGATGCTTCCTTGTTACACCGCCGCTATTAATTACTACGCAACCGTGCCGCCGATAATTCTATACCGCTAACTACCGTCTCGCATCGATCGCCATTAACTATGCTAGGGTCCTCGGGGGGCATGACACCGTCAGTGTTGCCCACCGCGCAGGTCTCAATATCGCGTTCTGATCACCAAGCTCAATCATTCCGAGCCTTGTTAGATTCTGGAAGCCAGGTGAGCTTCATCACCATCAGGGCCGTGTCTCATCTTGGCCTCCCCGTATCATCATCCCCAGTCGGGGTAAGTGTCCTGGGGGGATCGTCGAACCTATCCTGCCCCGGGTATACCACCGCAACCATTCAGGTTCCGGACTCTGATCCGTTAAGCTTTCAGTTATTCGTTATCGAAAACATAACCCATTCACTTCCGGCCATGCCTGTGGACTTATCACCCTGGCCATACATACGGGAACTCCCGCTCGCCGATCCATCGCTATGCCATCCTGGCCCTATAGATCTCCTCTTCGGAGTCGACGCCCTCCCAAGAATCCTCCTCGGAATCGAACCATCGCCTAAGGGTGGACCCGCGGCATTGAATACCATATTTGGATGGTGTTTCATGGGGGAATGTCGTCCTCGTCGGACAAAGCGCCATATTACCTGGGCCAAAGAAGTAAAAGATAATGAAGGCAAGACTTTTCGCCCCCCGCTTCGTTCCCGTCGTGCTCAATCTTCCGCAGATTTAACACCCAATTCCTCTTCACCTATCGCTAATACTGCCTCTACTGAGCGTCACGAATTATCAGTATTTAACGCCCTCACCAATGTCCAATTAAACCTCGACCTCCAAAGCTTTTGGAACCTCGAGGAGGTCACAGCCACTTCACCTCGTTTCTCCTCCGAAGAACAACGTTGTGAGAAATTATTTAGAACATCCGTCTCCCGCAATGCCCATGGTCGATACATAACTCCGTTACCTCTGAAATCGCTCGACTTGGGCGAATCTCGTTACAGAGCAGTGAAACAATTTCACCGACTCGAAGCCCGCCTTCATCGGGAGCCCGCGTTACGTGAAGCCTACCTCGCCTTCATGCGAGAATACTTGGAGTTAGGCCATATGTCTGCCGTTCCTGAGCCTGATGACGCTTCCGGTATCACATACCACCTCCCTCATCATCCTGTACACCGCCCTGACGATCCGCCCTCTAAAATTAGAGTGGTGTTCAACGCTTCGGCGCAATCCTCCAATGGAAAATCACTAAATGATATTTCTTTTACCGGGCCAAAGTTACAATCTGATATTGTCACTTTGATTACTCGCGCTCGAACGCACCGATACATTTTCACTGCCGACATTCGGCAGATGTATCGTCAGATACTAGTGCCTCCTAAACATCGAGATTTACAAAGAATCGTATGGCGATTCTCACCCGATGAGCCGATCCGCTCTTATTGCCTCCACACGGTCACGTACGGTGTCAGCTCCTCCCCGTTCTTTGCTATTCGAACTCTTCAGCAATTAAGTCATGATGAAGAGGCTCGTTTTCCTCACGCCGCCTCCGTTCTTCGCAAGGACACGTACGTAGATGATATTATTACTGGAGCCTCTACGTTGCCAGAAGCCGTTCAATTAAGGGACGATCTCATCGCTCTATTGCAATCCGGAGGTTTTGAAGTCCGCAAATGGGCTGCGAATCATCTTCAAATTCTATCCAATCTAGCAGCCGAGCATTGTCGTGTGGGGACTCATTCATTCGAATTCTCTTCCGAAGATGACTCTACCATTAAGATCCTCGGTCTCGTATGGTCAGCTGACACAGACACTTTTTCTTATCGCGTGTCTTCTGAAACACTTCCCGCTACAAAGAGGCTTATTCTTTCCAAGTTAGCTCGCATTTATGACCCTCCTGGATGGTTAGTTCCCGTAACATTCACCGCTAAGTTATTAATCCAACGTTTATGGGTCGGACACTCTGATTGGGATGAACCCGCTCCCCTGGATATCAGCCAGGATTGGAACTCCTTTCAAGAAGAACTGGAAACAGTATTTCACGTTTCTATCCCTCGCCGCTTTCCTTATTATCAAGAGTCGCGCAGTTACCAACGCCTTGTTGCCTTTTGTGACGCTTCCGAGCTGGGTTACGCCGCCGCTATATATTTGCATTCCACCTCCTCTTCCGGGGAAATCGCCGTCAGCCTCTTAATGGCCAAATCCAGGGTCGCCCCCTTGAAAAAAGTATCACTCCCGCGATTGGAACTATGTGGCGCTCACCTCCTTGCTAAGTTAACCGCCAAAATTACAGAAATGTTTTCCCAGCCATTCGAAGACCTGATAGCCTTTTCAGACTCCGCTGTAGCTCTCGCCTGGATCCGTGGCGAACCCCACCGTTGGAAAACTTTCGTAGCGAACCGAGTAACGGAAATTCAAGAAAGCATACCCCCTTCTCAATGGCGCCATATTGACGGCAAGGACAACCCTGCCGACTGCGCTTCTCGCGGGATTTCTCCTAAGGAATTAGCCAATCATGCCTTATGGTGGAAAGGTCCGTCCTGGCTCTCTCAACCGCCATCTTCATGGCCTACCTCGCGCATCGACGTACCTCCTGGTCTCGTTGATTCTGAACGGCGAACCACTCATAAAATTATCTCATGCACCGCCCTTACCACTCTTAATTTAGAGAGCCGCTAATCTTCTCTATCCCGGCTGCATCGTGTCACTGCGTGGTGTCTCCGCTTCGCACATAACGTCAGGAATCCCGCGTGCCGCACTACCGGGGTTCTCTCCGCCGCTGAGCTATCTGCTGCTCTAGACATATTAGTTAAGGCCATTCAACAAGTCGCTCTCACAAATGAGTATCAAGCAGCCGATGACCCTACATCAAAATTGCATCTTAAACGTACTCTGCAATTATTCATCGATCCGCGGGGGGTCCTACGCGTAGGTGGACGACTCCATCATGGTCCTCAACCGTTTTCCGCTAAACATCCGGCCTTGCTTCCTAAGGATCATCCTTTTACCAACTTAGTCATTGATCAAGCTCATTGTCAAAATTTGCACGCTGGTCCCTCTGCTACGCATTCCTTTATTCGTCAGCGATTCTGGATATTGGACGGGAGAAACGTAGTTCGCCATCGCCTCGCTAAATGCAACAAATGTTTCCACGTTAAGCCTCAACCACTCATCCCCACCATGGGACGCCTGCCCCGTGATCGTATCACACCCACATACCCATTTTCAAAGGTAGGAATTGATTACGCAGGCCCTTTTTCCGTATCTTCTGCTCGCATCCGAGGATGCCGCGTAACCAAGGCATATATCTGTGCATTTGTTTGTTTCACCACTAAAGCCATTCACCTAGAACTTACATCCGAACTATCCATCGCAGCCTTTCTAGCCGCCTTTGCTCGTTTTTGTGGTAGACGAGGACGTCCTTCAGATGTTTACAGCGATAACGGAACCAACTTTGTAGGAGCTAGCCGTCAAATCAGCGAAGTCGGTCGTTTCTTCCGAAACGTAAATACTCAGGAAACTATTGTTCAACATTCCTCGCGCGAGGGCATTCAATGACATTTTATTCCTCCCAGGGCTCCCCATTTCGGGGGTCTTTGGGAAGCCGCGAATAAATCTACTAAACGCCATCTCCGTACCGTAATGGGTATTCAGGTTTTATCTTTCGAGGAATTCTCAACATTACTTACTCAGATTGAAGCCGTACTCAATAGCAGACCTTTATGTGCGCTTTCATCCGACCCTCATGATCTCGAAGCCTTAACTCCCGGACACTTTCTTATCTGTCGACCGATAACCGCTCCCCCCACTCAGGACCTATCTGTTGTGCCCATCAATCGCGTGGCGCGCTGGAAACTTACTGACAAGATCCATCAGTCCTTTTGGAAGCGATGGACCATCGAATATCTTCACACACTCCAGCAGCGATCCCGCTGGACGGAGTCCACCCCCGAACTAACTATCGGTGCTCTCGTGCTGATCCAAACCGATAACTCGCCTCCTCTGCGTTGGCCATTAGCACGGGTTACCGAATTGCATCCCGGAGCGGACGGTATCGCCCGAGTCGCTAGCCTCCGAACCGCTTCCGGCATCATAATGCGCCCAATCACCCGCATATGCCCTTTACCATCTCAATAATGCCACTTTCGTGCCATGGGCGGGGGAATGTTTAGTCGCGGACCTGGACTGCCTGCCAGATGGAACGGACAGATCATTGCCTTTAAAATCGAAAAATGTACGGTACCGCCAAAACCAAGGAGAGGGGGAGCGATGCTATTGAGTCACTTCGCTTACTTATCATCAGATCACCGAGCGGAGCAGTTATACCACCATCGCATTCGCACCATTCGCAGCTACGACCATCACACACTCTACTTTCAAGCCGCTCTTCATATGAGAAAGTTCAGAGGTTTCAAGATTGTCACTCGCCAGAAGCTATGCTGAGATGATAATTGAGCATACATCACACAAATTGTAAGTCACATTTCATTACCATAAGGCTTCAAAGTGTCAACTAATTTTCTCCGGATGATCAACGTATCACGTGGTATCAACCGGACAGTTCAAGTTAATTCATGATATCATACTCATTGTTCCGTCACTGGCGAAGATAATAATAATTCGCACATCTTCGCGCCTTATTGAACTCTTAGTATAACGTTCATTTTGTTGTTTATATCTTTGGCCATTATGCTAGCATGGAGCATTTCTGTTATTCTTAATTATCGCTCCCATTCATGTTAATAATTTTTTTCTTCTTTTTTTTTGTCTAAGATTTATTAGTTCATTAGATCGCTAAGTTACATATTTAGTTTTAAGTTAATTTTGTAGACGCTATTACTAATTTATTTTCTTTTACATGCCTATTTAATAGTATTTAAGAAATCTCGCATGTTATTTAAATTAATAAATCAAACGCTTTGTTAATATCTGAGACTTCATTCAATTCCCGTGGTACTTCCATTTGCTTCCTATTAAAATTATTCAGTCTAATCACGCCTAAACATTTTGGTGCCGTAAAACCCGGGAATAATTACGATCTCAGATATCAACATAGCTCAAAAAGACATTGCGCAACAATAGGTAGGTTTGTATCCTAGTATTGGGGATAAGCCGCATCCGCCTAACTTATGTGATCACACAGGAAATATAGCGTCTTTTCAGCCTTGTTAAAAGCAAATATTAATGTATGCATGCAGACTTTAATTATTAATTTACAATATTACATTCCAACGTATAATTATTAGTGATAATTAAGCATTTAAATAATATCATCACCTGTAAATTCATTTATTGTGCATAATTTAATTGTTAATTTGCAATATCATTTTCTAACGCATGACTATTATAGATAATTAAGTATTCAAATAATATTATCTATTGTAAATTATTAATTTTCTTTCAGCTTTCTAGTAAATTGTATAAAATCAAAATGGCTAATCGTCGCCAAGCTAGAGTTAAAAATGTGTCCCAAACAATATTATTAGGATTGTTTACCCAATTTCGAATTTTCGCCGATGAGTGTAAAGAGGCAATGATCGCCAATGATGAGGCAGTAGTTAAAACGCGAATTGACAAATTAAAGCAATTAATAGACGAAATGAGAAAAACCCATAATGCCGTAATCACCGAGTCCATTAATGATGAGATACCTGTTCCTTCCGATCTTATGGATCAATTCATTCGAGCACAGACCGAGGCTATGGACTTAGAAGTTCAATCATTGGACCGCTCAGTGACCGCACGTGTCGCACCCCGGGTACCGGAAGTCCGGCTGCCCCCCCTTGATTTACCGAAATTTAACGGAGATATCACGCAATTCCAGAATTTTAAAACCACTTATATCCCGCTTATACACCGCAATAAGGACATCGATGACGGACTTAAGCTAACATATCTAAAGAGTTGCCTTTCAGGCGAAGCCTTAGCCGTCATAAGCCATTTGGATACTCTGGGCTCAAACTATTCTATCGCCTGGGCCGCCCTAATTGCTCGGTATAACAATCAAGCGGCGCTCGCGTCTCGGATACTTCATGAAATGTTAAATTTCCAACCCATCGCGAATCCATCGCAAAAGGCCCTGGAATCCGTTCTTAAATTATTTTCTGAACTGGGTCACCAATTAACCGCGACTAACATCCCTGACCTGGGAGACTATTTTTTATTTTTCTTAACCTTCCGGAGTTTAGACCCCGTTACTCAAAAGGAATTTAAGTTACAATATCCTGAGGACTTCCCTACGTTTTCTGAGCTGCTCAATTACATCACACGACTTCAAATTGCTACCGCATCCGTGTCGGAATTACCACCGTCAGATAATCGCCGTCGATCGTCACCTAAGAGGAAAGAGCACCCCCCTATGCATCGGCAACCGCAATCTGTCAATCGCTCTGCTCGTGTATTCGCAGCTGCGCTGCGGTGTACTTATTGTCAAGAAGCCCATAACCTTTATCATTGCCGAGAATTTAAGACCTTATCCGGTAGGGATCGCCTAGGGTTTGTTCGTAAAAAGGGTTTGTGCATCAATTGCCTCGGACAACACCCACCGGATAAATGTCAATCCACCCAGCGTTGTCATTTTTGCCAAGATTTCCACCACACCTTGCTCCATCGGGGCATCACCGGATCACCATCGCGTCCGGAGCCATCCATTAGCTCCCCCCTGGGTTCCCCTCGGTCAAATTCGCCAAATATTAGAACGCTTCCACCACGCCGCTACTCTGCTCAACGTCAAATATACAATAACCAGAGTCACCGATCCTCCCCGACGGTTCAGACGTTACACGCGTCATCACCACAACCCATGCACGGGTCGCCTGTCCTAGCCACTACACGGGATACGTCCTCTCGCAACTACTTGACAAGCCAAGCATCGCATGAACCCATTTCCTTCGACGCACCGTTATGTTACCAGAACTCGCCGCCATCCTTTCGTCCGTATCAACCGACCCCACATCGAGATCGCCGCTTGTCCGAAGAAATCACTGTGCGCTCAGCTTCGCCCCCGGACAAATTAAAATTTTCTCAATGACCCAATTCTTCCGCCTTATCGCCGCCTTCCTCTCGCGCCCGACCTCAATGCTCGCCTATCGTGGTCGAAAAGGACGCTTCCTTGTTACACCGCCGCTATCAATTACCACGCAACAGTGCCGCCGATAATTCTATACCGCTGACTACCGTCTCGCATCGATCGCCATTAACTATGCTAGGGTCCTCGGGGGGCATGACACCGTCACTGTTGCCCACCGCGCAGGTCTCAATATCGCGTTCTGATCACCAAGCTCAATCATTCCGAGCCTTGTTAGATTCTGGAAGCCAGGTGAGCTTCATCACCATCAGGGCCATGTCTCATCTGGGCCTCCCCGTATCATCATCCCCAGTCGGGGTAAGTGTCCTGGGGGGATCGTCGAACCTATCCTGCCCCGGGTATACCACCGCAACCATTCAGGTTCCGGACTCTGATCCGTTAAGCTTTCAGTTATTCGTTATCGAAAACATAACCCATTCACTTCCGGCCATGCCTGTGGACTTATCACCCTGGCCGTACATACGGGAACTCCCGCTCGCCGATCCATCGCTATGCCATCCTGGCCCTATAGATCTCCTCTTCGGAGTCGACGCCCTCCCAAGAATCCTCCTCGGAATCGAACCATCGCCTAAGGGTGGACCCGCGGCATTGAATACCATATTTGGATGGTGTTTCATGGGGGAATGTCGTCCTCGTCGGACAAAGCGCCATATTACCTGGGCAAAAGAAGTAAAAGATAATGAAGGCAAGACTTTTCGCCCCCCGCTTCGTTCCCGTCGTGCTCAATCTTCCGCAGATTTAACACCCAATTCCTCTTCACCTATCGCTAATACTGCCGCTCCTGAGCGTCACGAATTATCAGTATTTAACGCCCTCACCAATGTCCAATTAAACCTCGACCTCCAACGCTTTTGGAACCTCGAGGAGGTCACAGCCACTTCACCTCGTTTCTCCTCCGAAGAACAACGTTGTGAGGAATTATTGAGAACATCCGTCTCCCGCGATGACCATGGTCGATACATAACTCCGTTACCTCTGAAATCGCTCGACTTGGGCGAATCTCGTTACAGAGCAGTGAAACAATTTCACCTACTCGAAGCCCGCCTTCATCGGGAGCCCGCGTTACGTGAAGCCTACCTCGCCTTCATGCGAGAATACTTGGAGTTACGCCATATGTCTGCCGTTCCTGAGCCTGATGACGCTTCCGGTATCACATACTACCTCCCTCATCATCCTGTACACCACCCTGACGATCCGCCCTCTAAAATTAGAGTGGTGTTCAACGCTTCGGCGCAATCCTCCAATGGTAAATCACTAAATGATATTTCTTTTACCGGGCCAAAGTTACAATCTGATATTGTCACTTTGATTACTCGCGCTCGAACGCACCGATACATTTTCACTGCCGACATTCGGCAGATGTATCGTCAGATACTAGTGCCTCCTAAACATCGAGATTTACAAAGAATCGTATGGCGATTCTCACCCGATGAGCCGATCCGCTCTTATCGCCTCCACACGGTCACGTACGGTGTCAGCTCCTCCCCGTTCCTTGCTATTCGAACTCTTCAGCAATTAAGTCATGATGAAGAGGCTCGTTTTCCTCACGCCGCCTCCGTTCTTCGCAAGGACACGTACGTAGATGATATTATTACTGGAGCCTCTACGTTGCCAGAAGCCGTTCAATTAAGGGACGATCTCATCGCTCTATTGCAATCCGGAGGTTTTGAACTCCGCAAATGGGCTGCGAATCATCCTCAAATTCTATCCAATCTAGAAGCCGAGCATTGTCGTGTGGGGACTCATTCATTCGAATTCTCTTCCGAAGATGACTCTACCATTAAGATCCTCGGTCTCGTATGGTCAGCTGACACAGACACTTTTTCTTATCGCGTGTCTTCTGAAACACTTCCCGCTACAAAGAGGCTTATTCTTTCCAAGTTAGCTCGCATTTATGACCCTCCTGGATGGTTAGTTCCCGTAACATTCACCGCTAAGTTATTAATCCAACGTTTATGGGTCGGACACTCTGATTGGGATGAACCCGCTCCCCTGGATATCAGCCAGGATTGGAACTCCTTTCAAGAAGAACTGGAAACAGTATTTCACGTTTCTATCCCTCGCCGCTTTCCTTATTATCAAGAGTCGCGCAGTTACCAACGCCTTGTTGCCTTTTGTGACGCTTCCGAGCTGGGTTACGCCGCCGCTATATATTTGCATTCCACCTCCTCTTCCGGGGAAATCGCCGTCAGCCTCTTAATGGCCAAATCCAGGGTCGCCCCCTTGAAAAAAGTATCACTCCCGCGATTGGAACTATGTGGCGCTCACCTCCTTGCTAAGTTAACCGCCAAAATTACAGAAATGTTTTCCCAGCCATTCGAAGACCTGATAGCCTTTTCAGACTCCGCTGTAGCTCTCGCCTGGATCCGTGGCGAACCCCACCGTTGGAAAACTTTCGTAGCGAACCGAGTAACGGAAATTCAAGAAAGCATACCCCCTTCTCAATGGCGCCATATTGACGGCAAGGACAACCCTGCCGACTGCGCTTCTCGCGGGATTTCTCCTAAGGAATTAGCCAATCATGCCTTATGGTGGAAAGGTCCGTCCTGGCTCTCTCAACCGCCATCTTCATGGCCTACCTCGCGCATCGACGTACCTCCTGGTCTCGTTGATTCTGAACGGCGAACCACTCATAAAATTATCTCATGCACCGCCCTTACCACTCTTAATTTAGAGAGTCGCTAATCTTCTCTATCCCGGCTGCAACGTGTCACTGCGTGGTGTCTCCGCTTCGCATATAACGTCAGGAACCCCGCGTGCCGCACTACCGGGTTTCTCTCCGCCGCTGAGCTATCTGCTGCTCTAGACATATTAGTTAAGGCCATTCAACAAGTCGCTCTCACAAATGAGTATCAAGCAGCCGATGACCCTACATCAAAATTGCATCTTAAACGTACTCTGCAATTATTCATCGATCCGCGGGGGGTCCTACGCGTAGGTGGACTACTCCATCATGGTCCTCAACCGTTTTCCGCTAAACATCCGGCCTTGCTTCCTAAAGATCATCCTTTTACCAACTTAGTCATTGATCAAGCTCATTGTCAAAATTTGCACGCTGGTCCCTCTGCTACGCATTCCTTTATTCGTCAGCGATTCTGGATATTGGACGGGAGAAACGTAGTTCGCCATCACCTCGCTAAATGCAACAAATGTTTCCACGTTAAGCCTCAACCACTCATCCCCACCATGGGACGCCTGCCCCGTGATCGTATCACACCCACATACCCATTTTCAAAGGTAGGAATTGATTACGCAGGCCCTTTTTCCGTATCTTCTGCTCGCATCCGAGGATGCCGCGTAACCAAGGCATATATCTGTGCATTTGTTTGTTTCACCACTAAAGCCATTCACCTAGAACTTACATCCGAACTATCCGTCGCAGCCTTTCTAGCCGCCTTTGCTCGTTTTTGTGGTAAACGAGGACGTCCTTCAGATGTTTACAGCGATAACGGAACCAACTTTGTAGGAGCTAGCCGTCAAATCAGCGAAGTCGGTCGTTTCTTCCGAAACGTAAATACTCAGAAAACTATTGTTCAACATTCCTCGCGCGAGGGCATTCAATGGCATTTTATTCCTCCCAGGGCTCCCCATTTCGGGGGTCTTTGGGAAGCCGCGAATAAATCTACTAAACGCCATCTCCGTACCGTAATGGGTATTCAGGTTTTATCTTTCGAGGAATTCTTAACATTACTTACTCAGATTGAAGCCGTACTCAATAGCAGACCTTTATGTGCGCTTTCATCCGACCCTCATGATCTCGAAGCCTTAACTCCCGGACACTTTCTTATCTGTCGACCGATAACCGCTCCCCCCACTCAGGATCTATCTGTTGTGCCCATCAATCGCGTGGCGCGCTGGAAACTTACTGACAAGATCCATCAGTCCTTTTGGAAGCGATGGACCATCGAATATCTTCACACACTCCAGCAGCGATCCCGCTGGACGGAGTCCGCCCCCGAACTAACTATCGGTGCTCTCGTGCTGATCCAAACCGATAACTCGCCTCCTCTGCGTTGGCCATTAGCACGGGTTACCGAATTGCATCCCGGAGCGGACGGTATCGCCCGAGTCGCTAGCCTCCGAACCGCTTCCGGCATCATAAAGCGCCCAATCACCCGCATATGCCCTTTACCATCTCAATAATGCCATTTTCGTGCCATGGGCGGGGGAATGTTTAGTCGCGGACCTGGACTGCCTGCCAGATGGAACGGACAGATCATTGCCTTTAAAATCGAAAAATGTACGGTACCGCCAAAACCAAGGAGAGGGGGAGCGACGCTATTGAGTCACTTCGCTTACTTATCATCAGATCACCGAGCGGAGCAGTTATACCACCATCGCATTCGCACCATTCACAGCTACGACCATCACACACTCTACTTTCAAGCCGCTCTTCATATGAGAAAGTTCAGAGGTTTCAAGATTGTCACTCGCCAGAAGCTATGCTGAGATGATAATTGAGCATACATCACACAAATTGTAAGTCACATTTCATTACCATAAGGCTTCAAAGTGTCAACTAATTTTCTCCGGATGATCAACGTATCACATGGTATCAACCGGACAGTTCAAGTTAATTCATGATATCATACTCATTGTTCCGTCATGCCGTGATCACTGGCGAAGATAATAATAATTCGCACATCTTCGCGCCTTATTGAACTCTTAGTATAACGTTCATTTTGTTGTTTATATCTTTGGCCATTATGCTAGCATGGAGCATTTCTGTTATTCTTAATTATCGCTCCCATTCATGTAAATAATTTTTTTCTTCTTTTTTTTTGTCTAAGATTTATTAGTTCATTAGATCGCTAAGTTACATATTTAGTTTTAAGTTAATTTTGTAGACGCTATTACTAATTTATTTTCTTTTACATGCCTATTTAATAGTATTTAAGAAATCTCGCATGTTATTTAAATTAATAAATCAAACGCTTTGTTAATATCTGAGACTTCATTCAATTCCCGTGGTACTTCCATTTGCTTCCTATTAAAATTATTCAGTCTAATCACGCCTAAACAATATCTTTTAATATATTATTTTATCAGTCACTAACATTATAGGTAATTATTTCAACATAGTAATTGATTTGAAGATGTTTCTTGTGTTTTTCTATCTGAAGCTTTCCCCTAGGTATTCTTGACTGTCCCACCGTTTCTACTGTGGTGTCCATAGAGAAGAGCCCCAGGTAACAGTAATGTGAACATTTCTCGATTGACTTAAAAAAAACAATTTTTTTTTATGTTAATAACTTCGATTACTCGTTATTATTATTCTACAGCACTACAAATAGGTGACGAGTCCTGGCCTCCTCTACCAGCTTCTTCCAGTCGTCTCTGTTTTTCGCAGCTGTCATCCAGCATCTGACTCCCAGGGTATGCCTCGTGTCTCTCTCTCTCTACACCATCCGACCACCGCAGCTTCGGTCTCCCCCTTCTTCTCGTGCCGCACAGAGGTTCTGTTAAAGCCTTTTTAGGAATGGCCCCGTCCTAGGAATGGCCTCTTGGCCAGCCCATCGCAGTCTTCTAATTTTTAAGTAGTAAACAATATCTGCTCCTTTGAACATTGAGTAAACTTCTTTGTTTGATCTCCTTCGCCAGTTTCCATCTTGATATACATACTCAACCGAAGATTCTTCGGAAGATATTTCTTTCGAATATATTTTATGATTACTCGTTATAACAATCATAAAATGCCTAAAGTTTTAAACACAAGTTTTAAATTACGGCTTAATTTATTTTTTATATTTACATTCCTTTAATAGTTTGGTAACAACTTCTATCGTGAAAAACCTTTGTTAAGGAGAATAATTTAAATATTTTTCTCTTCCAATAAAACACTGCTACAAAAAAATCTATTTACATTTCGTGTTAAAAGCGGGCTTAGAGTTTTTATTCCTAGCTGTTTTTTGCTCCGAGTTATTATCCTGTCGTCTCTGAATCCAGATTTTACATCGCACTCTTTGCAATTAGAAGCATTTTATTAACTTCATGTCATATAAATTCTAAAACGTATTACACAAGTTAAATAATTAAAACTAAAATATTATATCCTATATACGATAGCGGTACGAGAAAATTATCGCATTAGTGCGCAATTTTAATATTCGTTCATTAGGAATATTGACTTTGATATTATTTTAGTTGTAATTAAATTTTTGTATTATTTATAACTTTCTTTAAAGTACAAAATGTATGCAATCCAATCTATGGAGCTTAGAACTAGCCATTAATTCTTAAACCACTCTAATGTTGGGATTGAATGTTTGGTTTTCATAAAATCGGTATTAATGTTAAATTAAATAAATAAAAATTATTTTAGGAGGCAGTAACATTAGCAGTTATAAAACCTTGAACTTTCATTACTGGGCTGTTTGGCTATAAAATCTAAAAGGTGAATTGTATCGACAAAATTTTACTGTAATAAATTAATCTAGTCGTCAAACGAATACCTTCAGTTATATTATAAATAATAGCAGTAGCAAGTAAGCGAGGATAGGACATACTGACTAATAGAATTTTCATATAATTTAAATATGGTTGTGTGGAAAATACCAATACTATCATATATGGTTTATCACATGGAATATACCATATAAAGAGAAAAAGATAAAGAATACCACAATATAATAACTCGGTTAATGCGTGGTTCAAAATCATAGTCGGAAAAAAAGCGATTTTTCCAAATTGATCAAAAAATGTGACAGGATTCTAAATAGACGTCTATAGATTGAATTAATCCTCTAATGGAATAAAACCTGATGAAAATTACACATCTAATTCAGGGCTTAATGTAAATTTTAAATTTAATCATTTATTGTATTCCCTCAAAATTGGACGTTTCACTAATATCCGTTTTGGCCAGATTTAGATTTTTGGATCTCAATTCTATTCCTTAACTGGCCTAGTTAAGCTAATAGAATTATTATAAAGTAATAAAAGTAGCCCTTGGGTGAAGGGCCGACCTATAAATTAAATTTCTATCCTAGCAAACATGATGTAAATACTAATTACAGAAATAAACTAATATATAATAATAATAAGAAGAAAAACTCTAATCTCTAATCTAATTTTGAGGTAGCAGTCATCTTATAATACAATTGTAAATTTTGGAAACAGCGCCTTTTTATTGTAAATCTTCCTAGTTGTATTAAACGACCATTATGAAAAAATAATTTGGCTATCTGCTCGCTTACGGTTGAGTTTTATCAAATTTTAACTGTTTAATCGTTTCATATTTAATATTCTCAAACAGTACAAGTTATCGTGAGCTTTATTATGGAAATTACAATGTAATTATGGTAATGAGTACACTTCAGTGATCATTTCATCAAGAAATATAATTTTTAACTAACCTTTCGTGTGACGTATGTTTGTTCAAACGTTCATTTCTAGATGGTATGGTTACGAGTACCAAAGTATAAAAATTACCCACAATTACATTCTCTTTTTCATTTTAAAGCTCACGATGGGTTGTATTTTTGGAAACTATTAGGAGGGAAAAGAATGAAAGTCGAAAATTGTTGTGACACCCTGTTAGGGCGTGATTTGACTGAATGAAATTTAATAGGAAGCAAATGGAAGTACCACGGGAATTTGAATGAAATCTCATATATTAACATAGCGTTTATTAATTTTAAGGACATATGAAATATCTTTTTCTTAACTAAGCAATAATTGATAAATGATTAGTCGGCGATTTGAAGCCTTATGATAATGAAATGGGACTCACGATTTGTGTGTTCTCTGTAACCAATTATCCTCTTATCTGGTGTCTCCGCAGAGCCCCTGGTGCGTGACAAGCTGCAAGACCTCCTAGACGCTGGACGTTCTCATTAAAGAATATAGGCTTGAAAGCGGCAAGCGGTCGTAGCTGCGAAGGTCTAGTAGAACAGTCCGGCTCGGCCTTCAGACAGCAAGTGCCGCGCTCAAAGCGTCACCCCCCTCTCCTTCAATTTTGGCGGTAAAGTATAGTTCCGATCGAAGAGGCAAGGATCGGTTTGTTCCGTAAACCAGTGAGTTTTTCAGGAGACTATATCATCGTATTCATATCCATTGAGCTAACACTAAGGATTTACTTTAGTCCACAATGTTCTAAAATGAGTTCCTTTTCAAATGCTTCCCACTTAATGGGTTCTAAAGAGAGAGCAATAATTAACATTTAGGAAAATGTTGCAGGTGGAACTTGATGAAACCTATACCACTACAGCTCGTGAAAGGGCCTTCAGGGGAAAGGGGTTCAGTACATTGTAAAGACTGTACTGTTTCATGGACTTGTCCTAGGTCACGCTCAACCGCCAGATGTTTTCCCTTTATTTTGGGTACCCTAAGATTATAATATTTTATAGAGGCTGGGTGACCCCAGGAGGGTCCTAGATCCCATATGACCCATCTCCCGCTGCAAACAGACTAAATAGGAGGAACATAGAACTCATAATGCAATATAAATTCAGGATACATAAAAAAAAAAAAACATTGTTTCAATACTGTTTTCTTTTTAATTTGCAAGACACATACGAACTCCATTCGGTTTACAACAATGCAGATAGACGTGATGTTTTGTGAGGATTGGAATTGAATGGGAGTAAAGGTAGAGGGTACACAAAGCTGAGGCTGGTAATTCTACTTAAATGAGTTGAGGGGAGGAATTATTTGGGCTCTAAGAGCTAGAAACAATTTAACTACACGACCATCAATTATCCACAATCTAGTGAATCCAATTATCTTCATTCGTCTAATGAACCGGACATTTAGCTCTAATGATTTAATGATATTTAGCAACAAATGAAATTATCCTTCCTTAATACGATTACTGACTGAAATATTATCTTAATTGTGCTAAGTTAATGAAGGGTGTAATAATCACTGGAGTTTAACTTTTAAAATATTTTAATATTAAAATATAAATATTTTAAAATTACAAACCAAACTGTATTAAGATATAACATATTATATCATTTGCTAACATTTTTTTGTTGTTCGAACCTGTCCATACGTGTTTAAAATTAAAAATCGTTTAAACCATGAAAATCCTTTCAAACCCAAAACGTTCACACTAAAATTATACTAGATATCCTTTATGGTTATCTAGTAGTAGTCGATATAAGAGGAAAAAGGAATGACAATTCTAAACTAATTTTTTTACATCTCCACCGTAAAGATATAGTTTTATTTTTTTTTATTGCTGTATATTCGGAAACCGTTTGAACCAGGAATATACAGTCAATCGTCCATGAGATACAAGAGAGAAAACAGACGTAAACAAACGCAGGCCCCCATCTGTGGCTTTTGTGTACATAGGTTTGGACCGCTATTTGATGTGGCTGGCCTTGGGTCGAACACTGTATCCTATGGATTTTTATTTCATCTCACGAGCAACTTCTGAACCTAAGCAAACTAGTGAAATGTTTTTAAAAAAATACAAATAAGGCATATTGGGACTATCCAACTCCATCAACTCTAACAAATTAGTAGATCTACTGAAGTCTCGGATTCGTTTAATTTTGTCAGTTATTTGGATCTAACATTTATGTAGATATTAAACAGTCCAATAAAAAGTTGGGTATTGGACATAAAACCAATTTTATTTTCCGAGGAAACCTATTCATTTTATTCTATAATCGAAACGAAATTTCAAAACAAATTCAAACAAGAGATATGGAGGACCTGGGTTCGAATCCCGGCCTGGACAAATCTTTTGTCTTCAAAATAAAAATATTTAAACATAGTTATTCTTATATCAATGGAATTCTAGTCTTTAAACTTAAGTTGATTAAAATAAATTGTATAACTAATACACTGGCAACTAGACGTCGCCAATCTTGACCATGTTGTTGACGCAAAGCTACAAGATTACCCCTAGAAAAACTCACTGAACTCAGCTAAAAATGTTTTTTAAAAATCGAGTTTTATTTTATTCTAGTTTTTGATAGACAAACAACTAGCTTTATTCCACAAATTTTGGTTCTTATTTCTTTTATTTTCTGCTAAAAGTCTAGTAAATATTTATTTAATAACTATAGGTTACAAGTAAACGGCATTTAATAAGTGGATGTACGTAAATGAACTTATGATATTTTTTACAATAACGATTACTTAATTTAATTATATTATATCCGATTAAATTCCATCAGTATCCAATTCCTCATAAGTTATGATAAAAAGTGCTGAATTATTTCTGTTCCCCAAGGGAGCATTGATGCTAGAGGTGAAATTCATTTGAGAAAATCGCTTCTCAATAATTGAGAAGGGAGGAATTAGGAAGAGCACATGGTTGCTGCTGTATTATTCAAGGGAGTCGGCTGGTAGTGCTAATGCTGGAGTTGCGGTCCAGCCTAGGGAGAGCGCGGCCTCCACATACACAACCCGGGATCCAACTGGCGTTAGACTTTTTAAATAAGTACTTACGCCAGGCAATATATCGCTTGGATCGTTTCGATAAAACGAAACCTCTTATTCCCTCACCGCATTTCCGAAAAGCATTTTTCTAAAAAAGCTTCATAAGGCAGAAAAATGAAATAAAAAACTAAAATATTCTGATCGTGATATTGTTTCAGACAGTGCTAGAATAACTATCAAATTGATTATTGGGTCTTTACTCTAAGAAACTTCATCATTCGTTTGCATTTGCCATCTTAAAATTCGCTAAGAATAAGCAATATCTTCTGCTAATACGTAGTAACTTTCTTCCTTTGGATTTTAGATGAAAATTAGTCATTATTGATTTAAAAAAACAAACTAAATTTCTATAACAAATAGCTTTTTATAAATTATGTTTTCAACTTAGGAATAAAATCTGAAAATTTAAGGAAAAAAGTTTATAGAATCTATCTTTTTAGATGATTCAGCAAAATCTTGACCTTAAAGTTGATTAAACTGAAGTGATTAAAGATGATAGCATATATTGCCTTAACAATTTTAGAAAATATTACCTGCAAATTGAAAATATCTTCCGCTACTGAAACTAATATACCAGAATAGAAGCTCATTCATTATTAGCTCATTCTGTATATATGAACTGCAAGTATTTATCGTTACATAAATATATACATAAATTGTTTAATATTTAGGTTGAATTTGCAGTAGGCGAACTACTGAGAAATAATAGAAAAAATTATTAAAGGGTTTTTCGAAGGTAGCAGAGAACACGCTAGGGGACCGAAAATATTTTTCTGTCGAGCTCATTTTAACGTTTTGATTAAAGATGAAAATTTCATTTAAAAAAGGCTGCGTGCATGATGGTTCAACTCCGATCAGAATGATTTTCATTTGATCCGATAGCGAGTATTCTAATGTATCCGAGAAGAGCTCTAGGTAGTCCAACACCCCCCTTCAATAGTGTTTTAATCATTTCATTGAAAAAGGAAAGAATAAAATTCATCCCACTTGAGCAAGAGCTGTCATGGCAGTATGAATAGATTTGCTACAAACATTACGAGGAAAGAGGAAGAAAAACATAATAAAAGATCATCACGATACATACTAATTGAATATTAAAAAAAAAATTATTAAAAAGAATAAATAAAATTAAGTAAGCTAATTTATATACGTCACAACAAGTGTAAATTTGCCCATAACAAATAAAATTGAGCAAGCTAATATGCTCCAATAATAATCCAAATAAATCAATCAATGAGAATAGAAGTAGATAATTAACTTACTAATTAAATGACTTTAGGACAATCTTCATTCTATTAATTTTCAAAAACAGAATTATTCTAAATGAATATAGCTTGCTTAAATATTTTAGGGAATAGACTTAAATATTCCACTCAGTATTTAATAATAATAAACGGGTAATTCAAAAACCAGTATATTAGCTTGCCTAAGTATATGAGTATTTTTTATTTGTGGTGATTAGAAAACGTCATTAATTGGAAAAAGTTTTTGCAAACAAGTTTTCATCTTTTAATTTCTTTTTTTTGATTGTGTTTCGTTTAAGATCCGCTGCATCCATAGAACCCTTATTGATATGTTATAGGAGAGTGTGTTTGTGTGCGTAAGTAAAGGTTGATGTCATAGGAAACTGAAATCATCCATTACGTGATTAAAATGATATAGAACATTTTTTCTAAAATCGACTCAACGGAAACAAAACATTATACAATCGTGTTATATACAAAAATTTACAATTTGGCATAGCTTGGCTATACTCATACACTTTGAACACATCAAAAAAATTACAGGTCAAAAATGTGCAAGTTGCTGCTTGATTACTAATATGATCTATAGCTATTCTCAGAAGAAATAAAAATAGCAACCTAATATTGGGAAATATACGGCATACAAGAGCTTAGTGCTCGACATTACATAGAATGCTGATTGTATCCGAAAGCAAACGGATGCAAACGAACGACAAGATCTCCCATCAACCATTCCGTGTCCAACCCACCTCCAGCTCAACAATCTATTTTCACAATAGGCAAGTGAAAGATGTGTGACGTGCAAACTTTCCATGGTTTTTATTCTTAATTTAATAATTTTTCTGTATAATAAAAAGGTACAAAAATTCTTTCTATTGGGTTATCCGGAAAAATGCAGAGTTTTATGTTTTCTTTAAAATACCCTTCCAAATAATAAACTGCTTACGTTTTTTGATATTTGGAAAGAATGCAATCTTTACTGAGACGTCAAGCGTGATTTTCCCATATTTTAGTTTCACGAGTTCAAATTGGCCAGAATCAGGCCCAAAGGTCAGAAAGATCAGTCTGGGGGAAGGAAGTTTAAGTGAGTGCACTGTTCAACTGTGGTTCCAGAGATTTTGGGAAGGAGACTTCAGCCTTTAAGACAAAGAAGCCAAAAAAGAAGTCCTGTCCTTGATGACGATATTCTCCGGGTTTTAGTGGAAGAAAATACCAGAACAACCGTTCGATATCTGGCTGGGAAACTCGAAGCCAGTAAATCAACCGTCGAAGTCAATCTCAAGACAAATGGGAGGATGAAAAATCTTGAAAGTTGGGTTCTTATGACCGCCAACAAGATAACGGCATGAAATTTGTGCTACACTACTTTGCCGAAACTACATCCTTGGATCCTTTTCGGTCCAGAATTGTTACTTGCTATTAAAAGAGGATCCTCTACAGCATAGGCTGCCCTGGACAGTCGCTGGACAAAAGAGACGACTTTTTCCAAAGCCCCCAAATCATCATAAATGAAGTTATCTTTCATCAATCAAAAGGAGCCCATTCTGTTCCTTTCTGAAAATTATGGGAGCATGCTAATGATATTCTGCCCCAGCCGCACTACTCACTGGACCTCTCGCATAATTATTGTTGTTTTTTTAAGCGCCTGGACCGGTATTTACAAAATTTAAAAAATATTAGAAAATGTGTTTTCTGAATTTTTAATTTCTAAGGATTCCATATTCTATACTGAGGGTATGAAAATGTTATAGGCAATAGATTGGCAGAAATGAATAGAAAATCATTCATTTGTATTTTTTCTTTTAAAGCCATACTTCTGCATTTTTCCTTACAACCAATATTTTTAAAATCAATAACCGTTCCACTGCGTTGATTAATTATAAGAAAGTTAACAATAGCCGTGGGATAGAAATGCTAATTATTAACCACTGCCGAAGCTGGCAGATATTTGAGCAGACATCCCAAGTGCTTTGTAATTTGATTAGAGCTTCTCTAGATTCGCGTTTCTGAGACTAATTAATTAATGAATATTATTGTATTGTGTTTGATTTACGCTTACGTAACCCCGGGTAAATATCCTTGATAGCTACTTCCTACCACGATTTACGTTTGACGTTCTTCTCATTCCAAAGATGAATAGTCCTGTTTAGAGATTGATATAATCTCAGTTTAAATAAAAACGTCCCTTACCTGTTATAAGAGCTTCTTTAATAATTGTCGTTCTTATGTAATAGACATTTTGATCTAAGACCATCGAATATTCCTGCAGGAATGCCTTATAGTCTAGAATTAATTAATTTGAAACACAAGAATTAATTATTTTAACTAGAGGAGGTATTAAATAAATAGGGAGTTAATTTGTTACAGAATCCAACCCATTCCAAGATTCCAGGAAGATGAGAGTATTGGAGTAGAAGAAAGGCGGAGAGTGTGAAGAAGATTATTAAGTGATATTCGCAAGGTCCTTGCTGGCCGATTAATACAAAAAAAAATTAAAAAATACGAACAATTTAATGCAGTGTACAAAATTCGATTATAATGGGGTAAATACAGCTTGTATATGCAGCTCGGATTATACAAGGTTGAAAAAACTCTCTGTATTAGGTTGATCGCTTATTGAGGTCTACTACACGCTAATATACATAAAGAGATTAACCATGAACAAAGAAAATGTGCTAAATGGAAGCACCAAAGTTCGTATGTAAAATTGTCAAAACTCCCTTAAAACCAAAATAGAAATATATATTAAGTGCATAGAGGTTCAGAATGTTGCGGACCACAGTTTCGGTGGTGATTCGGCAGGCTAACAATAACCAGTCCGTTTAGGACCAATTCACTCGCGTACATCCCGCTATAGAACAAGCTGCTTCAAGGGGACATAAGCAAATCGCTCTCGGTGGAGGACCCATGGATGATTGGTATTAGGGCTCATTTATTAAAATGAGACGGTCTATCTATTAGTTCCTGTAATTAAGTTTAATATTTGCTGAGTTTAATTGAAGTTTTTTGTGTGATATTACTTCATTTATTTTCAGATTCAGTTTATACTGCACACAGTGGTATTAATAACCTAAGCATATTTAACATTGTAATAACAAATGAAAAAAGTGAATAGTTATACTAGTACAGTGTACTCAGTTAACATAAAAATATATTGTAGAGCTTGAATTTTGAACCTTTATATATTTAGAACTTTAATCAGATACATTCATATATATAATTATTAATTGTTCTGTTGATTATTTTTTAAATATTTATTTTGAAGAGAAAAGATTATGTCTTGGCCGGGATTCAAACTCGGTCGCCCGTTGCTCTAACTACTTAGCTACCAAGGCTCGCATCCAAGGTAGACAAATCCTTTCTCTTCACTAATCCTATATCACTGTTTTATTACATCACTGATGATATAGGATCAGTGAAGAGAATGGATTTGTCTGGCTTGGATGCGAGTCATGGTTAGAGCACCGCGCTAGAAATGCGGGCAACCCGGGCTCGAATACCGTCCAAGACATAATCTTATCGCTTCAAAATAAACAAATAAAGGTGTTTGTATATATTTTTTTCACAATATAGTTGTTATGGAATTAAGTGAAATGTGAGTGTATATTTCATATTTCCAACACTGTAAAAGTTATCGTATTTTTGTTTACATTATTTCCTCACATGTTTTCATTTTCTAAAACTAATATCATATTCTTCGCGTGATTTTTTAATTATTTTCGAAACAGTGAAGCCTAAAAATGCAAAATTTGTTATTCTACACAATTTTAGTACAGAACTAAAAAAAAAACAAAAAAAAAGTTTCTTTATTTTTGTTTAGATTATATATCATCTAAAAACATTTCCCTTTACTAAACTGATTACTAACGTACATTGCTATTAATTTCAATTATTTATAAACTTAATGATTTAGCAATATAACTTTCCTTATGTTTTTGAAATTAATGTATTATTTACAATTATAGCTACATATGATATATTAACAATGATAAAGAAGCGACTCCGGGAGTGGGGATTAAATAATTACATAAACGTGAGGTCACATCGGAAGGACCGTACAAACCGCAGTGAGAGGACCAAGTTAAATAACAACAATTTAGAAATGTCCGATGGAATCACCTCGCTTTAACATTTCCCCATTCGGCCATTCCCCACGATTCGTTAACCTCATTCCTTAATTATCTTACACGATATATCGGAAATGATTTCCTATTAAATACGACCCGGAATGTGTAAGGAAACTTAATACGAAGAATATTATAATTAATTGAAGTCACACATCGTTGTTATGTAAACATTTTGTAATTTAATAATTATAATAATTGTCGGGTATCAATAACTATTTTTTTATTCTATGTTTTTTATTTCCAAATGAATATTTTATTGCATTAAAAGATAGATGTTTTTTTTTGTTTGTTTTATATAATTCTAACATTAATAAAATTTATTAAAAGGAAACAAAAGAATTCAGAGAGTAATTTTAAAAACATATGTTTTAATATTAAGTAATGTTCAAAAAACAAAATAAGATCAGTCTCAAGACAGTTGCCCTGTGAGAAGGTTGCTTGCTACACTTGATTTTGTCGCCACTTCTTCATCACTTTCACATCTTCTTCAACTTGAATTTTGTCAACTCTTACCAGTAAAACTTCTCGCTATTTTGATCTAATTTTGGACTTGCCGGTAAGAGACATTTAATTTTTCTACTCATCATCAAGTTATCGCTATCAAGAACTCAACACTTTTCAAGAACTCAGTTCATTTCTCAGTTTTTCATTGATTCACAGACCAGTAATATTTTTTGTTCAAAGACTCATCTCTCTTTAGTAAATAAGTTAATTTCATTTTTTATGTAAATAATTGTAGATAGCTTTGTGCATTTTCTTTTTTTTTCATAACTTTTTTATTTAGTTTTAAATAACTTTCTTTGTATTTTCTTAGGTTTAGTTGGGCACATTAATATTTTTATAATTGTTCTTTTTCTACTTTTACATTATATATGTAAAGAAAACTGTCTCCTTAATATACGTAAGTTTTCTTAATTTTGTATTTGCCGTGAGAGCGTCAAAGCCTTCTTGACCCAACAGCTGTTGTAAATAAAAGATTCGAGAGGGAATAGTGTTGTGACTGTTACAGTGCATTTAGTTTAATTTAATTTTAACTGAAAGAAAGACGAAGTAAAGACATTGAATGCTGTTTCTTTGTTTTTTCAGGTGAGGGAATGCTTAGTTGAAAGTTATTGTGATAATTTAAAATATGTAAATATGAATATATTGTAAATAAGACTTTGTTTTTTCAGAGCAACAATTCTGTCTTTAATTCATTATACAAATACATCAAAACAATAAAAATATCGTTATAAAACAGCTTTTTTTTTGGAATTACACGTCAAAAAATGGAAAAATTAAGATTTGACTTTGTTGTGACATCGTCGGCAGATGGAAAATCTAACCTTGTATGCATAACATCTATAGCTACACCTCATGGACAGATTTTCGAAATTCCACCCGAATCACAAGCTGTAAACTTACATCATGAAATTATGAAAACGCCAAACTTTGCTAAGGTAAGAAAATCGTTAGTTAAAAGGCACCAAAGTAGGAAAGTATGGATAACCTTAACGGAATAGATTTCAAAAATATATTTAGATGAAGAAAAAAACATACAAAACATACAATTTAATGACATTTACTTAGAGGAAATAAAGGAAACCATTACCATAGCGAGGAAAACTGATGGTATAAAGAGAAAAGTCAAAAGGCCGTTTTTGAATCTGTAAATAATTCCGAACTGGAAATTGAACTGAACCAGAAGAATCCAAAAAACTAGAGGTGCCACCATTAATAAAAGTCGAGTTGCTATTAAATGACACATTAAGGGTCTCAGGCATTTATGATTCGGATTCAAATGTATCATTGATTAATGCTTAATTATTGAAAATAGAGCCAAAAGAATATAATAGTGATATACAAATAGTAAACTTGAAAACTATTAATGGTGAGAAGAAAACAAAAGGTATGGTAACATTAAAGATTAAAACCTACAATATAGAAATAATTATGGATATTTTCGTTGTAGATAATGAAAACTTTAATTATGATTTTCAAATTGGTTTGGATTGTATCAAAAATTTCAAGTTAACGCAAAATGAAGAATTAGAGACCATACAATGTAACAATGCAGGAGAAAATAAAGTGACCTCAATTGAAGAGGATATAAAAAATAATAACTACTCGGCAAGTGATACTTCAAATTTTAAAAATTTCAAAATTCCTGATGTACTAGGTAAGCTAAATGAAAAATTTTTTTTTCAGATTCTGAACAAAAAGAAATTAAACATATGAACAAATGTGAAGTAAATTTCAATGAACATATTAACACAGATGGATTTGAAATGATAGTAAACCATCTAGATTTTTACCAGAAATCAGAAATTGATAAATTGATAGAAAAATATAAACCAGTGTTCGCCATAGATAAATATGACGTTGGTACTGTCAGTAATTATGAGGCTCATATTGACCTGACGGTGGATAAATACTGTTACAAACGTCCATATAGGTGCACATCAGAAGATAGAAGACAAATAAAAAATGAAATAGCAAAACTATTAGAGAAGAATTTGATTGAAGAATCTTATAGCCCATTCGCTGCTCCAGTAACTCTTGCATATAAAAAAGAAGATGAAAAAAAAACAAGGTTATGCATAGATTTCAGAGAACTGAATAAAATTGTCGTCCCTCAGTCACAACCTTTTCTATTGATTGAGGATTTAATGATCAAAACTGTAAACTGTAAATATTTTTCAACTTTAGACATAAATTCCGCATTTTGGTCAATTCCTTTGAAAATTCAAGATAGATACAAAACTGCATTTGTTACACAAGAAGGTCATTTTCAATGGAAGTGTCTCCCGTTTGGATTAAGGACTGCTCCCGCCATTTTCCAAAGAATATTGAGTAACATCATAAGGAAATACAAATTCTCTAATTTTGCAGTAAACTTTATAAACGACATATTAATTTTTTCAAAAACTTTTGAAGAACATATATTCCATCTATCAAGACTAATGGAGACAATTCTAACTGAAGGTTTCAGATTAAAATTTTCGAAATGTACTTTTGCAAACAATTATGCCAAATATTTAGGACATATAATAGAAAACAATTCAATCAGACCTCTGAAAGCTTATCTAACCGCTGTCAAAAACTTTCCAGTTTCAGAAACAAAAAAAAATATACGTCAATTTTTTCAAGAATTTATAGTCTACTCAGATCTTAAACCATTAGAGAATATGAACATCAAGGCTAGAACTGATGAGGAATTAGGTGATTTGACATGTTATTTATCCCAATATAACTTCATAATTAAATATAACCCAGGAAAATCAAACCAAGAAGCAGACTGTTTAAGTAGAAATCCAGTTTTAGAACCTTATGAAAATTCTGACGACTTTCTAAAAGTAGTAAATTTAATTAATCTAGAAGATATAATAAATGACCAAGATACAAATCCAGACTTACATAATGAAAAACTAATTTTGGAGAATAACATTTAGTATAAAAAGAGTAAAAAAAAAAAAAATTGTACTATCAGAGCAACTTAGCAAAACTCTAATTAAAGATGTCCATTACACGTACTGCCACATCGGAAGAACACAACTAACAAATAAAATAACGAAGTTCTACTCTGCTAAAAATATCAACAAAAACATTAAAAAAATTTGTATAAAAAATAAATCAAGGAAGAAGCCAAAATATGGTCTAATGTCACATTTAGCATTTAGCATTTAGGTCCAGCAACACGCCCATTTGAAATTATATCCATTGATACCATCGGTGGATTTGGAGGATCTCGGTCAACAAAAAAATTTCTACATCTACTGGTTAACCATTTCACAAGATATGTTTATATTTCCACATCAAGCGCCAATGATTTCATAAAGCTAATAAAAAATGTGATGAAAGACTACAATATTGATATGATATTAACGGACCAATATCCTGGTATAAATTCAAAGGAATTGATCTTGAGGAAGGAGCATATAAGAATGATTTTTACTGCTGTGGATGCACCATTTTCAAACGGACTTAATGAAAGGCTAAACCAAACTTTAGTCCATAAAATCAAATGTAAAATAAATGAAAGTGATAAAAAGACAGCATGGACTACTATAGCACAGAAATGTGTAGACAAATATAACGAAACAGAACACACGGTCACGAAGTTTGCTCCGAAATACCTTTTGGAAGGCGAAAACGTGAATATTTTACCACAGGAATTGAAATCAAGATGTACAATGGAAGACCTAAAAAGTGATAGGAACCTTACTCTTGAAAACACTGTAAAATCACATAACTATAACAAAAAATTTTTCGACCAGCATAGAGAAGAATATTAACTGGAAGTGGGAGACAGAGTATAAGTGGAAAACGGAAATAGACTAAATAGGAAGAAATTAGATGAATTGAAGATTGGACCATACGAGATTCTAAAGAAGATCTCAAACTCAATCTATGAAGTTGATACGGGCCATAGGAAAGCAGAATCGAACCTCAACCACATTACAAAGCTGTGTCCAGTGTTTGATAAATAATGAACAATTGCGTACATTCTCACTCACAATTGTTCTTCCCTAAGGGGGGAGATGTAAAGAAAACTGCCTCTTTAATATACGTAAGTTTTCTTAATTTTGTATTTGCCGCGAGAGCGTCTAAGCCTTCTTGACCCAACAGCTGTTGTAAATAAAAGATTCGAGAGGGAATAGTGTTGTGACTGTTACAGTGCATTTAGTTTAATTTAATTTTAACTGAAAGAAAGACGAAGTAAAGACATTGAATGCTGTTTCTTTGTTTTTTCAGGTGAGGGAATGTTTAGTTGAAAGTTATTGTAATAATTTAAAATATGTAAATATGAATATATTGTAAATAAGACTTTGTTTTTTCAGAGCAACAATTCTGTCTTTAATTCATTATACAATGACATCAAAACAATAAAAATATCATATATATATATATATATTTATCATTTACTCATTTTTGGATGTTTTTTTATTTGTATTTACTTGATGAATTACTTTTCTTTCCTTTTATAGCTTCAATTATGTGTATTTGGGGAAATTGTCACCAAAATCAAACTATCAGGTTTTTTTTACTGAATTCACAAACAGCAAATTCGCTCATATAGAAGGTTAGTGAATTATTATTAGGAGCCCCTTCTTCCACATCTTTATGGTCTTCCGGGCCGGATATTGTGATTTCAGTAAAATTTTCTTGTAAATATTCTATTTCTATTTTTTCCATTTATAATACTTGTTGTTTCTTCTTTTATTTTGGTAATCAGTACTTTTTTTACTTTTATTAAATTAGTATAATTAAAATGGCTCCCAAAGTTAATCAGGATAAATCGGTAGAGCTATCGGATGCTCTTAAGGATGAATTCCGGGACTTAGCTGATGACATAAAAGAAACCAAAACCGCAGGCTTATTAATGGAGTCTGACTCGACTCAACAAAAAATTTTAGCCGGTCGCATTTCCCGACTTGATAATACTTTCGAAAAGCTTTCAACAATATATTCATATTTGAGGAAGCTCGCAAAAAAGTTAAAGAAGCCCTTCACAGATTTCGAATCGGCTTTTAAAGAGATTCGTGGCACCTATTATGAAGCATTTGCATTGGGTTCTTCTCTTGCCCCTACTGAATCCACTGGAAATAAATCAGTTATTGACGGAGAAGTACATTCTCAATTACGCCTTTCTGCGATAAATATTCCAACATTCTCTGGAAATATTTCAGATTGGCCTTCCTTCAAAGACACTTTTTCCTCAATGATTCACAATAATCCAGACTTGAATCCTATTAAAAAAATCCATTATTTGTAGTCATCTTTGAAAGGTGGAGCAGCTCAGACTATCACCTCGATTAATCTCACTCACAACAGTTATGATCAAGCTTGGGCAGCTTTAACGAAGAGGTATAATAGCAAAGGACTTCAAGCAACTCATCATTTAATGAATATATTTAATTTTCTACCCCTTCATAAATGTTCTCTCGCTACCCTTGAACACTTTTCTTCAGTTATTCTTGAAAGTGCTGCAGCCTTTAATAGATTGAACATAGATGATGCCGCCGGGTTTATATTACACACTTTTGCTATCAGGTTATTAGACACTAAAACTCTAGAACGTTTTGAAAACAAATTCGGATCCAGATCTGAAACTCCAACTTGGAAGGAATTTTCTGATTTTATCTTTCAATCAATTATTCAGCTCTAATCAAATAATCTCACGGCATATCAAAAGCCCACTTCAGTTAACACCAACTGCAAATCTTCTTACCAGTCTAAAAAGGTTTTCATGTCTTCCACAACATCCACCGATCGTTTTGAATGCCCCTTTTGTAAGGAAAACCATAGAATTTACAACTGTTCTAATTTTCGATCACTCGCACCCAGGCAAAGATTTGAAAAGATAAAATTGTTAAATCGTTGTCTCAACTGTTTGGCTTCTGGTCATTCAGCTTCGAAATGCAGCTCTACAAACTCCTGCAAGCAGTGTAATTTATGGGACCATTCCCTTTTACATTTTCCGAAAGGTTCTAATCCCTGAACCTCATCTAATCGAAATCAAGTTCCTTCTATACCTGTCGCACATTCATCACTTCGAACTAACTCTTTTGAAAACTCTAATGCAAGGAAATCATGCAATACATCTACCCATTCCGAGTCTTCACTAATAGCAACCAACAGCTCGAAGCTTTCACCCCCAGAAGCATCTGTGTTGTCGTCGACTTCAACTGGAAAAGTAAATGTTCTTCTGGGTATTGCATTAATTTGATGCAGGTGAAGGTGATGCTTTAATTGATAGTGGGTCTCAACGCTCATTCATCACTTCACAATGTTCACGACGATTGCGTTTGCCACTTATTCAAAATTCTCAGAAGTTTGTTGGTTTCGGGAGCAATCCCATTTCTGGTTGTAAACACCAAGTTCTTTGCGCTATTTCTCCTAATAAAGAAGAATCGTCCACTCATCACACATACGCAATTATTATTGATCATATTAGTAACAAAATGCCCTGTGAAATCGTTATGGATAATGTAGTCCAACATTTCCGACATTTAGATCTGGCTGATCCAATGTTCTATCAACCAGGGCCTATAGATTTTCTAATTGGTTGCGATTTATTTGGGGAAATATTAAATGGAGAAGTAAGAAAGTTGGCTCATGGATTCCCCAAAGCCATGAAAACCTCTCTTGGATGGATTTTGTTAGGACCTGTATCAACTCCCTCTACTTATAGCTCTACCTTGCTTGCCAAGTCTGTGCCTTCGTCTGAACCTCAGGATTTATCACAGCTGATTACCCGTTTTTGGGAAGTCGAAGAAATAAATAATGTTTCGAGAATGAATCCGCTTGATTAAAGAGTGAAGATCATTTTAGAAAAACACACTATCGAACACCCTCTGGTAGATACACAGTCCGTTTACCCTTTAAAAAGCAACCGCCTAATTTAGAAAGCTCCAAGTACATGGCCTTAAAACGTTTTAAAAAACTTAGAAACCAAATTCGAACGAGAACCAATTTTGAAATTGGAATATGGAAAAGCTTTTGAAGAATATCTGCAAAAATGTTACTTATCGCCCAGTTTTCAACCGGGAAAATATTTTCTTCCTCTCCACTGTGTATTGAAAAGGAGCTCAGGCAGCAAACTGCGTATAGTTTTTTTGATGGTTCAGCTTCAACCTTTAATGGGTCTCTCAATGATTACCTACTTTGTGGTCCCAAACTACAGCCGGAGATCACAGATGTGTTGTTAAAATTTCGATTACCACAAATAGTCATGACAGCCGATATCTGTCAAAGGTATCTGCAGATTTTGATTGCTCCTGAGGATCGTTCTTATCTTCATTTATTTTTTAGAGCTGAAAGTTTCAATCCCCTAGCTAAATTTGAATTTAATCGTTTACCTTTTGAACTTTCATGCTCTCCCTTTTTGGCTATGCCAGTATTGCAACAACTCGTTGAAGTCTTTATCAATTTTCATAGATTCTTGTGGAGTGTACAGGGTACGCGGTCGCCTTAGAAATGCCCCTTTCTCTTATGATGCTAAACATACAGTGTTACTACCTTACAGATCACGTTTTGTAGAACTACTTGTCGACCATTTCCATATCGCTAACCTACATGCTGTGCATCAGCTACTACATTCCTTACTACGTCAGCACTTTTGGATTATTTCTGCAAGACGTCTTATATACACTCGAATACATCGCTGTCTGAAATGTCATCGTTTGAAAGTCAAACCCTATCCACCGTTCATGGGAAATTTGCCATTGTCAAGGTTCGAACAAGGGCGACCTTTTATAAATGTTGGAATTGATTTTGCTGGTCCATTCTCAATCTGTGAATCTTCTCGCCGTAAGGCAGCCCTTGGAAAGGCATACGCCTGCTTGTTTGTGTGCATGAGCACAAAGGCGCTGCACATTGAAAACGTATCGCAATTGAAAACAGTAGCTTTTCTAGCTTTCTTCGACAGATTTATTTATAGCTCGAGGAGGACTACCTAGCAGAATATTCTCCGATAATGGGACAAATTTTGTAGGGCGTCACGACATTTGAAAGAGCTATACTCGAGGTGGAACGAATACTCCAAGAAAAGGAACATCGAAAACTATTTCGCCCAGCGAGAATTAGTTTGGAGTTTTATCCCACCTTTTGCGCCTCATTTTGGTGGATTATGGGAGGCTGGTGTAAAGTCTTTTAACTACCACCTCAGGAGAGTATTGGATGGCCATTTCCTTACCTTTGAAGAACTCTCTACGATAGCAAGTCGCATTGAAGCAATTTTGAACTCAAGACCTATGCATCCAATGTCATCTTCTCCTGAAGACTTAGATGTCTTGACACCAGGCCATTTCTTGATTGGCGCCCCTTTGGTTGCACTGCCAGAACCAGAATCAATAGAACCATCCCGCCATCCTATTTCAAGATGGAATCTTATCCATCAAAGCATAGGCAATATTTGGAAACAATGGCGACGTGACTACTTAAATTCTCTACAACAACGAAGCAAGTGGACCACTGATTCGCCAAATGTAGCAGTCGGC
Organism: Arma custos; assembly: GCA_037127475.1. Taxonomy (NCBI): domain Eukaryota; kingdom Metazoa; phylum Arthropoda; class Insecta; order Hemiptera; family Pentatomidae; genus Arma; species Arma custos. Next base: position 48,538,416 of record CM073759.1, on the reverse strand, counting down.
ACACTGGTGCTTCTTATCGACTCTAATGTACCGCCTCTCAATTGGCCTGTTGGGCGTATTATACAAGTGTTCCCTTGTAAAGATGGTATAATTAGATTAGTCAAATTGAGAACCTCTACGGCTGAGTACACTCGTCCTCTATTTCGTTTAGCTCCATTGATACCCTCCTAGTCTCTTAATATACCTAGGGAAATTTGTACTCAAATTTGGTGGGCGGTATGTCGGGTATCAATAACTATTTTTTCATTCTATGTTTTTTATTTTCAAGTGAATATTTTATTGCATTAAAAGCTAGATGTTTTTTTTGTTTGTTTTATAAAATTCTAACATTAATAACATTTATTAAAAGGAAAAAAAAGAATTTAGAGAGTAATTTTAAAAACATATGTTTAATATTAAGCAATGTTCAAAAAACAAAACAAGATCCGTCTCAAGACAGTTGCCCTGTGAGAAGGTTGCTTGCTGCTCTACACTTGATTTTGTCACCACTTCTTCATCACTTTCACATCTTCTTCAACTTGAATTTGGTCAACTCTCACCAGTAAAACTTCTCGCTATTTTGATCTAATTTTGGACTTACCGGTAAGAGACATTTAATTTTTCTACTCATCATCATTTCGAATCATCAAGTTATCGCTATCAAGAACTCAACACATTTCAAGAACTCAGTTCATTTCTCAGTTTTTCATTGATTCACAGACCAGTAATATTTTTTGTTCAAAGACTCATCTCTCTTTAGTAAATAAGTTAATTTCATTTTTTATGTAAATAATTGTAGATAGTAGCTTTGTGCATTTTCTTTTTTTTCATAACTTTTTCATTTAGTTTTAAATAACTTTCTTTGTACTTTCTTAGGTTTAGTTGGGCATATTAATATTTTTATAATTGTTCTTTTTCTATTTTTACATTATACATATTTATCATTTACTCATTTTTGGATGTTTTTTATTTGTATTTACTTGATGAATTTCTTTTCTTTCCTTTTACAGCTTCAATTATGTGTTGTATTTGGGGAAATTGTCACCCAAATCAAACTATCAGGTTTTTTTTACTGAATTCACAACCGGCGAATTCGCTCGGATAGAAGGTTAGCGAATTATTATTAGTAGCCCCTTCTTCCACAATAATAAAATCTTTATTTATTCTGGGACAAGTCCCTTTAGAATAACAATACAAGAATTAATATTTATGATATTATGTATTACAGTATAATTTAATTGCATATAATTAATTGATAGGAATTAGTAAATTATTATTATTAGTGTTAGAAAATTAGCAAGTTAAAGCACAAAGAATTTTAAAAAAAATGTACTAAAAAAAGACACCTCCAATGACAATATTAAAAAAAAGTGAATAAAAAATAGATAGAAATAAGATAACAATAAATATATAATTATTTTTTTAGGCTTCCACGACCATTATTATTACAAAACACTTGGTTTATTTTTTCTGGTTTAGGCCGTGTAGATAAATTTTTCGCCAACGTTTCGTCAACCATGCTGACTTCCTCAGGGCTGAGACGAGAATGAGCTCATTCTCGTCACAGCCCTGAGGAAGTCAGCAGCATGGTTGACGAAACGTTGGTGAAAAATTTATCTACACGGCTTAAACCAGAAGAAATAAACCAAGTCTTTTGTAAATATATAATTGTTATTTCCGATTTTTTGGGAAATGTAAGGATACTAGGTGATTGACTATACGGAAGGCATTTGAAGATTGAAAGATTATGGGAACGATGTATAGAAGGTCAAAGAGACGAGGACGGATAAGGAAAGCTCTGTTAAAAACTGCTGTACATTGATCTGGGAGCCAAGAATGGGTGTTATGGGAGTGGACCGAGGTTTTGAAAGATCGAAAAATTATGATAATTTACAACCCTAACTTTGAGATATTGGTATTGTTTATCCGTAGTAAAAAAAAAGATAACATTTTTTACAATGACATTTCTACAACAGCAAAATATTTGTATGTATCTTCTGAACAAAAACACTAAAACATAAATCTGCTGGGTGATAACATTAATTTTTATTCACAAACGGCGATATCACTTTATTAATAGTTTATAAAAAAATACAGGAGTACAGATAAAGGTGAATTTCTGGCAAGAAAAGATCGCCGAATATAAAATAGTAGACACGGATAAGGAATTTCATACGTCATTCTTGATGGGAATTCTCGACATAACCTCCCATCTTGTTCGTATCTCGGTACACAATATTAAACGAACAACCCAACTCTTTTCGGCAAAGCTCTTTCTCACCGAAAATTTTTCTTTTTTGCCATACCCCATTTTCAAGATTAATTAAGGTATTCTGAAGATCTAAATACATGATTTTAAAAACTTTGCATTAAAACAGAATACTCATTAAAGTACTAAAAAAACATTTGACGCATTCATGAATAAAACTAAGTTGTAAATTTAGTTTGAATAACTTAAATTTATTTATTTAGTTGTTTATTTATTCTTTTAACGCCACTTTATGCTGCTATGGGTAAGCGGACGATTACCTACCAATCCTAAATTCTCTCTATCTAGTTATAATCAGGAGAGGAATCTTTAACGAGTACATGAAATCGCACAGGTTAGGGACACCCATTTTAGGTTCTACGTTCCTACTGAAGGACGGCACTCGTTTTTAAAAATCCTGGGATCGCCTGTTGTCGGGCTGCGAACTGATAGCAGGTTATTTTGATAACTACTAGACCACAGTTGACTCTAATTAATTATATAGTTGAGTGATGTAATAAAATAAAATCTTTTCAGATCACTGAAAGTATACCAAGTTATCTATAGTAAAATACATCATATAATTGTGTGAAATTCCAAAAGGTTCAGAACTAGTTTAAAACCATGAGAAATAAGGCGGAAAATTGTATTGTATACTCAAAAACTCAGAAAATGAAAAACATTTACATTGATGGAAATCGTGTATAAGAAAAGATTATCAATATAATTTAATTTTATGTATATTTTTTATTAAGTCTTTTATTAGATACATTTTATTTTTCATTAAAGTCCTCATGAAAAAAGAAGTTTTATAATCTTGGGCAAGAACGCAATTTTCTTCAAGCATAAAATTATTTGTTGTGTTCATAATTTTGTTGGAATTTACTAGCTGACTAGAATTTTTTTTATTATAATATCTTGCAAAGAGAAACTTCCATTGTCCAAAAGTCAGATAGATATCTCACCTTCATTTCGATAAAGAATACTGTATAATAAAAACAGCTAATATTTTCCACCTGATATTGTAAATCATAAATCATTATTTCTACAACATATAAATATTTTAATAATCGGGTGTTTGTCACCGACCCCATTGCTATTTATAAACTAGGAAAAGTTTTTAGACAGAGCTAATTTTATGGACTATCTATAGATTTATAGACTATCTTTCGACAGCTAGGAACAAGTTGTTAAGTTTTTTATCGACTAAAATAAAATATAAAACTCTATTAGAATTCTGTTTGTTGTTCATCTTTTCTGCTTTTTGAAGTTGAATTTTGAGATATCTGAAGAGGACCATAAGTTTCAAATATTGTCCTTTTTATACTTTCTTATCTTGAATGAAATATAACGTTATCTCTCTGGCTTTATTTATTAATATTCATGATCTCCATCATTTAATGAACACTTATTTTAGTGATAACATTATAATTGATTTAATTTCTTTTGTTAGGCATACGTGGTTCTTCTGATGACACGACTTCCATTCATGGTAATTGGAGATTTATTTATACTCTATTTAAATTATAATAATCCATAAAGATATGTTTCTTATATTTATACCATAGAGTGGAGATTCATTTACACCATTAATACTTTCTGATCAATGAACAGCAACAATTCATCACACTCCTGTCTCTGCTCTATCACTTTGCTATAGCGGTAGAGTTATCACTGATCCGCCTAGACAAAATGCTCTACTAGACCTGATTCAAGCACCAAGCAAATGTCTTTTATATATTTCTCAAGTATCTCAACATTACCGTGGAGTGTAAATCTTCAGCAGGCAGACAGAAGAGAAAGGAAAAACCCAGTAAGCCAACCAGAAGTATGTAATTCATATTCATAAAAGACATGCCATCCACAGAGGTGTCTCACCATTATCATAAGCAATAATTACTTTTAGCAATAAGAGTAGTATATAGAATTAATTTCATCATGATTGTTCATTCACTGTTCATCAGTATTAAGATATATATATTTATAGTAGAGAGGAAAATAGTTGATTAAAAGATCTAATGTGGGATATAGATATTCTGGGGGTGCAGTTAATGTAAACCAAAATAAGACAAACTTATTTATTGTGAGTGCGACGTCTCGACCTACATTTTAAGCCATCTTCGGAGCCTCATTTTTATTTATAATGTGCCTATTTAATAATTAAAGAATTAAAAAAAAATGTAGCGATATAATTCAATAGTTTTTTTAACAGGATCATGTCGTTAATTTTTCATTTCTCCTCAGTGAATCAGTGAATTTTCAATATAAAACACAATACTACATTCTTTTTGTTATGTTAATGTTATAAGGCGATTTTACCAATAACCGAATTAGATATTACCAAGCAAGCCTAATTGGCACTCACAGGTAAACCGTATTTAGTTGAGAAATGATTATGAAGGAATGCAAACTGTTTGGAAGCAGGTGGGGCTAATGTGTTGAGGTGGAGGTGAGAAGTTGGTGAAGGTGTTGAGGGCGGGACGTCCTCGCAGCTGACATAGGCGATAACCGCGGGCTTGTGGTCGCTTCGGATCCAGCTCTGCTCCAGCCACTTTAGCTCTTACGAATTCCAAGGCAATCCACCTGTCTACCTGGATAATGGCCAAATTAGCCTATCCGAATAATATGCACGCACAACTATATATATATATATTGATTTTTCATCATTCATCACAACAGAGTATGAAAAAAATGTTCGCATTATAAAAACTTTTTTATTGTTTTATCTCGCTCATACAGTGCTGCTACCTATCAGGGTCAGCCTAAGGGACTTTGAAGCCCACAATTTTTAACTCATTTTTTGATTAACTATTGTTTGTATGAATGGATACTTTTCTTCAGTTTATTTTATATTTGGCCAAAGATTAGCTGAAATATTCCTAATCTTAACGTGTTTAACAGGCTTAGCGGTAAGCATCCTATAATAATTTTTTAATCTTTCTTTCTGTATATAAACGAATAAAACATAGAATAATTAATAATTGATTTTCATGATACAACCTTATCTTGGTTAGTAGTTTCTTCTACTAAAGTGGTATCGTGATATTTTCGAAGTGAATAAAGGTTTAAGTCAGGCATTGGCTTGAAAATGATTCGATTTTATATTACGAATTCATTTCAAGCCAAAAAATACTAGAATGACACGGTCCCGCTATCCTCAATACAATTCGTTTTCTCTGGTCTAAACCAGTTATTCACCACTGCTGTAGATATTACAAATAATGAAACTACAAGAACAGTATTTTTTGATACATGTCAACAGTAGAAAGAACATAACTAGAAGATACGTTTAAAAAATAACTGAACTAATAATGAAATCAAATTTACCATATTTTGTTTTATAAATCATAGTGAAATTCGGATAATGAAAACCGCTTTGAAATATAGCAACATTGACGCGTGCTCTATCCAAAATGTTAGACTGTTTTTTTTAAAGCAGTCTAACATTTTGACATCCTAGACGTATCTGACTAGGATATTTTTTCTCATTTTATTTAGGGTACTTTACATTTACTCAATAGTTTAGGAAAATAGGCGTAAACAAACAAATATATAAACCATACTTGTGATCCTTTTACCTCTTATAATGAGAAACTGCAATACCTCTCAAGATAGAATTACCAATTTGGGATATTTTTCCGAGCAAAAAGTAAATCTGTGCGAAGACATTAGAAGCTAGAGATAAGCAGCTGGTTATTAGGCGGAGATCCATTACCTGACCAAGATCAGGTCGTACGTAGGCAAGGGTCAGGCCTATACACGCCTCTAATGCCCTTTGTATGCTAATCTCAACCCTTCCCCATGACCCTTACCTTAAAGGCACACTTAATCCTGGTAGGGATGAGATTCCTCATTATTATTATTATATTCATTGTATTACTTAATGAATTAAAGTAAAGAAAGAAAAATATATCCAGATATTCCAATAAGAAATTTTGGAGCGGGATAACTCAGTTTCCATGGCGATGGTCCCGGATTCAAACCGGATGCGGAAGATAATTTATTCTTTTAAGAACCGGGGATGAAACCTGTGATATATATATATATATATATATATATATATATATATATATATATATATATATATATATATATATACTTATATATCATGAGGTGTGTATGGAACCTCTTGGGGCACACCGAGCCTCTATAAGGCACCCCTAATTTGGGAGAAAACCAAGCCGATGAGCGAAAATTTAGGCCAAACCACCTCCCTGTAATACCACTGTTCAAAAAAAAGAACAGCACAGCAGCTACTACATTCTGAAACCAAGGCCTTTCATGACATTCATGGAGCATTTTTTTTTATTTTTTTATTCTTGCTATGAAATCACTTTCACATTGAAAAAAAAAATAATTTAACAAGTTAAATGTAAAAAATTTCATAGGATATGTAACTCAAAATACGAATAATGCACAATATAATTTCTGGATACTAAATAATTCCGGACTGCATGAGCCTCGTAATGTAAATATATTTTAAGCGATGTTTATCGGTTACAATTAGTTACAAATACTTCTTCCATAGTTCTTGTACTGAAAATTTTTCCAAAGCAGCTTAAAGGTAATTTTTTGGAACCCTTACATTTTCTTGGCACGCTGTTAACAAAATACAGAAATTTTGGTATTGCAATTGATTCTTTTGCTCTAGAAACGTTATCACAAATCGATATTTTTTTCAGTCGATAAGAGGAAGTATTCTAGGTGATGAGTGATTTTTGCCACTTCCCTATCACAAAAGTGATGATTTTAAATTCTTAAATTCATGGTGTAGCTAATCACATTTTTTACTTGTACATCAAAACCACAAACGTAAATTTAGAGCTTCATCCGATATGAGGTACTCATCAATAGTTATGACGATTTCCGCCACAGAAAATTTGAATTTGAACTCATTATAACCTCAAGAACCCAAGCTAACACATTATATACGACGTTTTTTTTTTTAATAATTAAATATTAAAGGAGAGTGTTTCAAGACGCCATTTTTTCTGCAAATTAGATTCGTACTAACTAGCAATCATGTTTTTTGTACCAATGTAGTTAAGAGATTTGGTGATAACCTAAATGTTGTGTATCATTATGATCCAAACATATTATTCGTAGCATTAAAAAAATAAACATTATGTAACAAGAATTATGTTTGATTACTAAGCATACCTGTTTCACATAAAATGTAAATTTTCCATGAAGCGAGGTTTGGTGGGTGCAACTGAACATTAGGACAGCATTTGACACAGACTCTTCCTGGTATATTTAATTACTTTAATGAGCTGTTCCACGGAATTTCGCTATTAACCTATTTTACCTCTCGTTATTAACATCTGCAATTAATTTTGAATAATTGTTTTGTAAAATATTCAGTGTTATACTTCCTACGGAGTGTTTTAGTCTTGATTTATGAATTTTATTATTCTTCAAGGCAACCCTTTAATTAAATAATGCTTATTTGACTAGGTAATTAAGGTTATGTCATTATAATTTCAAAATAAATAAAAAACCTTGAAAAACAGGTAATATTTATTATATAGCAAGAGCTGATTGAGGAATATGTAATCTGACCGTGTAATGAAGACATCCTTTTTTTTACTGCAGTGCCAATATTTCTTACATTTTCGCCACTTACCACTTCGTAAAATACTAACTTTTTTACGTACATGAAGTGAAATTACTTGTTTTAAGAAATATTGATAAGCAACGTCAATGGAAAATACGCTAACTTTTAAAATAAGATGATAAGAATTAAGGATAACGGGTTAATCAAAGAGAATATTAAATATTATAATGCAATTGGGAAAAAACACAATGCAAAGCCTTATGTTTCAAAAAATACACCTACTTACCAGTCGACATTTCGCCTATTCAGGCATTATCAAGACACCAAAATCAAAAAGGGTTATGTGAATCGCATCTCGAAGAAAAAGGTGCAATACATCCCAACGATCAACAGCCCAATATAATAGAAGAAATAGAGGATTCTATAACCTTCCCAGCTGGTGGCGTATTACTTTCGTTCAGTTGTATGTTGAACGTCTTGGTGGTGGTGTGCTGTCTCATGTTTGGAGCCTGTTTGGGCTGTTGATCGTTGGGATGTATTACACCTTTTTCTTCGAGATGCGATTCACATAACCCCTTTTTGATTTTGGTGTCTTGATAATGCCTGAATAGGCGAAACGTCGACTGGTAAGTAGGTGTATTTTTTGAAACATAAGGCTTTGCATTGTGGTTTTTCCCAATTGCATTATAATAAATAATAGTGTTTCTTTATGAGTTTTTGGCTCTATTTTAGTGAGAATTTTAAATATTTTTCGAAACATGAAATAAAAACCTTTTTTTTTCATATATTTATTGATATTTACTACTGTATTACATTAATACAACAAGTTAATAGGCCAAATGATACATAATGACACGATAATGACTGTTTAGGCGTGATTAGACTGAATAATTTAATAGGAAGCAAATGGAAGTACCACGGAAATTTGAATGAAATCTCAGATATTTACAAAGCGTTCGATTTATTAATTTTAATAACATACGAGATATCTTTTCTTAAATACTATGAAATATACATGTAAGAGAAAATACAAATTAATAATAGCTTCTACAAGAATAACTTAAAACTACACATGCAACTTAGCGATCTAATGAACAAAGTAATTTAATACAAACAAAAGAAGAAAAATGATTAATATGAATGGGAGCGATAATTAACAATAACAGAAATGCTCCATGCTAGCATAATGGCCAAAGATATGATAACTACAAAATAAACTTGAACGTTGTAACGAAGTTTTCAATAAGGCGCGAAGATGTGCGAATTACTATTATCTTCGCCAGTGATCACGGCATGAAGGAGCAATGAGTATGATATCATGAATTAACTTGAACTGTCCGGTTGGTACCATGTAATACGTTAATCATCCGGAGAAAAATTAGTTGACAATTTGAGGCCTTATGGTAATGAAAGGTGACTTACAATTTGTGTGATGTATACTCAATTATCATCATCTCAGCATAGCTTCTGGCGAGTAACAAACTTCAACACCTCTGGACGTTCTCCTATGAAGAGCGGCTTGAAAGTGGAGTGTGCGATGGTCGTAGCTGCGAATGGCTGATAGAACTGCTCCGCTCAGCGATCTGATAGCAAGTGAAGAGACTCAATAGCGTCGCTTCCCCTCTCCTTGGTTTTGGTGGTACAGTACATTTTTCGATTTTAGAGGCAATGATCTGTCCGTTCCATCTGGCAGGCAGTCCAGGTCCGCGACTAAACATTCCCCCGCCCATGGCACGAAAGTGGCATTATTGAGATGGTAAAGGGCATAGGCGGGTGATTGGGCGCTTTATGATGCCGGAAGCGGTTCGGAGGCTAGCGACTCGGGCGATACCGTCCGCTCCGGGATGCAATTCGGTAATCCGTGCTAATGGCCAACAAAGAGGAGGCGATTTATCGGTTTGGATCATTACGAGAGCGCCGATAGTTAGTTCGGGGGCGGATTCCGTCCAGCGGGATCGCTGCTGGAGTGTGTGCAGATATTCGATGGTCCATCGCTTCCAAAAAGACTGATGGATCTTGTGAGTTTCCATCGAGCCACGCGATTGATGGGCACATCAGATAGGTCCTGAGTGGGGGGAGCGGTTATCGGTCGACAGATAAGAAAGTGTCCGGGAGTTAAGGCTTCGAGATCATGAGGGTCGGATGAAAGCGCACATAAAGGTCTGCTATTGAGTACGGCTTCAATCTGAGTAAGTAGGGTTGAGAATTCGTCAAATGATAAAACCTGAATACCCATTACGGTACGGAGATGGCGTTTAGTAGATTTAATCGCGGTTTCCCAAAGACCCCCGAAATAGGGAGCCCTGGGAGGAATAAAATGCCATTGAATGCCCTCGCGCGAGGAATGTTGAACAATAGTTTCTTGAGTATTTACGTCTCGGAAGAAACGACCGACTTCGCTGATTTGACGGCTAGCTCCTATAAAGTTGGTTCCGTTATCGCTGTAGACATCTGAAGGACGTCCCCGTCTACCACAAAAACGAGCAAAGGCAGCTAGAAAGGCTGCAACGGATAGTTCGGATGTAAGTTCTAGGTGAATGGTTTTAGTGGTGAAACAAACAAATGCACAGATATATGCCTTGGTTACGCGGCATCCTCGGATTCGAGCAGAAGATACGGAAAAAGGGCCTACGTAATCAATTCCTACCTTTGAAAATGGGTATGTGGGTGTGATACGATCACGGGGCAGGCGTCCTATGGTGGGGATGAGTGGTTGAGGCTTAACGTGGAAACATTTGTTGCATTTAGCGAGGCGATGCCGAACTACGTTTCTCCCGTCCAATATCCAGAATCGCTGACGAATAAAGGAATGCGTAGCAGAGGGACCAGCGTGCAGATTTTGACAATGGGCTTGATCAATGACTAAGTTGGTAAAAGAATGATCTTTAGGAAGCAAGGCCGGATGTTTAGCGGAAAACGGTTGTGGGCCATGATGGAGTCGTCCACCTACGCGGAGGACCCCCCGCGGATCGATGAATAATTGCAGGGTACGTTTAAGATGCAATTTTGATGTAGGGTCATCGGCTGCTTGATATTCATTTGTGAGAGCGACTTGTTGAATTGCCTTAACTAATATGTCTAGAGCGGCAGATAGCTCAGCGGCGGAGAGAAACCCGGTAGTGCGACACGCGGGGTTCCTGACGTTATGTGCGAAGCGGAGACACCACGCAGTGACGCGTTGCAGACGGGAAAGAGATGAATAGCGGCTCTCTAAATTAAGAGTGGTAAGGGCGGTGCATGAGATGATTTTATGAGTGGTTCGCCGTTCAGCATCAACGAGACCAGGAGGTACGTCGATGCGCGAGGTAGGCAATGAAGATGGCGGTTGAGAGAGCCAGGACGGACCTTTCCACCATAAGGCATGATTGGCTAATTCCTTAGGAGAAATCCCGCGAGAAGCGCAGTCGGCAGGGTTGTCCTTGCCGTCAATATGGCGCCATTGAGAAGGGGGTATGCTTTCTTGAATTTCCGTTACTCGGTTCGCTACGAAAGTTTTCCAACGGTGAGGTTCGCCACGGATCCAGGTGAGAGCTACAGCGGAGTCTGAAAAGGCTATCAGGTCTTCGAATGGCTGGGAAAACATTTCTGTAATTTTGGTGGTTAACTTGGCAAGGAGGTGAGCGCCACATAGTTCTAATCGCGGGAGTGATACTCTTTTCAAGGGGGCGACCCTGGATTTGGCCATTAAGAGGCTGATGGTGATTTCCCCGGAAGAGGAGGTGGAATGCAAATATATAGCGGCGGCGTAACCCAGCTCGGAAGCGTCACAAAAGGCAACAAGGCGTTGGCAACTGCGCGACTCTTGATAATAAGGAAAGCGGCGAGGGATAGAAAGGTGAGATACTGTTTCCAGTTCTTCTTGAAAGGAGTTCCAATCCCGGCTGATATCAGGGGGAGCGGGTTCATCCCAATCAGAGTGTCCGACCCATAAACGTTGGATTAATAATTTAGCGGCGAATGTCACGGGAACTAACCATCCAGGAGGGTCATAAATGCGAGCTAATTTGGAAAGAATAAGCCGTTTGGTAGCGGGAAGTTTGTCAGAAGACACGCGATAAGAAAAAGTGTCTGTGTCAGCTGACCATACGAGATCGAGGATCTTAATGGTAGAGTCATCTTCGGAAGAGAATTCGAATGAATGAGTCCCCACACGACAATGCTCGGCTGCTAGATTGGATAGAATTTGAGGGTGATTCGCAGCCCATTTGCGGAGTTCAAAACCTCCGGATTGCAATAGAGCGATGAGATCGTCCCTTAATTGAACGGCTTCTGGCAACGTAGAGGCTCCAGTAATAATATCATCTACGTACGTGTCCTTGCGAAGAACGGAGGCGGCGTGAGGAAAACGAGCCTCTTCATCATGACTTAATTGCTGAAGAGTTCGAATAGCAAGGAACGTGGAGGAGCTGACACCGTACGTGACCGTGTGGAGGCGATAAGAGCGGATCGGCTCATCGGGTGAGAATCGCCATACGATTCTTTGTAAATCTTGATGTTTGGGAGGCACTAGTATCTGACGATACATCTGCCGAATGTCGGCAGTGAAAATGTATCGGTGCGTTCGAGCGCGAGTAATTAAAGTGACAATATCTGATTGTGACTTTGGCCCGGTAAAAGAAATATCATTTAATGATTTTCCATTTGAGGATTGCGCCGACGCGTTGAACACCACTCTAATTTTAGAGGGCGGATCGTCAGGGCGATGTACAGGATGATGAGGGAGGTAGTATGTGATACCGGAAGCGTCATCAGGCTCAGGAACGGCAGACATATGGCCTAACTCCAAGTATTCTCGCATGAAGGCGAGATAGGCTTCACGAAACGCGGGCTCCCGATGAAGGCGGGCTTCAAGTCGGTGAAATTGTTTCACTGCTCTGTAACGAGATTCGCCCAAGTCGAGCGATTTCAGAGGTAACGGAGTTATGTATCGACCATGGGCATCGCGGGAGACGGATGTTCTAAACAATTCCTCACAACGTTGTTCTTCGGAGGAGAAACGAGGTGAAGTGGCTGTGACCTCCTCGAGGTTCCAAAAGCGTTGGAGGTCAAGGTTTAATTGGACATTGGTGAGGGCGTTAAATACTGATAATTCGTGACGCTCAGGAGCGACAGTATTAGCGATAGGTGAAGAGGAATTGGGTGTTAAATCTGCGGAAGATTGAGCACGACGGGAACGAGGCGGGGGCGAAAAGTCTTGCCTTCATTATCTTTTACTTCTTTGGCACAGGTAATATGGCGCTTTGTCCGACGAGGACGCCATTCCCCCATGAAACACCATCCAAATATGGTATTCAATGCCGTGGGTCCACCCTTTGGCGATGGTTCGATTTCGAGGAGGATTCTTGGGAGGGCGTCGACTCCGAAGAGGAGATCTATAGGGCCAGGATGGCATAGCGATGGATCCGCGAGCGAGAGTTCCCGTATGTACGGCCAGGGTGATAAGTCCACAGGCATGGCCGGAAGTGAATGGGTTATGTTTTCGATAACGAATAACTGAAAGAGTCCGGAACCTGAATGGTTGCGGTGGTATACCCGGGGCAGGATAGGTTCGACGATCCCCCCAGGACACTTACCCCGACTGGGGATGATGATACGGGGAGGCCCAGATGAGACACGGCCCTGATGGTGATGAAGCTCACCTGGCTTCCAGAATCTAACAAGGCTCGGAATGATTGAGCTTGGTGATCAGAACGCGATATTGAGACCTGCGCGGTGGGCAACAGTGACGTTGTCATGCCCCCCGAGGACCCTAGCATAGTTAATGGCGATCGATGCGAGACGGTAGTTAGCGGTATAGAATTATCGGCGGCACTGTTGCGTGGTAATTGATAGCGGCGGTGTAACAAGGAAGCATCCTTTTCGACCACGATAGGCGAGCATTGAGGTCGGGCGCGAGAGGAAGGCGGCGATACGGCGGAAGAATTGGGTCATTGAGAAATTTTTAATTTGTCCGGGGGCGAAGCTGAGCGCACAGTGATTTCTTCGGACAAGTGGCGATCTCGATGTGGGGTCGGTTGATACGGACGAAAGGATGGCGGCGGGTTCTGGTAACATAACGGTGAGTCGAAGGAAATGGGTTCATGCGATGCTTGGCTTGTCAAATAGTTGCGAGAGGACGTATCCCGTGTAGTGGCTAGGACAGGCGACCCGTGCATGGGTTGTGGTGATGACGCGTGTAACGTCTGAACTGCCGGGGAGGATCGGTGACTCTGGTTATTGTATATTTGACGTTGAGCAGAGTAGCGGCGTGGTGGAAGCGTTCTAATACTTGGCGAATTTGACCGAAGGGAACCCAGGGGGGAGCTAATGGATGGCTCCGAACGCGATGGTGATCCGGTGATGCCCCGATGGAGCAAGGTGTGGTGGAAACCTTGACAAAAATGACAACGCTGGGTGGATTGACATTTATCCGGTGGGTGTTGTCGGAGGCAATTGATGCACAAGCCCTCTTTACGAACAAACCCTAGGCGATCCCGACCGGATAAGGTTTTAAATTCTCGGCAATGATAAAGGTTATGGGCTTCTTGACAGTAAGTACACCGCAGCGCAGCTGCGAATACACGAGCAGAGCGATTGACAGATTGCGGTTGCCGATGCATAGGAGGGTGCTCTTTCCTCTTAGGTGACGATCGACGGCGATTATCTGAGGGTGGTAATTCTGACACGGATGCGGTAGCAATTTGAAGTCGCGTGATGTAATTGAGCAGCTCAGAAAACGTAGGGAAGTCCTCAGGATATTGTAACTTAAATTCCTTTTGAGTAACGGGGTCTAAACTCTGGAAAGTTAAGAAAAATAAAAAATAGTCTCCCAGGTCAGGGATGTTAGTCACGGTTAATTGGTGACCCAGTTCAGAAAATAATTTAAGAACGGATTCCAGGGCCTTTTTCGATGGATTCGCGATGGGTTGGAAATTTAACATTTCATGAAGTATCCGAGACGCGAGCGCCGCTTGATTGTTATACCGAGCAATTAGGGCGGCCCAGGCGATAGAATATTTGGGCCATTTGAGCCCAGAGTATCCAAATGGCTTATGACGGCTAAGGCTTTGCCTGAAAGGCAACTCTTTAGATATGTTAGCTTAAGTCCGTCATTGATGTCCTTATTGCGGTGTATAAGCGGAATATAAGTGGTTTTAAAATTCTGGAATTGCGTGATATCTCCGTTAAATTTCGGTAAATCAAGGGGGGGCAGTCGGACTTCCGGTACCCGGGGTACGACACGTGCGGTCACTGAGCGGTCCAATGATTGAACTTCTAAGTCCATAGCCTCGGTCTGTGCTCGAATGAATTGATCCATAAGATCGGAAGGTACAGGTATCTCATCATTAATGGATTCGATGATTACGGCATTATGGGTTTTTCTCATTTCGTCTACTAATTGCTTTAATTTGTCAATTCGCGTTTTAACTACTGCCTCTTCATTGGCGACCATTGCCCCTTTACATTCATCGGCGAAAATTCGAAATTGGGTAAACAATCCTAATAATATTGTTTGGGACACATTTTTAACTCTAGCTTGGCGACGATTAGCCATTTTGATTTTATACAATTTACTAGAAAGCTGAAAGAAAATTAATAATTTACAAGAGATAATATTATTTGAATACTTGATTATCTATAATAGTCATGCGTTAGAAAATGATATTGCAAATTAACAATTAAATTATGCACAATAAATGAATTTACAGGTGATGATATGATTTAAATGCTTAATTATCACTAATAATTATACGTTGGAATGTAATATTGTAAATTAATAATTAAAGTCTGCATGCATACATTAATACTTGCTTTTAACAAGGCTGAAAAGACGCTATATTTCCTGTGTGATTCATATAAGTTAGGCGGATGCGGCTTATCCCCAATACTAGGATACAAACCTAACTATTATTGCGCAATGTCTTTTTGAGCTATGTTGATATCTGAGATCGTATTTATTCCCGGTTTTACGGCACCAAAATGTTTAGGCGTGATTAGACTGAATAATTTAATAGGAAGCAAATGGAAGTACCACTGGAATTTGAATAAAATCTCAGATATTAACAAAGCGTTCGATTTATTAATTTTAATAACATGCGAGATATCTTTTCTTAAATACTATGAAATATACATGTAAGAGAAAATACAAATTAATAATAGCTTCTACAAGAATAACTTAAAACTACACATGCAACTTAGCGATCTAATGAACAAAGTAATTTAATACAAACAAAAGAAGAAAAATGATTAATATGAATGGGAGCGATAATTAACAATAACAGAAATGCTCCATGCTAGCATAATGGCCAAAGATATGATAACTACAAAATAAACTTGAACGTTGTAACGAAGTTTTCAATAAGGCGCGAAGACGTGCGAATTACTATTATCTTCGCCAGTGATCACGGCATGAAGGAGCAATGAGTATGATATCATGAATTAACTTGAACTGTCCGGTTGGTACCATGTAATACGTTAATCATCCGGAGAAAAATTAGTTGACAATTTGAGGCCTTATGGTAATGAATGGTGACTTACAATTTGTGTGATGTATACTCAATTATCATCATCTCAGCATAGCTTCTGGCGAGTAACAAACTTCAAGACCTCTGGACGTTCTCCTATGAAGAGCGGCTTGAAAGTGGAGTGTGCGATGGTCGTAGCTGCGAATGGCTGATAGAACTGCTCCGCTCAGCGATCTGATAGCAAGTGAAGAGACTCAATAGCGTCGCTCCCCCTCTCCTTGGTTTTGGCGGTACTGTACATTTTTCGATTTTAGAGGCAATGATCTGTCCGTTCCATCTGGCAGGCAGTCCAGGTCCGCGACTAAACAATGACAAGTAGAGAAACTACCCACTGGTAGTACTCAAATCACAATTTCAACTATGAATGTCACGCCATCTTCTTTTTAGACTCCTCGGAGGATAATGGGGAATTGAACAGGAAGCTAGGTTTGAAACTAGAGGGTTTTAGTGGTAATGAAGTTTATTATGAAAGGATAGATACAAGGTTCGGGCCAAATCAGGAAAAAATGGGAAATTAAGGTCGTTATTCTTATGACTTTATTCTTACTAAAATAAGGAGTATTGAGGATTTTAGGAAGGATTTTGGATTGCAGGAATTGGATACGAGAGGAATTCGATGGCTTAGTGGAGCCCCAAAGCTCTACTCCGTAAGTCCAAATAGGTCGAATGATGGTCATGTACGTATAGATGAGTCTTATGTAGTTAATTGGGAGCTTAGAGCGTTTGTGTGGTAAGTGTTAAAGTAGCCTGAAACGTCGAGCGGTTTCTTGTCTTTTCAGTCTTGTATGAGGATTCCAGATTAATCATTTGTCGAGGTGGAACCCTAAGCTTCGGATCTATTCTACAGGCACTAGTTGGATATTATTAAAGGATACTGAAGGGCAGGAAGTCATTGATTGACGACGTAAGGTAAAAGTGATTTGATGCGATTTTTTATTATTTCTTTTAATTCTTCAATATTGACACCATTCTTCAATCAGCGATATGGGATTGGAGGCTTTGGCACACAATAACTGAGTTGGTGTTAACTGATAATACACATGTATCATCAGCATACGTGGTAAGGATAGTATAAGGATGAGTTGGAAACCAGACTTGGTCAAAAGCCTGTTTCACGTCAAGAAACACGTCCGAACAATATTGTCCACATTCTAATGCCGAGGAGACTACATCCAACACGCGATGACATTGCTGAATAGTGGAGTGGGATGCTCGGAATCCAAGCTGGTGATCTGCTATTATGTGATTTACATCAAGGATCAAGGATCGTTAGAAGATGAGAATTTCTAGGATTTTATCCATGTAAGAGGATGGGTATTCTGTTTTTGTTTTTTTTTAGGTTTGGGTATAATTTTTACAATGGATAATTTCCAGAGGTCAGGAAAATATGTGGAGCGGACTACAGCATTATATATATAGGTAAGGAACAGAATAGCTTTTCTAGGTAGTTGTTTTAAGATCTGAATTGTGATGAGGTCGTGCCCAGGAGCTTTGCGGGAAGGTAATCTGTGAATAATGTTGGATATTTCTGAAGGATGGAATGCTTTGGGTGGAAGGAACATTTGGAGGGGAACATCTAACGCTTCTCTTATATATTCAATGTGAGTTGGGCTAATGATCTCAGGAAATGGATGAAAGATTTTGGAATGGTATCGACCAAATAACTGTGATTTTTATCCGTCAGATCTTGTCCAGTTATTTGATTCATTAAGGAGTGAAATTATTTTGTAAGATTTGAAATTAATTATTATTTTTGATATATTTACTATCTCATTAAGAACTCTCAAAAATTTGTTGTAAAAACTTTCAGCTCCTTCATAAAATGAATCCTTAAAAAATGATATATTGTATTCGGCAAGCCTGACCAAAATTTACAGAAACATAGTTAATTCATTTGCTGAAATTTAAAAACCTGGGTTTCCTGTTTCACCAAATTTTATTCGTTTTAATATTTTGCTCAATAATTATTTAAAAAGAGATGAGAAATATAAATTGTCTATGACCATTTTTTTTTTGTTTTTAAACACTTTATCGAAACATTACAATCTGTCATTTGTGGGCAATAAGTAATGATGTTATGTAGCATACAATCATTCCAAAACTAATCAATGATTGTGTATAAAAACAATATAAAATAAGCAAACAATCCATAAAAAAATAATGTTAAAAAAATATGCATGCTGTAATTAAAAGAAATTAATGCGAACATGATTGAACATGAAAGTAAAAAAATGTACACATTCATACCCTATTTACAATTTGCCCGGAGTCCCCGAACTGAGCTTCTTCCTTAGGAATGAGGGCAAAGCAGAAGTCCGAGAAGCCCCAGCCCCCTTTCCCAGCCGCGTTACTGGCATTAAACGCCAATGGAAGCTGGTTAAGGGCGCTTCATACACACCGGTTGTGAGTGGAGAATCTGGCCAGTGCCAGTACTCCAAATTACATTATTATATCAGGTCGACAGGTCGCCGGTTTAGACGGCGGGGAGGGTTATATGGATGTGTGGAACTGGATAATGACTGAGCCAGGGGGTTGGGATGACAGACAAGGTTTTGGTGAAAGTTTAAAAATTTAGTAGGGATGAGTTCGAGGACGAAAGGAATGTAGATATCATTATGGAGGACTTTGTGACTATGGAGACATGATAATAAGCATTGACAAAAGATCTCAGGACTTTGGATTGTAAGGATTGAATACGACTGATATTCGATCTTTTTGCGGTCTCCAACTGTTCCAGTCCATAGGTCCAAATAGGTTTTATGATGGTCTTGTATATTAGCAGTTTATTGTATATTGAAAGATGGGAGGTCCTAAATGGTAATCTGTATAGTTGACTAAATCGTATGTTAAGTTCTTGTCTTTTGAGTCTGGTATGAGCATTCCATCTAAGTCTTTTGTATAGGAGGAAGCCAAGGTATCTACCGTACTATCGTTGATTTTGATCCGCCATTGGTTACACCAAATTTCAATGAGTGAAAGGTGCCTTTGGAGGTTCTAGAAAGACATTTCGGAATCTGGATGTGATGATAAAATTCTTGTGTCGAATTCCTGTTGCAAGGAAGATTTCAGGAGTGGTTGGGATATCAGCGGTGTACAACATGTTTAGAATAGGACCCAAGACACTGCCTTGGGGAACTCCAGCTTGAATTGGGTAAAGATTGGAGTATTCCTTACCACTTATACTTCGAAGTACGCTGTGGTAAGGAACAGAAGAAAGAGAGGTAGGATCGAAGGACTAGGAATAAGGATTGAGGTAAACTGTGTTTTGAGCTTGAACAGCAAGCCGGCATGCCATACCCGGTATGACCAAATGGCCATAAAGGCAGTAATAAATAAATATAAAGGCAGTAATTTGTTTCGGTTCTACAGGCATATTCAGTTTTGTTGAAAGTTTTAGATATTATGACTGAAAATATGTACATTAAAATTTACTTTCACGGCTCAGACGTTATGTTGTTGTAGCATGTTCATCTCAATTTTCGAGCCGACACACAACCGAGCAAATTAATAAATAAGATTTTAAGTACCATTAACTTCTGATACGTGCATATGTGATTTCACTATTGCGTCGGTTGTTTTTTTAGTTTAAAAAGCGCAAAACGTCTTGGTCAGTAGCTTCGGATGCATAAAATAATACTTCAAAAACCAACAAAAATAATAAATGTGGGAGGTTATACCTTGACCTGGGAGATTTGTTTTCTTATATGCACACACCAGTCCAAATTTGCACCGTTAGTAATTTGCTATAATCGTACGTAGACTTTCCTGTTTAAAAAATCCGTTAGATTTCTTGATGCTCAGAATCCATGTTTTTTACTTCAGTTAGGATACTCAGTCTTATTCGAGAAATTATTGCTATCCTCATGTGGAAGAATATTGCTATGATATTCATTCGTATTCACCTTAGCAGCATTAACACTGTTTCAAACTAAATGAAGCCTGATGAAGTTACTACTTCAGGTTATGAAGAATGGCGGATAACAGTACTTGCAGATAATACATAAATACTCAATTTTGCTGTGAGGAATTTTTATGCGTGGTTAAAACATTTACAATTTTATTAATATTTTACAATGTTTTACGATTTTTTATAATTTTATTATTTTAGTTTAACCTGTAACAGAAGTATGAGTCAAAAATGAAATTTGATAGTTGAAGGTTGTCAATTATGTCAAAAAGAGTTACAAATTAATAGTTAATAAATTATTTTTTGAACTCTATCGATGAATATAAATTTTTATAAATAATAACAACAAAACGTTTTTAAATAATTATAATGAAACCACTTTCATTTAATGGTATTTTCCTTAATTATTTTAAACAACACAGTATTTTTTTCCAGTCCAGATATGTAAACATTTTTTTTTTTAATTTAATTTTCTTAGTATTTCTAGACACAAAAGTAAGAGGCAACAAGATATACGAAAACGGAAAGGTTTTAGTAATGTCAAAGACTAATCATTAATAATAATAATTAATAATTAGTAATGATACAGTAATCATTAGTATGGCATATTTTTAAAAGTGTATTGTTGAATTTTAAGTATTATGTATTAATGTAAATGTAATATTAAAAAAAAATGTATTAAAATTGACTGATTTCATTATTATGTGCACCATTTAATTGTTTATACATGAATAGACAATACACTGTAAAAAATATTATGAAACTGCTATTATTGCCTGGGATACGGCGCTGAAGCCTACTATTCCGCAATACACTAGTGATGTTGTGGTGGGGTAGATTCTGACGCCGTGAGCTGTCCCTGTATAGTTTGTTTCTTATCCATTGAGCAAATATTCCATTAACAATTAAAAATATTTAAATTTCATATACCTAATAATTTTTATCTTAATCCTGACAGTAACATGCTTAATTTTAACCGCTAAGGGTCATGCTAGGCTTTTTAGGCCCATTGAGATTAAGATTCCAAAAAAAATTTACTTTCTACACTATACACGCTTTTCACATTGATCAAGTTTATTATTAGCTTGTTATTACTATTATTATTACTACTAGACAAGGAAAATGAACAAAATCATTTTAGAAATTAACTTTTTATTTGATAAAAAAATTCAGTCTTTTGATTTTTTTTATTATTTCCTAATTTTTTTGTGATACTCTCCAGAAATAAGTTCCCCGCAACAGTCACACACCATTTTGGATTTTTTTTAAGTTTATGACTACAGAATGAGCAGTAAGATCTTTTTCTCTCATTTTTTTAACCTAATTACTTGTCTTTGTCACTTCTCGTATTTTTAGACATTTATATATGTTGCTCCTCAATACTTTCGTCAGCGGCATTTGGAGCCGTTTGTGCGTCCTTGCTTCAGATAATTCTTCAGCGAGTTTTATCACAAAGTCTGGTCGAGAAAGTAATTTTTATAAATTGTGTTTGTAGCATTGTCATCGTATTTTTTTTAATACCAAAGATAAAAGTTTGTTTTTCTTCGGCATATACGAAACTGTAGTTAGATTATTTCTAAAAATAAACAACGTGACGATTTTGGTATTTCATATAAGTAAACTTAATTGGTAGCTGTGGCTTGTTTTTTTTTCTTTATCGTTCCAATGTACGTGAGATTGTACTCTTCTAAAAGTTCTTCGGCGAGAGGAATGCTTGTGAACCAGTTGTCTCCAGTCAAGTTTCGATGACTCCCTTTAACTAGTTCTATTATTTTTTTGGTGAAATAAACAGCCGCAGGAGAATTCGTTGGAGTTGACCCCAATTTGAGAACAAACACTATTTTATTATGAATTGGACAGTCATTAGGCTTAAAAACATAAAAAATGTATGATATATTAAAATGATTTGGTTATAATAAAAAAAAATATTGTAGAATTTTCAGACCTAGCATACTGTTATGTAACATTATAGGCCTGCCAGGCCTATACAAAATTTACGTAACAGGTACATCATAGGTCTCTGAAGCCTGGTACTTCACAAAAAAAGAGGGGAAACTCAGCTTTCGATGACGAGTCTTGCGTTGTTGAAGGGCCAGAACACTACTAGCATATCTCCTCGAGGAATAGGTGGTGGAAGCCGGCTCCGGAACTCAAAGGGGCGGTCTAGAGGGGGATATACTTTTGTGAACAGGCCTCTCGGACTCATCATGTTACTGTGAGTGTTAAAAAATATTTTTTTCCATTAAAGGCTAAAATTATTATTCAAGCTACAAAATGTTTTATACATAATCCTTTTTTTCAGTGGCCAAATGAAGTTATTAATGCAAAGAACAGTTCAAATAACTTTACTCTGATTAATTTTTGTTGTTTTTTTAAAAGATGTTTCTAACGTAAACGAAGAACATATATACATTAGAAAAAATGAGTTTATATACAAATAATATAAACATCCGATAAATGAAGAAAGAGTGATTAAAAGATTAGGACTAATGCTGCGATGTCACACAAGTTTTAAAATATGTAGTTTTTGTTTTTCACCGTTTCCTCATTGATCTTCTTTGTTATTTTTTTACTGAAATTCGAAGAAAAATACCATATCGTTGATTCTGTGAAACGCAAGAAGGTGCATATAAGTAATAACAAGCAATAAGATGTTTAAATATTTTATTTTCTATTTATTAAAGAATGTTTAGAATCAGGTATTCCGTGGGACCAAATGTCATTACTAGCATCAGGAATAACTATATCCGTGCTTGAGGATTAATAATTTGTTTTAGCTTTTTAGTTTACAAGAACATTCTTTCTGTTGAGGTAAGTTATAGTATTAGTACTGAGTATGTTGTTATGAATAATCAAGTAAGTTTTCTTAAAATTAAACAAAGCCAAATAACCAAAAATAAAAATACCCGAGGTACGTAATACGAAATAGTTTATTAAAATTGGTATGTAAGTAGTTGTTAAATCGATATTTTGGATATAAAATTACAGTGAACAGTTTTCAACGGTTTTCAACCTATTAATAATAAAATAATGAGAGCGGTGTATGGTTTATTCGGGACTAGATTACACCTGGTGTAGCATGGCGAGGAGAATTTATCCTTAACAAGCTTAGTAACATGATCACCGCCGGTAACAAGGCCCCGTTCTTTATTTCATTCCATTTGTCAATCTAGCCTTTATGAACCCCGTGAGGTAGCCATTACATATTGTCATTAAGGAACCTTAGGATCCATAGTGCCCGTTGGTTGCTGGATACTGACACTAAAATGAAGCAACTGGTTTGATCACTAGACATACTTCATACAGTTTATTTGAATGTATAAAAGCTGTTTGATTGAATCTGTCAACTTCTCAATAATACAAAATAAGCATAGTAATTATCGAAATACTATTATATTATTATTAATATATTATTAATTATATATTATATAATAATATCAATATAGGTCCTGTACTAATAAATACATTATGCCATTTGATAATTGGCATTAATATAATTGGCAGTTGTCAGTAAGACTTTAAGTTAAACCTAAAATTATTTTTAAGAAAGTGACTTGAAAGGCATAAAGGAGAGCAGTATAAAGTTCCATTTTTTAAATTATTGTAATATTAATTAATCACTTGAATTAACAAAAATTTTATAGTAAATTTAATGAGAATAATATTTCATTGATTTATTTCCTCATAAAAATGACTTTAACTTATTGCTGCAAAAATATAAAGAAATATAATAAAGAGTCTTCCACTACCTCCCTTATCTTTACCACTATCACCAAACTCTCGTTTTGGCGTTTCTTCAACCACAGAAGAAGCATTTATATTAGTGAAGTAGAGAGTAAAAATTACTACACATTATTTAAAAAATAGATCAAAAGATCCTGTGGGACCTAGACCCTCCTGAGGCTCAACTAAACTGTAAGTGAACACCATTGACTGTGTGGCTGGCCATGTGGCTAGAATGGACGACGAGACCATTCCATTAACAGAACCTTTGTACGGCACGAGAATGGGGACACCGATTGTGAGGTGGTCGGATGGTGTAGAGGGAGACGCGAGGAATATCCTGGGCATCAGATCCTGGATGACAGCTTCAAAAAACAGAGACGCCTTGAAGAAGCTGGTAGAGGAGGCCAGGACTAGTCACCGAGTTGTAGCGCCAGAGAATAAATAAATGGTTATGCCATACTTTTGACTACCACTGTCGCCCGATTAACCAAGGTAAAATACAAATAAAAACAAATAATTAGTTGCCCATTAATTTTATACTGCTTTGAAAGAAAGATACCTAATAATCGTTTACATACGTTTACATCTTGCAATAATAGAAACACTATTTGTTTAAGTTTGTTATATCCTATGGCCTTTGTTCACATAAATAAGTTAAAAAACTTGATCATTTGTTATAATTTAATTTATTAAACTGAAGGTTGTTTTCTCCATTCCCCATATGTACATACAGACGCATTTTAAAAATGTATCATTTTTTGTTCAGCAGGGCAGTAAGAAATAGTCATTCAAGGGAAACCGGTGAAAAAACAAAAATACTGAAATGAAAGCAGTTGAGAACAGATTCAATGCTTCCTATTTTACTCTTATTAAAAAATGTCTGAAGAGAATGGGAGATTTCCTCGAGTGTAGAGAAAATTCTTTCCCTTTTTTTCCATCAGTATTCATTTCCTAGAAGCGGATCCCTGAATGCGCCATCTCTGGCGACAATGGATGCTCACGTAGCACTGCTCCCTGTATTATCCTATTCTTGTTTTAGAACCGTTTGTTTCCCCTAACTTAATGCTCAGTTTCTTTACTTCAATTGGAGAAATAAAATCTTGGAGAAATGTGTACTAAATAAAAGAAATACAGACACCGATACATTCTTCATAATCTAAAAATCTGACTAATATTGAAAGTATATTTCTTCTTAAATTTTCTATAAATTAAATGCTTAACACTATTAGGATAAATAATTGCAATGATCTTTCTTTGATTTCGTTTAGATTTTTTATTCTTATAATTTTTTCCTTTTTTCAAAACTGAATTTATTTGAATTTCATCTTCAAGAAAAAAAATAAAATCGGCTTCCAGTCAAATTCTTTTATTGTTTTATATGATAAAACGTTTCGACACTATGGTGTCATTTTCAATCATTTATTCCTCTGCATTCCTCAACTGGAAAGTCAATATTTTTTAAAAATCATTTTTAAGGAGATCTTCTGTCCTCCATAGTCAAACTTATATTCCCTTATAAGTTTGACTATGGAGGACAAAAGATCTCCTTAAAAATGATTTTTAAAAAATATTGACTTTCCAGTTGAGGAATGCAGAGGAATAAATGATTGAAAATGACACCATAGTGTCGAAACGTTTTATCATATAAAACAATAAAAGAATTTGACTGGAAGCCGATTTTATTTTTTTTCTTGAAGATTTAAATTTTTTTTGTTCTTTTCTGGATTGTAGTCTTATATAATCTACCCCCCAGATTTAGAATACAGGTTATATTTATATCTTGTCTGTACCATAAAGATAAAATTTGATATACACACTTATAAAAATACAAATAAACACACACCCACTATACAATAGAATATGCAATGAAAAAATTGTAGTTAAGAAAATAAGTTGTAGATAGCGCTAATACATGAACATAGAAAGGAAGCAATAAGCTTTGAAACATTACATGTCAATCGACAATAATAAATTAATCGACGAAGCATAACTTTGCTAAGAGACTTTTTGATTAATTTAGAGTCATTCCTAGTATTTTTTTGTTTTATGGTAAAAATATTTAATTTTATGTTCTAAAAAATGTAATGCTTTAAACTCAAGGGAAAATATTTACTACACCTATTAACTTGTTACATAGACGATTAAAAATTCTATAAAATTATACTATATGCTCTGATTTTGAACGAGTAGGAGCGTATATAATATCCAGTCCTACAAATGGATCGTGCCGCTCCGCACTCGATTTAACCTCAAACGTTCATCCAAATGAAGATGGGAATAGTTTCAGATACAAAACTTATGGAGTGTAAGTCGACTATGCGATTTCAGTCGCACGGTGGATAGAACAGAATCAACTAGTTATTTACCAAATAATGATATTGAAAAAGTAAGAGTATTGAATATTAATAATAATAAAAATATTTATTTCAGAAATTATACAAATGCCATTTGGCACATATTGTATTTTCGATCTTATTTTGGTAAACCTCCCTTAACGGATTCTCGTGGAAACGTGTTTGAAAAAGCCGTCCCATTGTAGGCACTCCTAGCGTGGTTCAGCTCACAGTAGTCGATCCCTACTCCAGAGACGTTTCAGTCTCCTTGTCGGATTCTGTGGTAACGTGTCTGTCTGTAGTGATTGTACAAGTAAATTTGAATGTCTAGCAAGTGACTCATGAAATTTTTTGTAGTTTTTCTTGATTGTGTCAGTCACGAGTGGTATGTTGAGATCTTTGTGTAATGTTTTATTAATAATGTATAGTATGCATAATGCATTGTGCATTATGACGAAGGATTTTTTATTGAAAAATTTGAATAGTCTGTATGTGGGATTTTTCGCGTTAGCCCCACACTTGTGAGTCACAGGCCTATATTGGTTTAAGTAGCATGTTGTATATTAATTTTTCTTTGTTAGTGATAGTTTATTTTTGTAGTGAATTAGTCGTCTTAGAGTGAGAGTCGGTGATTCAATTTTTTCTTCAAATTACTTATGTATGATTTTCAAGTCAGTCTTCTGTCCATTGTAAGGCCCAAGTATTTTCTCTGTGTTTGTCTGGGCAATGGTGCATTGAAAAGTATTAATGTCTAATGGGGGGGCAGTATGAATGTCTAAATGTAAACGGAGTATTGAATAAATCAAATATCTGACTTTGTCTTCACTCTTACATAGTAGAAACCTATAAGGTAATGGAACATATTGTCTTCAGCAGATTTTATACCTACATCGGTTTCACGTATGTAGTACTTTCCATACTATAATAATTAAAATTATTTGACATTTTATTAATATACTAGCGACTCAGCCCAGCTTTGCTCGGGTAATAAGTCATATTATGCCTACATAACATAATAATCTTTTTTTTTATCACGTACCGGTTACTAAGGATCACGTGAATATCATTGGTTAGGCTTCTTTGGGAGTCTTGATTTTATTTCTTCCCATCTCTTCTAATGAATTTTATTTTATTTTTTTATTTTATAGAAATTATAAAAATAAAACAAAACCAAATATTTCTTTATATACGAATTTATTATCTTGCTAGATAATTGCACTGGATTGGGCAAGCAGCGTCTTCGGGGTAACCCATCGATATTCCAACTTATTTACACAAAACCTCGACAAATTACATACCTAAACCTTCCTGGTGAATCAGTCTATCTATTGGTGAAAACCGCCTGAAAATCCGTGCAGTAGTTATCGAGTTTACCGCGAAAAAACGCGGCCGAGGTCTTTGTTTTATGATATGTATAGATATAGATAGATAGATATACAGAACATTTTGATTATTATCACTATTCAAATAAATAATAAATGGTTATTAGTAATTATAAATCATGCTATACCTTCTCTGGAAACCAGGGCGTGACAAATGGCATTTGAAAGGTGTTGCTATAGGAATGCAGAGTATCAAACGAATCCGGACTCACAGCACCAAGCATCGAGAACACACCTCTCGAAAACTGGTTGCAAACTAAAATAAATAAAACCAATTAGAGAAATATCCATATAAAATCAAGGTAAACATATTTATTTAACTTTTAAAAAACTTATATCTTATACATTTGCACTAGACACTATATAATCTATAATTATAAATTAAGATATTATATTAATTGATTATATCTAAACAAGCTTGACTTTTATCATATGGATTACTTTATAACCAGATCTTTATTTTCAAACTTAATTTCTGTATAAAGACAAAGGCATTTTTTAATGTACAAAGTTATTAAGTGACAATATTTTTTTTTAAATTTTCTAAACAAAAATATTGTCACGAAAAATAGTGAGTACATATTACTGTGATCACATTATTAATGCCAAGTTTAATATAAAAATCTACATTTATAACTCTGTCTTTCTGTTATGTGTTTCTGTGTGTGTATGTATTTGTAAGTATGGGTGTGCGTGTATAATTATGTGTATAACAATAATTATAACCAAATTGAAGAGATATTAATTTAACTTTTCAAGCTCGTCCTTTTTTAAAGTTTCTCTCAGTCAACTACATCAGGCTTGATAAAATATATTTCAAAGATGCGCTTCAGAAGTTGAAAGAAATTCAAGAAATAA
This sequence comes from Arma custos, assembly GCA_037127475.1. Lineage (NCBI taxonomy): Eukaryota > Metazoa > Arthropoda > Insecta > Hemiptera > Pentatomidae > Arma > Arma custos. Next base: position 48,509,922 of record CM073759.1, on the reverse strand, counting down.
TTACATTTTTTTTAATCCTCTAACGTTATGGAAGCATCTCCTATCTTGATTCAAGCACTTAGCGCTTTAGGCAGTTTTATCATTTGAATTCGGAATCCAAACAGAGCACCAACCAATGATGAAAGAACCTTAAGTGGAAAATAAATGTCTCCCTCCTCCTCTATAATAACCCATCAACTCATTTATTCTTGCTCAGCAAAATTAATAGAATTTATAAGCACTCAACCTTCATTAAAAACAGTAAATACTTTAAGCACTTAATGGAGCTGAGTACACTCCTCAAGTATGATTTACTTATCGTGCTTTGATAAAATTGATTCAGGTGAATAAGATATTCAGGTGAATTTTTGGTGTATTTTCAGTTACTGTTTTCCTGTAAGTTATCCGTACAAATTAAAAACAGAGATGTTAAAAAAGACAGTAAATGAGTTTTGGTTTTAAAAGTGAGGAACGCGATAAAACCATATTAAAAGAGTAACTAATAATTATCAATTAACCAATTATCATCAACAATAACTCAATTTTATATGCTTGAGAAATGAGTTGAAAGTTTTAAAAATAAAATAAAAAGGCAAACCAAGAAAATAAATCATACATAAACATTTTTTTTATAAAACCTTGAACAAGATTTGATAACATGACCACTTGGCCTAATAGTAACATGATCATAATGATATGTAATTCAATATACTTAACGATTAAAGTTCAGGCGATTCTCGAGTGCTTCTTACCGTCCTTGGGTACTCAATACTTTTCACTCCAGCCTGCTCCTTTGCTTGATTTATGGAGTGACTAATAAATTACTATAGTATTTTTTTTGCACTTGGTTGTACAATAACAGAACATTACTGTCAAGTATCAATAATCTATTAAAATGAGTAAAATTAATATTGTTACTGCATAAATAAGAAAACATATATCAGTAATACCTATCGTAAAAATAATTAAAAATATCTGGATATTCTAGTTAATTAAACTCTTCAGCATTTTGTTTTACTTTTGATTTTTTTCTATTAACCTGATTGTTTGAAAATGTGACTTTCTTAAATGGCTTAGCTAAAGTTATACATAAATATCTGCCCCAAATAAAGTTATATGTAATTTGATGAAAAATAAAAAAAAAAATTGAAAAACTCATATACGCGCTTATGGTACCCTCTGATTACTTTTTCCCGAACACACATTTGCGTCCATAGAACTTTAAGAGTTAAACATCTCCATGATTACATCTATTTGTTATAATATTATAAAAAGACAATTATAAAAATCACATTATTTTTTCTCAGTGTGAAATAAATGGAAAACGAAATAATACGTTTAAATTGTTTATATACTGTAAAATGTTTTGCTGCGTTTTATATTATTTTTTTTTAAATAACGAAGTTTAAATATATATACCAAGAATATTAAATATTAAACATTTTATGTGTAAATTTTAAATTCGCATAACAAATTTAAAATGCTTCAGACTGCCTCTAGATTTGTCCCCTTGGGTTGTTATTTTCTCCCAGCGGACGTCTCCTGAATGTAGGAAATTGTGTTTTTTCCTGGAGGTGAATATTTTGCAAGGCTGAAAAGCCTGGATAAAAGAAGAGATGGGATCAGCATCCTTGAGGTAAGAGAGGTTTCGTGCATGTGGAAGAGGGTATCAACTACATATATCCCGAATTAGAAGTAACATCTCACCTGCACTGTTGTTATAAAAAATAAATAAATTTAAAGAATTCTTAGATTTATTGCCCTGCTGTTGGGCATACATTATTCTTTATGAAAATTTACTGTTTTGATCCCTTCAGTTAAGGCTAAATATGGTTACAGCTTTCTGCCTCCGTCGTATTTTTTTAATAATATAATAATATTTGTAAATATTTAAATCTTATAAACAAACTGGAAGCAATTAATAATTCAGAATTAAATTTTAAAAATCTGTAGTAGGGGCAGTTTGAAAACTAGGATTTTTTTTTAAAGAGAGAGATAGTCAGATTGGGAGGCAATAAAACCAATATACCTTAATATAAAAAATATTGCATCTTTTGCTAGTCTAACTATAATTTCAATACGGTTACCTGTGGTCTAGTGGTTAGCGTAAAAAACTAGTATGCCCAAGATCGCGATCTTGGGCGGGTTCCCACCCCGGAAGGAGGCCCTAGGATTTTTTTAAGGGAGTAAAAAATCCTTAGTTACGCCGCTCTTTGGAAGGGACGTTAAACGGGGGTCCCGATATATTACGATGTTAGGTACTCGTTAAAAAAATCCCTATCCTAATCAAACCTGGATAGGCAAAATTTATAGCTCCCACTGTAGCATCGTCCAATTAGCCATAGCAGCATAAAGTGACGTTAAATGAAAAAACAACAACTATAAATTCAAGAGATGTTGACTTTTAATTGATTGCATAAACCTTTAATAATACCTTAATATGATAAATACTTTTATCACATATTTTTTCTCTTTCTCTGTCTAAATCTAGACTATAGACTCATTTTTTGGCAATAGTGAAACCAATCACCATTGTTCGGCTTTTGTTTACGACCATGCCACTTAAACTACATTAACTAATTATTCATTAAAATTATTTATTATTAATTACTCATTACAATTTTTTGTTGGTAAAACCATAAAATATTCAATTAAACGCGACGTCGCTCCAAACTTCTACGCAGTTGGAAAGCTGGATCGACCTTAGGATAATAATAATACTAGGTCTGACGTGGCTAGAACAGTAAAAAATGTATCATCAGTTATCTCCGCATTCCGAAAATAAATCTATACTTCACTGTAATGAAACGATTAGTAAAGAATGTATTTATACTCGTTACTAGTCGTAAGTATAAAGATATACTTTTCCTGTTATTCTGCCTCAAAAGGTCAAGCAGGGATGTACCGCAGTCTTGCTCAACCACCAAATTTTTCTTTCCATCACGAGACCATCTCTATAGATTCCCAGGAGGAACGGACACGAGGGACCAGATCCCGGAGCGTCCGATCCTGAGATGACGACAGAATAAATTATCTATCGGCCCCATCCGATCCCAGGATCCACAGAATATAGCACAGTGGTATATCATCTCACCCCTGTATTTCTTAACCTGTATGAAAAATTATTTTTAAATTTATTTATTGTTATTAACGAATTAATTAAATAAATAATCCTAAAAATCTTTTCCTTTTATATCTCCTGATACATTATAAGAAGTATCAGAAACCTAATTTTATCATCATAGTGATACAAATTTATCTGAATGCTTCATTTTCCAAAATAAGTTTATGTCTTAATTTGATAATCGTTTAATCGTCATTAGATAAGTAAATAAAAAAATGGTATTTTATTAAAATTCATTTAATTTATAATAATTAATTAATTTTAGTAAAAATATATAAATAATTTTTACTTGAAACTTAAAATACGATAAAAGAAAAATTTGTTTCCAATTATAATTAATATTTATTATTTCATTTTAGAATGTAGTAATTTTATTAAATATTAATTATCTCCAAAATGAATAATGGTCAAAAACAATGAACAAATATTTAGGATCTCATAATATACTAATATTTGAATAGTTTTTATTTCTGTGTTAGATGTTGTTATAAATATGATTAATATCAAATTTCCTTTATATTAGTACCCACATCGAATATACCTATCACGTTTTATTTCATGAAGATATTTTTTATTTTATCGTTGGTGTAAATTTCTGAAAATTGTTAATATTTGAACTACTCAAGAACGCTAAAATGGAAATATAACGAGGATAAATTCCGTAATCTGTAATTATCTCCGCAGTATTACAAATTAATTATGGTTGAATACAGTTTAAAGAAAGAAATAGTTCATTTATTTTAATTTAGTTTCTCTTTGTTGGAACGTTTAACTCAGGGCTTATTATTTAGATTTAACAATGGACTAATTAACTACAGTGAGCGATGCAATACAATTTAGTGGAAGCGCTTAAAAAGGTCAAATAGGACTAGAAGGATTAATAGCAATTCGTGTAAAATAATTAAATTCCGGACAATTTAAATCTGGAGTTGAGTAAAATTAAACATTCCCAAAATAAAAATAAAACTGTACTGGTAACTTTAAATTTAATATAATCAGTATTTGTCAAAGATCTAGAAGCATTTGGCTACTTCTTCATATCAATAAATAACATAATAATAATAATAATAATGACAACAACATCTAACATCAACTAAAATAATTATACAGTATAACCAATAACAATTCGAGATTAATTAGGTCCAGGCACACAAATATTAATACAATAACTCATTAGGTGTTGCTTAATTTGTTTAAAATCCTGATTGTCTAATTGTTCAGTAATTACCCCTTATGAAATAGAAATGTTGCTCATAATTTGTTTTTGGATTTATAAATTAGATGCACATATTACAATACGTTATTTGTAATAACTTCGAAATTCCCCCTTAACTACGAGACCATGGCATTCTTACATACCCATGAAGCAGTCATGCAGTCTTTTTTATTTGCTAAACCCCTCGGAAGGAAAATGAGCTGACTCCTGATTTTTGGGACTGAAGTATAATTCTCAATCGCACAACCACAACTACAAATTATATTTTTTTGAAAAAAGACTAGATAGCTATCTTATAGTAGTAATCTTGCGAATCCTGGTGGACCATCACCGCGAAGCACACAAGTCGGATGCCATCCTTGGAGGTTAGCAATTTCGTAATGTTGAAAGAAGAAATGATATCATAACGACAACACTCATTAAAATCCAAAAAATCATAAAATAAAATTTGAATTGATATATTTAGAAAGCTATTTATCAAAGTATTAATCCAGGATGCCTGGTACATTTTTGCACTTGATTACTATCAAGCTGAATCTTTGTGAATAGCTTCGATAGTATTCAATAAAAGTGATTAGATCAACATGTATCGATAACGAGGTCATCAAAAATGATTACCAACCAGCTGATTTTTTTTTTACTTAGTTAATATTTATATAATTTAACAGTCATGTTGTCCTACAAATTGCGTGGTACGTTATCCTTAAATTTTGGAGAATCATCAAATCGACATATTTTATCCTTGCTACCTCTGTTAGCTACCACAATCGAGAATTTTCGCAAAGGAAATCGTTGGACGTCTCATCAAAACGAAGCTATATTCACGAAGATTCAGCTTGAAAGTAATCATGTGCAAAAATGTACCTGGGATCCTGGACTATATATTTCTCTTTGTAGAAATTTAAGACTAAGAAATTAAAAAAAAAACGAATAATTTATTAATAGTGTATGAACTAAAATAGATAAAGAACAATACAGATCTGGAGGTTAGTAAAATTATTAGTACGCATAAGAGCATAAGATTTCCCAAAATAAAAATTATAGTATTGGTAACTCCGTAAGTTAATTTAATATAACCATTATTTGACAAAGATTTAGACATTCGGCTACTCATTCTTATAAACAATTTATAAAGAAACAGTAATATTTATAACAACTACAATTAACTAAAATAACCTTTAGTTCATTACCGCTTTCCCTTAGTTACATGGCAATCTTGTGCGTTTCATTTTACTATAATAAAAGCAATACTAAATTAATTTAAATAACTAGGTTCATTGCATACTCTGGTGTGTACACTAAACCCATAAATCCTATTAACCTTCAAGAACTGACAAAGTTTTTCCCTATGCTGGTAATGATACAAAGTCCCGCGGATAACCAGATTTAAATATTATTGATACATAAAACGAAATAAAATAGTTAAACATTGTATTGTTTGTTATTATTTACATGAACATTCTTGCATTTCCCGGATTCAATGTTGTTTGTCAGTAAATAAACAACATATAAGATAAAAAAAAGGAATGAGTCAAAATTAAAAACTACATGTTTTTAAACTTTTGTATTTTCACAAACAATTAAAAAGTAATAATAATTTAAAAATATTTTCCAAAATTAATATTCTTACTATCCCAAGAAATTGACATACAGTTTCTTGGGACATTTTAAGCATGTATTTTTTGGGGGAGATTAGTAATAAAGGAAACATATTTTCTTCATTTTTTTTTTATGAAAATTTGTTACGAAGATTTCGCCTGTTTCTAGGAAGATTTTTCACGTCCTGATAAGATGGCTACTGAGTCATACGGAAATTTTCAATAGTCCGTAGGTTTTTTTCAGGAAAGACTATCATAAGATCTCGGGGACCAAGCCATCAAGTTTTATGCCCTTAAGAGTTAACTTAAAGACATTGATAATTACATATAGAGGGTTTGCACACATACTATGTTTACGCCTAGCATAAATAAGTAATATGGTTAATAGCGTGAAAAATAAAAAAGGAACAGACACCGCATTTAGTCGCAAGAAGTAAATGCGTATAGGGTTCCATAAAAAATATGTGGAAGCTTTAGCAGAACCCAAATTTTATTAACAGATGTGGCGAGGATGGTGTGGAGATCTGGAGATACAGAGATAGCACGAGGAGGTAATGTCCCAGCCCGGGCATTGAATAATACATCTCCTTGAACCCTAACCATTGATGCCCGCATCGGATCCGGGTTTCCATAATTCCCTTCTGTATCACTCCTCCGTCTGACCACCGCCTGTCCTTTCTTCCCTACCCTCAAAGGGATCACGGCTTCCAATCCTCTCCATCCACAATCGTGGGCAATAACCCGTCGATGTATATCGACACTGATGAAAGGGATAAAATGTCATAGTCAATAAATTTTAATAGTCAGCATAGATAAAAAAGTTTTCTATGAACAATTGATATCAATCAGAGCTTTAAAATAAAATTTAGATTGAATAGAATACAATAAGTGAAATTGCGACTCTTTGAATAAAGAAATGAATGAAACTAACTTGATATAGAAGTTTAGAGTCTAATGAATCTAATAGTAGATTGATAGATCTAATTTAGTATTTTTGGTACATTCTCAAAACCAAGGTTTTTTTACGAACACCGAATCTATCAGTTGATAAAGATGCTGGTTCGGAGAATGATCCTCACAGACATTTTACCAAATATTTGGTTTTAAGTATTATCATATCTGAGCCCTTCGGTCATAAATCTGATTCTCTAAATCTGACTCTCTATCATTTTTTACTTGATCTGTTTTTTTTTATGCCAATCATATTTTTTCCTTTGATCTAGTCGGGCCTTTATTTTCTGGCCTTCTTTTGAAAACGTTAAAATTTTATATAAAAATTGAAATCCTGTTAACTAAACCGAGAGTAGGATGAAATTAATTTAAATTTAAGTCGAATCAGAGGTCTTTGAATGAACTATTGATTTGTTCATTTAACGTCACTTTATGCTGCTATGGCTAATCGAACGATGCTACAGTGGGAGCTCTAAATTTTGTCTATCCATGTTTAATTAGGATTGGGATTTTTAACGAGTACCTGACATCGTACTGGCTCGGGCCCCCCGTTTAACGTCCCTTCCGAAGGACGGCGTAACAAAGGATTTTTTACTCCCTTAAAAAATCCTAGGGCCACCTGCCGGGCTACGAACCCGCGATCTTGGGCATAGTAGTTTGTTACGCTAACCACTAGTGGATTAATAGGGTCAAGAATACTTTCTAAAATACATAACAGTTAGATGAACTGTGAAAAAATCACAATTATTATTGTTTTCAACCATATATGAAGCTTCGCATAAAACACCAATCCTAATTAAAGAGTCCCAAGAGTTTTAGTTCAAATCCTTTTCTCCAACAGGAGAAAAGGATTTGAACTAAAAAAATCTGTAGGATATTAAATTTCACACAGTCAATGAGTATTATTATTGAATTACTGGAGTCCAGTCCCCACAATTCATAATCGATAAGAAAGAAATATTCCCACTATCAGGGAGAAGTACGGAATAAAACCCAAAGATTCTTAAAAGATATACAAAAGAAAATCGTAAGACAGGATCAGAAGGTGAAAAAAAATCAAAGGCAGTTGGAGTTGCAAGCAATTTAAATATATTAGTACGTCAATGCGTCAAATGGTCTTCGCTAATTAGTAAATTAATAAAAAAGGAATAACATTTTGAAAGGAACTCAATTTCTAATTTTTATAGACTTAAGACGTGACTTTTCAAAAATTAATATCAATAATTGATGCAGCATTATCCTATAACGACTAAAAGGAATCTTTTTTTTTGTTTTAATGAACTTGAGTCTGAAACAATAATGCTTGTAAGGATGTACATATTAAATAGATGATGCTGTAAATAATTGAGAAATTGGTACATAAAGGTCGGTAACAGCAAAAATAGATATATTTAAAGAATAAATTTCTACATTTTAGTAAACATTTTAAGCATTTTCTGAGCTTATATGTTAAAAAATAATGACAAAAAGAATACGATTAAGGATGTAAATGTTAAAAAAAAAAGAACTATGTTATATGTGGAGAGGTAACAGCAGAACATGTAGAATTGGAAATAAAAACAGAATAGAAATGAAAAAAAGGAAGAAGAAATTTCAGATTAGAAATAAAAATAAACTTGATTAAAGGACTTGAAGAGATAGGCTATTTATTAAAACTATACAGATCAATCATATGAAATAAAATTTACATCGATATACCAATATTAAATTAAATACATAACTGTAGTAAGTCAGAAATAGCCAAATTGAGATTTATAACCTTTGGAATTCATGAATCTCAACAAATTATTCTAAATAGGATGTTATTCTTGCCAAGTTGTACAAATTCGGTTCAAAGTAAATATTATATCTCTCTTCATCATTGATCCGATCAAATATTGGTTTCCATCGCTTTCATCTATCAGCAAACATTATCCCGCAAATAATTGGAAGTAGTTAACCATAGTCCTTTGTAAGCTATATAACTGAACGCAACCTGGCGAAGTAACACAACTTCATTAACTGGAACTGTAATACATCGCATTACTCTTTCATCCAGCTAATAACTCGATGGCTATTAAATTTAATCGTAATGCGATATTGTTAAAAGTGAAAGGCACAACAAATCAGCTTATTGATTAAAATGGATTGGTGTGATTATCAGATCTTCTATTGCGAATAATCACACGCCGTTGATTCACTCATGTGCACGAGATAAATAATTACATATATTCAAAATATAATCTTGTGATCAACATATTTATATGTGCATATATAATCTTTATAGGTTATTGAGGACAGATTAATAAGTGAATAATGAACTGCTCTCCAAGATTCGTGTTTGGTACCCCGAGGCTGTCTCACGTGTCCCATTATGATGAACTAAAGCGGCTCTTCCCCGACATTCGAAGACAATATTTCCTCGGTGAATTCCTCTACCCATCCATTAACTCGCAACAATCTCCAAATATCTGTAGTCTTCTCCGATTCAAATCCTCAGTCTAGAAACATGGAAAAAGATCTTGCCTTTCCAATCTCTATACTCGCTGTAACAAAGTGTGGAACTCAATCCCTCCTATCATCCGCCATGGTTCTTCACCATCCTCATTTTAATCCTTTTTGTTTCCAACATCTCCTGGGTTCCCATACATATGTTCTCTGAGACGGTTATCATTTGCTTAAATCAATCAGTATTAAATAATGGATTTTGATGTTTATACAATTGTATTTGCCAAAAAAATATCTATCAGAAACCACTGTTAATGAGTTTCGAGAAAATTGCTTTCCTGCTTCACCCAACAAATGGAACTAAACATTCATTAATTGATTCTGATGCGCTTCATTTTATTAACCTGTGGCGGCCGTCTGCCTTTCGCAAATTAAAAGGTTGAGCACGAACCGTCAAATAAATGTGTTAAAGTGGCTGGATATTGCAATGGGCTCTTCTTGGAAATAAAATAATGAGATTTATATAAAATAAAAAAAATAAAAAAATATTTATTGCTTATTCAAAATAAATGATGTCTTGTGAGAAAACCAAAATGAAAATAATAATAATATCTCACACACACATACTAATGACAAAAAAAGACAAACAATGCTAATGATCATAAATTGCAAAAAAAAACATAATAATTGCAATAAAATAAAAAGGACATAACCAAATAAAAATATTCTATACAACAAAATGTTAATAAAAATTAAATGTATTTTGAAAATATTAATAATAATGATAAAACCGTTTGCAGTTCATCACGTCCAGAATTGTATTGATTGTTCCTACGCGGAAGATACTGGAGTGAAGAAGTGAGGACACGGTCCCAATATTATTACACTGTGTACACTTTGAACGTAACTGCAGAACTGAGGGAACTCTGCACTGTCCGTTAATCCCGTCCGGCGGTGCGAGTTACCTTAAAATATAAGCAAGTTTGTTTACGCATCGACCTCTCAGCTCGTACGTAAACAAACTTGTTACACCTTATACATATTAATTTATACACTATGTACAAATTTATGAGTTAACATATTTAAATTAAATAAAAATATACTTGTAAGAAAAGAAAATCAAAAATGACTAAATAAGTCGAAACGTATTTTAAATAAACAAAAAACATTTTTTGACAGGAAAAAGGCTTTTTACTCACTTGAATGAATGATTCAAAAATAATTTATACAATTTAAAAATCTCAAAATATAATTATAACATTTTAAAACATTCTGGCTTTGTGGCCTCAACAAACCTCTACCTCTTTATTTTCAATAAGTTAAAAAGGGAATTAATTTTATTATTCATTTTCTTCAGTTCTATGGAGAAGAGAGAAATGTTGACGATAAAGTAGCTTCATACAGCGTTAAGTAAGACTGAGGGTTCAGAAATTTGATATAGTGCGCTATAAAAAATCAACTAGTGGTAATAATTTAGAAAGAACATTGGAGGGACTGCGGGTTTGAGGCCAATCATTACTTGAGCATTCGCGTTTTAAGTCCCACTTACCCCTCTATAACTAGATGGTGCTAATAAATAGTTTGTAAGGGTTTATATTATTTAGTTATGTAGTTCTATTTACATCGATATGGAAATTTTCTTAACCCATCGTCAGGTGTTATGTCGTCCGATGGACAGCTGTCAGACATTTTTGTTAATATCGGGAAATGGAAATTTTCTATGACGAATTCGGATATAATTATTGTATCTGCTATTAGCTCATAACAGGAGGATAAAAGTATACCTCAGCTCCCGATGGAATGAAAAAGTTGTGACCTTCCGTCCACAGTACCGTTAGTGTCTGGTGTTGTAACATAATTGTCAACAAAATCTAAGCAGGAATTGAGTTATTTCTCTCATGTTTTTGTTTTCATTATATATTGTTTTGTTATGTTAGCTATGGCATAATTATAACCATTTATGATTGTTGGTTATATGGGAAATAGATTTCCTTCATCGATTTCGGACAAAATAGATTTTAAAAAACATGTAATCCGACTGAACTATTACTTATTTATAACTTAATTACGTTTGTCTTTTTTAAAAAGTATTCTTAAGTAGAAGTGTTTACCGGAAAGCCGACGTTCCGACCTACATTGTACGTCTTCTCCAGGACTATGATGGAAGTTGAGACTAGACTGAGTTGAGACCAACTACTAGCCCCATCATACTAGCCCTAAAGATGACCAGCAATGTGGGTCGAAACATCAGCTTTCCAACAAACAGTTCTCCCTATATAAGAGTTTTTTTTTTACCTCTACCAACTGGACACTGGACTCTATCAACTAATATTATTCAACATATTTTTACATAACTCCTTTAAAAAAAAAAAAAAATATATATATATATATATATATATATATATATTTATTTATTTATATTTTTTAAATTGACCAGTTATTGGGGGAATTAGAAGAGGAAGGTTCCCTTGCCACGGCCTATGTCGACGACCTGGCAGTCATCATGGACAGCAGAGCCAGATTGAAGACGGAAGCGGAGAGGTGCGCCAGACTCGTAGCGGAATGGTGCGTGAGGAGGAAGTTGCGTATGGCCGCTGCCAAGAACCAGACCATACTCCTGAGAGGCTCCAGTGACAGGGCTCACCCCATCATATTGGATATTGAAGGAGAGAGGGTCAGACTGGGTGAGGAGGTGGCATACCTGGGCGTTCAGTTCAGGAGAGGTTTTGACGCCACCCCTCATCTGGTGTACCTGAAGGATAGGGTGATCCTATCACTTAACGGACTTAGAAGAATAGGAGGAGCATTCTGGGGCCTCAGGTACCCGGCAACCTCACGCAGCAGCAGAAGAGGAGACTGGCCACCATCCAGAGACTGGCTCTGCTACGAGTGTCTAAGAGACGTTGTCGCACGAGGCGGTGTAGGTGTTGACAGGAGCGATGCCCCTGGACCTCGTCCTGAAGTAGGACGCTCTGAAATATGAGGTGAAGAGACAGGGGCTAGCGACGCTCCCGGAGCGACTCCGTCAGAGGATCGGCGAGACCCCCAACAGGTGGAAGAAGATAGTGAGAGAGGACTCCATCGAGGAGTGGAACAGACGGTTGGTGACGAACCTGAAGGGCTCGTCCAGTCGAGGTTGGCAGCCAAAGGGGTCTTCTCGGGCTATAGGGTCTCGCAGATGCTGACGGAACACGGTGGGTTCCGGGGAGAGCTGAGTTAGCATAGGAGAGAGATGGAATCCAGGTGCCCCACTTGTGATGTCCCTGAGACGACGGAGCACGTTGTGCTCTCCTGCACCGCAATGGAAGGATACCGAGCCAGTTTGTCGAGGAAGACCGGGATCTTCACCCTCGCCGAAGAAGACTTCCCCCGCCTTATGGAGGAGGACAATTATCCCTACTTCAGGGAATTTGTCTACGGGTGGGAGGAGGGGATCGGTCCTGCACATTTCACTCTTAGCAAGATACGGCCACCCGGCGAGCCACCAGACGATGAGCCACCCCAGGAGGAGGATGAGTACACTTGCCGGATGCGGCGGACCAGGAAGGCTGGACGGCACCCGGGCGGATGCAGGACGGCCATGAGGCATAAAAGGTGCTTCCTCAACAGTAAGGAGCACATCTGTGCACCGGGCAGCACAACAGAAAAATTTTAAATTTAAATTGTACCCAGAAAATTAAATGGTACCCCCCTTTTGTTTTTGTAGAATAAGAAGTTTTATTAATAAATATTTAATTTTTAGTAATGGTGGGCGTGTATAAACCGACGCATTAACACACCACTGCCGAACCCCGTATGCCAGAAATGGCAGGAAGGAAAAAAAAAATGTTGTAGCCAAAAGAATAAAGAAACTTGGAAAAAAAAGTATAAATATTATATATTCAGCTTTGGGCCGGGTTGTTTTATATTCCGTAATTTAAATGTTCAAGAGAGTTCTCATACAAATTCCATCGGCGGACTAAAGAACCGTAGCGGGGTGAAAATAAATTGCCGTGGGACTTATATTTCCACCCTCTATCGACACTGAACAAGAAGAGAAAAGAATGTAAATAGGAAAGGGCGGTGAAAAGAAGGCGGAAAATAGGCAGGGGAGAAAGGGCCGAGATTCCCATGCGTGCCGTTGGAAAAATTCAAATTCCTTATCTCTGTGAGAGAGGGCACTAAAGGGAGAGCGTAAAGGCTTATCTCTACTCGCCCTTAGTAATTACCTCGATTCCCACTTTTACAACCCCCCTCTCACCCCTCTCTCTCTCTCACTCTCGCTCTCCCTCTCTCATTTGTAAGATAATGCCCTATTTTCTAATCCTGTATAGGCTAATGAAATAAGCCTTCTATTCACAGCTCTATTACCGACCCATGCTAGTACGCTTATTATACTGTAGGTTATTTTCGGTATTACCGTTATGTAAAATGGTTTTGGAACAATATTCTTAAATAAAACGACTTGTTGGGATATAATAGAACGTATACAATATTTACTATAAGATTTACAATACCGGGAATTCCAGTTTATCAGGTATTCTGTAGAATAAAGAAGGGTTACTAAACATATCATGTTGTTAATTCCTTTAAAGTCACTTTATGCTGCTATGGCTAATAAAATGATGGCTACTTTACAGAATCCTAAATTTTGCCTATCTAGGTATAGTTATGATGTTTAACGGATACCTGATATCGTAAAGACAACGCCATTTACTATATTTATGCAATATATCAGTATATTCTCAGGTCTAAACAATCATAAAGTAAACAGAATCAATAGGAGAATCGAATTGTGGGGGATATTGAATTTACCCATTTCATCCCTTTTGAACAACGCCATGACATAAATTGCATTAAAATATTGCACATTTTTCAATAATATATACTAACCATTATCCTTTATTAATGGCGTAAATGGGGTAAAAAAAGATTGTATTATATGTAATTAAATATTTTATACATCCTTTCGAAATTTATAGATATTTAAAAACTACTAAAAACATGGGAAAGGAGAAAACTATTATGCCTGTGATGATTATTAGTGGTCGAAATGAAACTTATAATAATTAGGGTTTTCTACGTGTCTACGACTGTCTACTGACAATTGCACATCCCATTTTATTATCAAAAAATAAAGTTACAAGCTTTCTCAATACTGAAAAAATGTTATCAGGGATGATATCATCATTTTATTTATTTCACAACTATATAGTACGTCAATAAGATACAAAGGAGCTATTACCTTTAATAGCATCCCAGATATTTTTCAAAATAGAACATTTATTTCTCGATTAATGAGAATTCACCTGCCTCTGAAGAATTTACCTTATGGTTACGAAGAAAATTATAGCAAAATACTTTGAAATTAACACAACCCGGGACCTTCCTTGTGAAGTGGTGTTGGAGGAGCAGGAGAAACTCTTAAAAACACTCATTTTCGGCTGATAGGGATCGGCAATGAACCTACCAGGTGAAATCCGTAGCACCCAAATATTTGAACGTCCAATGTTTCTCAAAAAGAGTCAAATGCATCATGGGTGTATTGCAAAGACCTTAAGAAACAAGTGCTTACTAAAACAATATGCCTCTTGTGTTTTAATGTGAGAATGGCTTCGCATTGAGAAATAATATAACTTTGTATTTCTAAGAGTACCGGATATATCAAGCTTTTCTTATTAGAGATAAAACATTTGATAATTAACTATTCACAATCCTGTTTCTCAATTGCCAGATTCGGATGAAAGATTTATGTTATATGATTCTGTTTTTGATCAATTTCATTTACATATATGATTAAATCTAATCTTGGAAGAAGTAGATTTCCGAAGCTTTCCAATAAGTTTTAGATCGATATATTGAAGTAAACTTTAAGAAACGAAGTGTTGATTCTACATGGGAAGAACATTCTGGTAAAATAGCAGCTTTTATAGGTTCTTATAGTTTTCAGCAGAGTAAGACTGAATAAATTAATAATTGCACTAAAAAAAAAAATAGATTTAGAGTAAAAATTTATTGTAGATAATACTTATCTCACCCTCTGAAATGGATTTTAGCTTTTTTTTTTTAATCCTGACATAAGGTAAAACCATACATCATGCGCTACGAAATCAGTGCTATGATATAAAGATGATGGACGATTATTGCCAGGTCAGCTCCCATTTTTAGAGCCATTTCCTGCGAGCAATGCTCACCGGCCACAGCTTGTCATCGGCTGCTGAAGGATTTCTTTTATCTTTTAATGAAAAATAGGACTCTACTGGAGATAGGTTTTCAGGCTTTATTGCAGTTGACGCTCACGCTGGTACTAAGTTTTGTTTATCGTGATTATATTTTAGAAATAATCTTAAAAGCAAAAATATATTTAATCTGGATGCAAACAAATTCTAGACGGAAGTAGATCGATCACTAAGGTAATTATTAAGAAAAATGTTTTTAAAAATTACTAATCACATACATTTCTATATATGTTTGTTAAGTAATACATATTAGTATTAAATCCCATTGGTAACTAATGAATATGTTTAACTAAGTAGCTGACGCTCACCAACTAGCTATTAGATACATAATAAACAACAATAGAAAAAAAACAAATTGCAAGGAAAATGTCCAATTTTTTAAATTTCAACACATCCAGATATAAATACGACTCACAACAATAAGTAGTGAATATCATGATTATTGGGAATTCTCACCTTTCCCCCCAAGTTTAATGCACTAAATATTTTAGAAAATACTGTAACGAAAAGTATACTAAACTACTAATTAAGCAACAAAATAACTTGTAAGAATATCCAATGAGTTTATAAATAAAATCGAAAGGAAACTAGAATTCCTAAATTCAGTCAAAACGGTCCTTCTAAAGAACTATGTATAACTCAAAAGGCATTATCTTTCAGTATGAAAGTTCCATGTGAGTTATATGAAAAAAATAAAATAATGTGTATTTATAAAGCTATAATAAAGATATGACCAGGACCGGGACTCGAACCTGGGTATCCCACCTCTCCGTGATGGTGCCTTAACCATCTCGGCCGTCCTGGTTCGCTTCTCGGTCAGTCATATCCCTTCTTTCCTCTGATCCTATATCTCCGTAATCAATGGGCTCGAGTCCCGGTCCTGGTCATATCTTTTCTTTTTAAATAAAATATGGCGTAGATCATTTGAAGGTGCGATATATATATTTTAACAATAACAATTTTACTAAGAAATAAAACAGTATATATCTGATGCAAACATGCTAGTCTTGATTACATATTAACGGAGCGTTTTTATACAAAAGTATATAAAATAAGTATAATGCAAATTAATTAAATTAAAATATAATAAGTATTATACAAATTAATATTAGAGTCATGCGTCACATCAAGTTTGATATAAAAAAAAAATGTAGTTATAAATATCCCCTACATCATTGGAGGAAAATAAGTTGTTTTCATACCAGCTCTCAAAAGGAAAATGTTATTTTGTTTCAAAAGGAATGAAACAGGAAAACTTTCAGGACACGAATTCCTGGCACGTGGGAGAACGAAAATTATTTAATAGATGATTTGTTTTTCTCTTTATCAAGACTTTTCAGGCTCGCAAAACTAAGTAGAGTCGTGATCCAAATTTTAATTAAAATAAGTGCTTTTTTTCAATTTGTATTGGCAGTACACACTAACTGTTTTATACATTTGTTAAAGAACTTTGCCCTTTATAGACCGAAATTCGTTTGAAGTTAAAAGAATATCATAAGTGTTTTGAATGTTGTACACTATGAAAATTATAAATCACAACAGTAAAGTTTCTAAAAGGTACCAGTAGCATTAATTATGTCCAAAGTAGTGATAACTGACATTAATAAAAAAAGAAGAGAAAAAAAGGAATTCAGTTTTTGACGCTCTATATCAATGGTTCTTAAACCATGTGTGCTTTAGTATCTGACATCGAAAAACAAAACTTATTTTATCTATTTCTTGTTTTATCTAGGAAGTATGTTTAATATCGAATCTAACAAATGAAAGTTCAGTATTTTAAAACTTGCATAACAGGGTGCTGTGAAAACAACTAAAGAAGCCTTTGATTAATAGAATAAAAAATCATTACAGGCCATTAAAGCAATTTTTAAAGGGAAATATACCTCAAAGTTAAATGACTTTGATGCCTGTACATTAATCAGAGGTGGCATTTAAATTAATTAATTAGTGGATTTTTTATCATTCTTTATCACGTTAACCAGAATTTTATTATAAAAAAATAAATAAACACAGCAAGAGCAAAAATTGCAAAAAAACATCTTTTGAATGATTTTCGTAAATGATTTAGTAGAAATATATGAAATTATTGAATTGTAGAAACAATATCAGAGATAATAAAATATGCAATTCATTTACACTGCAACAATTATTTAATATAACTACACTGATATTATTTCTGATTTTAAACTTCAGACTTTTAAAAGAGCTGAAAATAAAAGCAATATTTAACTATTAAATATGTTATAAAATCTTTATTTATTAATTAATTTTTCGTAAGGCAATAAATAATTAAAATGTTCGTTTTTTCAGTTCAGGAAAATTCAAATATTTATAGATACTTTAATTTATTATAAGTATCAATTGCACGACTGTTTAATGACTTTTTAGATAAATATAATTATTCTTATATCGATATAATTCTAACCTTTAAACTAAAGTTGATTAAGTGACATTGTACTGGCTGCCAGGTCTCGAACATGTTGCTGACGCGAAGCCACAATTTTATCCCCTACACATATACCCTAAACGCGGCTAAATAAGTTTTCACTTTAAAAAAATATATAAGAAACACTAAGAGAAATACCTTTACAGCTTTAAATCAACTCATCTGCCATAAATTTATCGGAGGACCTAGCATAAAAGTTATTTTTTAAACTTCGGTCACACTATCCAATATAGTCTAACGCTGCTACCATATATTTTCCTAAATCAATCATTACTCACTCTATGCAAATAGTATTTATAAATTTATTTATCTATAAATCATAATTAATATTATATTCTCGTCGTTTTATTGCAGCTTCTTAAGACAGTTTTCTGAGGTTGTAGGAAATACCAATGAATCATTTCACAATCCTAATAGAAGCTTTTACACTCACAATCAACCTCAAAAAGAAGCCTAAAGTAATTCACAAAATAAACTAGTACTCCCACGACTAGCTACAAAACCTTGATTACTGCCTTAAAGGTTTCCCTAGAGCGCTGAAACAAGTTTTGTATTTCTAAGGGATGGTTAGGTCTATCAGGGTTGTTTGACTTTTAATAACAAACTTTCCGTTAAGTGAAAATCTCTTGTCAGTTGCTAAGTAAGAACCCAAACCTCCTACTTTTACTGTTTACTTTATAACTTAACCCGTCTCTGAAGGATCTCTCACGAAGGTGTCAGGCCGTCATATCTCAAGATGGTGTATATCGAATTCAAAAACATGTTTAGAAGTAATATAGTTCCTAATGGTTTCAATAGTATTTTTGAAATATTTTATTATGTTCAATATTATAATATTATATATTTATAATATACAGTATATATATATATATATATATATATATATATATATATATATATATAACATATAATATTATAGTAATATAATATTTACAATTATATTATAAATTATAATATAATTTATAATATATTTATTATAATGTTATATTATTATAATAATTATGTTCAAATATACCTGGTCAATAAGTGCAATGAAAAAAATAAAAATTAAGTAGTGAAAACAATAAATTATTTATATAAGATATATAATTGTTTTTATTTTTATGATTACTTATATTATAATCATTACCTATATTATTTTATTATAAAGTTGACTAATTTCTATGTCCGTTATAATTTACAAACAAAAATCACCATACTATTCTACTTTAATACTGTTGTGAGATAAAGAAAAAATATATATTTAAGGTGCGAGTTTAAAATGGAATATGATGTAATCATTATTATTTTTTCTCATGTTATCTTTCATATTTTAAAAAAGTTTCATATTAGCAGTATTTCAGACTATTTTAATAAAAAATCTATGATGTTAAATGCAGATTTTTTACTTAAATACCAAAAGAGGTCCACATTTTTAACTGCAGCTGTATTATAACAGCCTTTTTTAAGAACTTAGGTAGCGGAGTGGCTCAGTGGTAGAGTACTGAGTTGCCATGTCGGAAATCCTGGTTCAAATCCCGCTGCAGGCAAGACTTTTATTTAGTCTGTTTGCATTCGATGATGGATCATATAGGATCGAGGACCCTTCTGGGCCTCACCCAGCCTCTATTAAATATTATAAAAATAGGCCACCCAATAAGGGGGAAAAATCTGGTGGTTGAGCGTAAACTAGGACAAATCACCTCCTTGCAGAACCGTTGTCCATGAAACAGTACAGTCTTTACAATGTACTGAACCCCAGACCCGTTCACGGGTTGTAGTGGTACAGGTTTTTTAAAATTTTAACTATAGAAAATTGTAAATAATGTGATTATTTATTCTTTACTGAAGCCCAGGAAAACAAAAAGTAAAACTGAAGAAATCGATCGCGACCAAGGAACCCCCTTAGCAGTTACTTCACTCTTTGACGAGTTCTGGGAATCGAAGTTGAGGCAAGTTGGGCTGGCTAAACCACTCTCTCGGAAATGTGGTCGTGAGTCAGACTCCTGTTCAAGTATTGGGCAAACCTCCAAACAACGTGGTCTTTGTCACCACACGGCAAAACAGGGTCAAAAGAACGACTGGAAGAATTTCAAACAGGAAATGAATAAAACCAAAGAACATTGATAGAAAAAAGGGAATAGATGATGTAAATAAACAAAAAAAAAGGGAGTAGCTGAGTTAGTAAAATAGTAATAAGATAGTAAATAATTGTTGAAATATCGCTCCTACAAAAGAACAATATCATAACTCAAAGAACCTAATTTTTCAATTGAGGTATTCGAACGCTCCATGTGAGTTAAAAACGTAAAAATATGGTAATTGGTAAAGCAAAGCATTCCTATTGCAATGATATTGAAATTTATTTGTAAACCATCAGTAATTTTTAAAAGTTTTTTCTATTTTAACTTGTCCCATGAATTAAAAAATTCCCTCAACACTTCAAGTTTAAACATGATCAACTCAAAATATATTTTAATAAAATAAATTTAAGAGAGGGCTTCTTCCTAGACAAAAGACACATGGAACCCTCATAGCAGAATCCAAAGACAAAAACTTACCAGACGATTCAGACAACCATGTATGTATACAGATTATTATGTAAGACCTCCCATCCCTCAAGAGACAATACACTTCAAATATAATATACTAGCTTTTGTCCACGGCTTCGCTCGCGTGGAATTTGGTCTGCCACATATTGTTTCGCGACAGGTCATTTTAAATAAATAATTTAATTTTTATAACTATAAGTTACTCGTACATCCAAAATTTCAGATGTGTAACTTCAAAACTGACGAATTCCATACAAGCTTTGAACCCCTATTACATTAAGGGGGAAACCTTTGGAGGTGGAATTATCTACACTCCTTTCTAAGTGCTCATTTAAGCTATACAAAGAACCTATCTATTTGTTGAAAAGATATTAATAGAATTACTTTGTATAACGGTTTCACTTGTCGTACGGCATCAGCGAGAAATTAAAACTGAAAGGATTAGAATAGTGTGCATATGTAGGTAATTTATCGATGTGTTTTTAGTTTTGACGGTCCTACTTACCTACTGCAATATACTCCTGCAAACTTTTTTTTTCCTAGCCCCTTGGCTTTTATTATTTTCTTGGAAACAATAAAATAAGGATACATGGAATAATCTCCTTTACTGCACCAACTGTATTTTAAGAGAGGAATGTGAACTTGATTGATGAGATTAATTAGATGGTAGGAGTAGGGGATCTAGTGATGGGGCTCACTAGTTCTTTTTGATTGGAGTTAGTTAGTAATTTACTCAATTCATGTTGAGTGTCTGTACATGTGTTCGCCAGCGCTGAGGTCGGCCTGTCGGTGTAAGTGCGTTGAATAGTGGGTTCGTGCAGGTTGGAGGCTTTTAAAGAATTTGAAATGCCTCCGTTTGATGAAGTCCGTTTCCGTCAGGAGTCCGAGGGTCTCTGTAGAGAAGTGTTCCTTACTATACGCCTTAGTATACGGTTTTGAAATTGTTGGAGCCTTTTTGAAGTTGTTGGCGAAATGATATTCAACAAAAGTGTCCCATAGAGTGCCGGTCTAATAACTGCCTTATAGATCATTAGTTTGTGGCGGAGTGATGAGTTCGGTGAGGTTAAAAGGTGATTAAGTCTGTATGATTTGGTTCTGACTTGATCATTTTGTAAAATGTTGGGATAACGTCAAGTGCCTATCGAAAGTAACACCGAGATACGTTAGTGTATTGGCTGGTTTGTTTTCTGTGCCCGCTACTCTATACGTTTTAATTAGAGGGCGCTTATTTCTCTGCTACTGGCAATTTTTTTTTTCTTTTCACATCCTCCAAGATTTTATTAACAATATAAATACAAATTTACAATAAATAACTACAAATGCTTCTAAAGAAAAACTTTCAGTTACCTTTCGGTATTTTAAGGTGTTACAATGGCTGAGTCCGCTGAATGCGGTTTTTACTCGAACCGCCTCAAGGCCGCTGACAATATACAATACAAAACAGGGAGGGACCGTTTTGCGGGATCAAGAAATAGTTGTAGAAAGAAGAAAGGGGAGGAAGGAAGAAGTAAAAGGAAGGACAGATAAGGACAAGGGAGTACTTACCCCATCCCTAGATCAAATGTAAGCACATCGATCAAGGGAACACTGCCCTGCTATCTCCCAGATCTGGAGGTGGTTTTAAAGTCTCTAAATAGGTGGTACGCACAGGTGTTCAGCCCATCAAAAAATTGTATGTGCCTCCGACTTATGTACTCGAGCACCGAGGAAAGCCGATGATCCGCCCGGATGGTGGTGTTAAGTGCCCCCTCGAGCGATGTGCCATTTACAATCTTCCTAAGGATGGATTTCTGGTAATGCTGCAGCGTTGTTTTGTAGAAGTGTCTCAGTAGTGGTGCACCATAGAGCAAGTCTTATGATGGACTTGTAGATTTGTAATTTCAACCTCAGGGAGAGCTGCGGCGACAAGAGCAGATTGTATAGCCTGTGGGATTTCTGTCGTGCCAATTTCAATCTTGCCTGAACGTGCTTTGAGAAGGTGAGATGCCTATCAAAGCTAACGCCAAGGTAGAGGATTGAAGTGAATAATCTTCTATCCTCGCAGTCCACGGTGAAAGTCTTCGGTAGAGGTTTCATACTCACACTCTGAAATGACATCACGATGGCATCCGTCTTGGACGGATTCACCCTGATGCCAATCAGTTTCAGCTCGTTCACTATGGTTTCAGTCGCCTTTTGTGCCTTATTCAGGAAATGTGGGGTGCTGATGCTGGTGGCGTAAATCCCAATACAATCCGCATACGCAGCTACCATTGCTCCTGGATTATTAATTGCGACCACGGGTGCTGTGAAAATCAAAAACATCAGTGGCCCCAATACAGAGCCTTGAAGTACTCCACAGGTGATGGTGCTAGAAGTCGAGAAACTGTTACCGACTATTACGAAGAATGATCTTCTGTTGAGATAGCTTTGGATCAGACGACATAGAGTGGCTGGAAAGCTAAACTCTTCCAAGCGTGGGAATAACAACTCATGAGACACACATTCAAAGGCCTGGGTGCAGTCCAGTGAAATGAACGCCGTAGCTCTGTTCATTTGCATGCGCTCTATGGTGTGCGCCTGCAGCTTCTCCAGGTGGTGGTTACAGGCGACTCCTCTCAGGAAACCAGTCTGCTCAGGGGGATGTTCTCTGTGCAGTGCTTCGACATGTGATGGTGAATCAGTCTCTCAAAGATTTTGCTCCTGTGAGGGAGCAAGCTGATTGGCCTATAGTGCTCAGGTAGTCCCCCACTCTTCCCAGGCTTGAGTAGTGGCGCTACGACGGCTTGTTTCCACACATCAGTGAGATTCGAGATCTTCATGCAGGTATTGAATATGTTCAATAGAAAGGCTTTACCCTTCCTAGGAAACCTTTAAACTATGTTACTTGATTAGTTTCGTTCAGCGAAAATATCTAGATTTTGGGAATAAGAAACACGTGAGCGAGCTAATCAGGAGGGAGCCCTGTAGCGATGCAAACAATATTTGAAAAGTTGCCTGGAAAAAGGGCGCATGTTACCTTTTTCAAAGTTTACTGGAGAGCCAAAATAAGAGAACGGGTCATTTAATTAGGTGACTGTCACATACGCCCTTCTTCTATTTTATAGAGTTTGCACTTACGCCCTTGTAAGTAACACTAATAAGGTTAGGATATCTTAACATGCGCCTTTCTTCCACTGGAACTTTGTCTCTTGAGATACAGAGCATCCTCTATTTGGACAACGATTGTACTATTCCTAACCTCTATTGACTGTTTAGGCAACTACAAACTAACATTAGCGGTAGGGGCCATCGCATGGACTTAGTTGCACAAAAAAAAAATGTAGCATATGCCCTTCTTCCAAACAATTATTCATTTAACAATTAAATTGAATAGCCATATGTTGGAGGGAATATTGGTAATGTGTTATATCCAAGTACTTTTTAATGATATTTATGTAGCCTATGGGTTATTCTGATGTATAATCTATAGTAGGTACTATAAAGTTTTATCCAAATCCGTTTAGTAGTTTTTTCTTGAAAGAGTAACAAGCATACATACAAACTTTCGCATTTATAATATTAGTAGGATATATATATATATATATATATATAACTTAAGTACTTTGGCTCGCGAAACATAAAAAAAAAGAGTAAATTGGGAAAGAAACTACACACTAGCAAGCTGGTAAAACACTGACTTTATTTATCAAGTAATCCTTCTTATATAGTATCTGGGAGTTGTTTACACTCTCAGTAGGATTAAGCTCCACTATTACCAGGACCTGACCCTTAACTTATATATATATATATATATATATATATATATATATATATATATATATATATATATATATATATATATATAAACATATTTTTTATTAATTCTGCAACAGCAGTTTGGCATTCCACAACACCAAAGACGACTTTAACAAAACCTGATTTCCACCTACCTCAACCAATACGAAATCTTATTAAAGAAAACGTAGAACTAGAGCTTTATGGCAAAGAACAAGATATCCTTCAGACAAAACAGAACTCAACAAACTAACCCGAAAACTACAACAAGAATTATCAAAATTTAAAAACAACAATTACAAGGAAATTTTAAATTATATAAATAACAGAGACAGATCAGTATGGACAGCTACAAGAAGTATACTTAAGCAAAAGGTGGTTCAATACCCTCTTAGACGTACAGACAACACTTGGGCGATGACGAGCGAAGAAAAAGTTAACGAAATTGCAAAACATCTTGCTCATATATTCAAGGCAAACGAAATTCAGAATAATACTCTCAATGACAAAATATATGACGACTTGATAACAGCACTATCTTTATCACTCCCTCCTCTGGCATTTCATCCAAAAGAAATCTGTCAAGTACTGAACAAAATGCCAAACAAAAAAGCTCCTGGCTATGATCTCATCACTCCCTTCATCCTCCGCCACTTACCTCGGAAAGCTGTTCTCTTTCTTACCCTCATCTATAGTTCAATCATGCGCACAACCTATTTTCCACTCCTTTGGAAACATTCCACGATTAAAATGAAACCTAAGCCTTCTAAACCTATCACTAATCCTTCATCTTATCGTCCAATTGCACTCCTCCCTATAATGTCTAAATTATTTGAAAAACTCTTCCTTAATCGCAAACATCTGTACCTTCGCAGACGATACAGCCATTATTTCTTTTCACAGAGACCCAAACGTAGCATCTATAGCTCTTCAAAATCATTTATTTGATTTAGAAAAGCTTCGTGTCCAGCAGTCAACATTGGCAACGACGAAGTACCTTCCAAAAATTATGTACGTTTTCTCGGACTGTACTTGGACAAAAGACTTACATGGAACGTACATACAAAATTAAAAAGACAAGAACTGACTAGACGGTACAAACAACTATCACATCTTCTGGACTACAGATCTTCATTTGACTTGAGGAACAAACGACTTATCTATAATAGTATAATAAAACCTATTTGGACATATGGAGCAGAACTTTGGGGTTGAGCAAAAAGAGTTCACATTCACAAGATACAAACAACACGATCCAAAATTCTCAGAAAAATTATTAATGCACCATGGTATGTTTCGAATCACACTATACACCACGACATGAACATTCCCACTATAAAATCATATATTCATAACAAATACATAACATTCCACTCATCGACACAACATCACCCAAACCCACTCGTTCTTCCGCTTTCCTACTCCCTGATACCTGGACTTGATAAAAAAAGATTAAAAAGACATTGGCCAGGAGACCTACTCAACAAATGATATATTTTTTTTTCTCAAAATAACTGGATGATCATGGAGAAAAGCGAATAGAAAGACACTTCAATGAATTTGCTGGATGCGCAATTGCGCAGGTGCAAATGAAAATTAAATAAAAATAATAATAATAATTCTGCAACAATTTATAATAAATAATAAAAAATACAGTGCTTCTCTTAACCTTCCCTCTCCTAGAATTATTGATGGGAATAACCGTCAGCCAAAACCAAAAATTCATAGAGTTAACTAATTTCAGCATTTACCCTATCATCAAAACTAAATTATTTAAACTGAAAGGTCATTATATTTTTATAATAATAATAATAAGGTCTTTATTTATTTTGGCACAAGTCCTTTAGAATAGTAATACTTGTAATAATATATAAGCTATTGTTTTTATTTTATTTGATATTGTCTAAATATAACCAACAGAGTCCCACTATCCGATTCACCTCCTTTTATGAGTATATCTCTACACTAAGGTAGTTTAAATAAATGATAAAACATGAATAACGGATAGCCTTACTTCATCCATTAAAAAAAAAAAAAAGTTAGAGTAAATAAATGTTTATTTTCTCCTCGAAAAATTGTACTAATCAGAGCTATATATCTACTGAGGACCAGAATTGACCTCCCCGCCCATTCTGCGTCTTGAATCCATCACCACTGTCCAAGGCCCGTCTTCTCTGTTGAAATATTCTCTCTTTTTCTTACGTTTTCTCTCCCCCTCATTCTCTCTTTCACTCTTTCTCTCCTGAATACATTCCGTTGTTTTCTTTAGGTTATCCTTTTCTTAAATATACTGTATCCTTGTCCTCCTCCTATTCTTTTTCCGATATTTAATAAATGTAGTTTTTTCTTGTTGTTAATCCATTGACCTGGGCTGCTAATGTTATTTCTCCTTTCTGACCATGTTGATATTTTCTATGCTCACAAAATTCATTTTTATAACTATCGCCGTAAAATGCTAAAAAAACTGTTACAACTACTACAATATTTAATGTGAGCGGAGTGGCTCAGTTGGAGAGAATTGAGTTGCCATGCCGAAGTTCCTGGGCTCAAATTCCGCTCTATTGCAGATTTTATTTAAATTGTTATCGGCCGGAGATGTATCCTATAGGATGCTAGGGGATTTAATGTTTTAAAATTTACGGATGAATTCCTTCATACACTCCTAGAACTCACAGTGAGTACCCTTAATTATGTGAAAAACCTGGCGGTAGAGAGCGATCCTTGTATAACTGTGGCCCAAGAAACAGTAGAGTCTCTATCATGTACTGGGTCGAAGACCCTTCATGAGCTGTAGTCGTATCGAAGTTAAATTCTTATGACAAAGATATTACCCGCTACGTGTAAAATTCGGAATAATATTTATTTTAAGTCCTTATAATGCTCGAATCTCGCCTTGGAAAATAACAATCAACGTAATGAACGCCATTCTTCTCCACGTTTCTGTGTTTGTTTTCCCTAAGAACCACTCAGGATTTGAATTGAAATTTATAAATGCCTTCGGGGATGGGTTGAAATATACAATTATGAGGAACTATACATAACCTTTGAATGTTTTATAAACTAGAATGATAGTAAATAAACTAAAAAAGAAATTGTAATTTACATTAAGAAATTATATTGATAAGGTTTTCATCTGTGGTCGAGACTTGCTTACAAATTATTTCCCATGCCCTGTTCTGTTGAGGTCGCCAGAAATTAGTCATGGATTTCTCAATTTATCTCACAGGAGCGAAAGAAATTAGCCAAATCTGTCCGCTTGGGGGCAGCATATCACGGAAACAGGATTAAAATATTAATGCTAACAGGAATGAGCCTTTTTAAGAGTGTTCATTTTCTCCTATAAGTCAGAGTTGAAGACTCGTACTCCTGGCAAGAAGGGTCGTGATCCGACCGGAAAGAAGATGAGCTTTGAAGGTAGGATTGCTAACCTATATACCCACCCAGCCCTTTTCAGGTGTCCACAAAGACTAAGAGGAGCCGTAGGTAACACATGTATGCTTTTTATACTTTGAATTACTTATATTAGAATTCTAGAGAGCATAAAGATGTCGGGTGATATATATTAAAAAAAATGAATAAATATGAATTGTAAGACTTTCATAAATTAGCAGAAAGATCAATGGGATACTAGAGCGTGAGTGTAAGCTGACAAAAGCAGCCCAACTGTTAATTATAGTGGGCCGGTCCCAGCGGCCAGCCCTCCCCAGCTAGAATTTATGCCACTATTAGAGCGCGACTGGCGTAGATCGGGAAAGGCCGAGGCGGCAGGTGGAAGAGTTACGGCCTTCGGGATGAGATATCGTTTCGAGTGGACTACCGCTAAGCCCGAGGCTGCATCAGGAGCGAAAACAGATGAAAATCCATATCTCCGGGGGAAGGGAGACTTATAGTCCCTCAGGTTCATAGGGATAAAGGTAAACAAGGACATTCCTCAGCGACAGAAAGAAATCGCGAGGCAATCAATAGCATCAGGTGACCAAGTAGGCCATCTCAGGGCTTAATACCTTTAGCAGAATTACCTTTTCCTTCTCAATTCATCAATAATTATATAAATATAATACACTTAAAAGTTATGTATTTATTTTTTAGCCCTTAAGTGCAAGCGACGAGCAATGCAGGACGTGACTCTTTTCTTTATTCCAAAAATTTAATCCTCTTTGCTGGTTGAACGTGGTTCAGTGTATGAACTGGTTAATGGTTCAGATTTAATTTTAAATTACTAGTATTTTGAGTCATAAAGTGTGGGCAACTCTCGAGCGATGCTATCCAGAGAGACTGCGCTTATCATGGGTGTGGACTGAATACTTGTCAATCCTGCCATTTCTGTTGTATAATTTAACATTGAAGGCATGACTAGTAGACTATTATAGTTTTTCTTATGAAAATGATTGTATAATAACAAAAGTACATTTTGAAGCATCAATCATCTATTCAAATAGGATTAATTTTCCTCCAAAGCGTCTAAAAAGAAGGTAGACACTCTCTCTCCTTGTCTTTATTGATGACAATATGTAGCATTCCTACCATTTACTTATTGTAATGTTATAATACAGTTGTAAATTTCAATGAATAAATTATTAAAAAAACAACTAAAATTATAATATTAAAACATAAAAATCTGGAATTCCTTCGTAGTTTTACAGGTCTAAGACGATTACGAACAATGTATCAATAATACTTCCTACATAAAATTAAATAACAGTACCAGGGTATTTTAATTTAAACTCTTTTATAATTTAATTTTCTAAAAAAAATTGTTTTCGACAACCTGATTGCTTCAAAATCTTTCTTACTTCAATGTATAAGATATAAAATACATATAGGTTTTAGAAAAAAAAATTAAATCAAATTATTAATGAGTTCAAACTAAAATAACCTATTTTTTAAATTAATTTATAGTAGCAAGTGTTATTGGTATATTGGTAATCTAGACTGAATTTTAATACCATAATAATATGAATACTTTTAAAATAATCAACCCTAAATATCCCAGGTTCTCACATTAGGCGACTATGTTGATTTGGTTCTAGTTAAATTGTTGTGTAACAAATAAATAAAACAACAACCGGTCGTTGGGGCTTGGGTTTTCAATTACACAATTATATAAAACACTCAATAGTTGATTAATCCAATCAAGAAGCACTGGTGGGGGAGAGGGGGGAGGGGTATCTTTACCAGGGCGATTGAAGTGTAACCGGACGTCCAAATCAATCAGCCATTGGTCCGTGTGGTCCGCATGTTGTCCGTCCGAAATGAAATTGTCCCAGCTATTTTATCAATGCATTCCACCCCAGCTAACAACGAATTTCTTTGACAATTACCAATTTCATTTATATGCGATGGCTTCAATCGTATCACGTATAACTGTTTTGCTAAATGAAATTTCCACCAATTGTATTTATTTGAAATAAAACTCGTGAATGGGTAATATAAAATATAAATACAAACAGAGAAAATATAACCATGAAATGAATTTTTTATTGTTTTATAGATTTTTTTGTCGAATCCCTACTATTATAGTGATGAAAGTATCAATTTAGTCTTGTTTTATATTTAAACTATTTAATACTTTGATCAGCAAACCGTCTGTGATACATAAAAAATCAATTCGAATAATAAACAGTATTAAAACTTTTAAATGCTGACAGCATCTTAGTATGAAACTAAGTTAGTGAGATGTACTATGAATATATAATTTACTATGGTTTTAACTGAAGAGGAGTTTATTGAAAAAAACTATTATCTATTAACCAAGGCATCTTTAACTGTATCAGTATTGAAGGCCTAATAAAAAAAATGAGTGTTTAACTTTATGGTTAATTTCATGTAATCTTATGTGTGTATACATTATACACTCGTATACTGTTTGACCTCCCGCGAGATAATAGGACCTCTCGATAAGAGCCCCGAAATATATATGGGAAAATAAATTCTGATTCAAAACACTAGATCGTATATCATATCATCCTTAAGAAACCGTTTATGAAATCAAAAATAAAAACATTTTTTAACATTAAATAAACAATAAATAAACTTTGATATTAAAAACTTTAACGTAATGAAATGAAAATAAATTACTTATACTGAAATTTGAAAAGTTTGGCCAATTGGAAACATTATAAACAAAACAATAAAAAAACTTCCTTATCGGACTGTCATCGGCGAGGTGTCAACTTCCGTGGATTTTCATTGACGGGGCGATCGAAAATGTTGAAGACGTCAGACAGAGATCCTCAGTTCGGCGGGGCGAGCGAAGATTTCAAGGCGATCATTGAAATTTTCCTCCGCGGGGCGATCGAAAATGTCTAGGAATTTTCCTCGGCGGTGCGAGCGAAATGTCCATACTAAATGACCAGGTCGATTCGCTGCGGTCGACGGCGAGATCAAAACTATACTGAACTGGACTAATTCCAACTGCAGGTGGCAGCGAATTAGTCTATCTTCAAGTCCACAAAAACAGCTACTCTTGTTTATAATATGCACAACTGTCTCTCGGACAACACTGTCTGTCTTGACGAGGTAAAAAATAGCCGATCGAATCCATAAGTCTTTTTTTTTAAACATATAAATAAAATTAAAATAATAAACAACATAACAATAAACAAAAAATAACAATTTGAAAATAAACTTTTATATTATTATATTTAAAAAAAAAGTTAAAATCAAAATAAAAGGAAAGAAAGATGTTCTTTTACAAAATATTTATGGTTTTGTTTATGATTTAAATAATAGTCTTTTAGAATGGTAATATATATATATATATATATATTTCTACACGTTGCTTCTTTGGTCACTCTGAACACAATGTTTGTAATATATGATATTTTAGATTAGATATTTTTCAACAGCTAGTTGACCGAATTAGTACTTGTGATGTATGTAACTTTGAACACCCATATAATAGATTCTTCATTAGTTATTTTCCTTTTTGTAAGAAATGGAGTTTACATATTATAATTAATAAACAGAAGTTCTCAGTGATTTATCATAAACGATTTTGTAACAATATAAAGCTAGGTTATGTAAAGTATAAAGTAAGTAGAATAATACTAATCAAAGCACAAAGAAAATGTTGAGAATAAAATTGACAGTTGATTGACTATAAACTTTAAGGAAAAACGACCTAAATCATATCCTAGAACAGGGGTTCCCAAACTTTTTTTATACCACGTCCCCCTTTTGTTGAAATGAAAGCTTCTCGCGCCCCCCTTAACAATAAATTGTTAAAAAGGAACAATATAAAAACAAATAAGTATTACATTGAAAACAAAACATTTATTTATACTGCCATAAGGTACAACAATATCAGTTTTCATAAAATACAAAAATTATAAATAAGAGAAAAATATATTAGGTTGGTTAATGAGATGGATGGGCTTCCATTTTTCTTACTAGCATGCCTATTCGTGGCTGAGTTTTAGTAAGTGCACAACGCAAGTCACTAGCAACATCAAGTTTATTCCGATACTTTGTTTTAATTGCCACAAGTGTTGAAAATGCTTTTTTGCACAAATAGGTGCTTGAAAAAGGCAAATATAAACGAAGAGCTCCCCGTGATACGCTAGGATACACTTTGAAATATTTTAATGAAGGTTTGTTCATTATATCAAAGTGGTCAATTTTCTAATCATCATGGTTAATTTAGAAATTTAGAAAGACTACTTAAATTTAATTTAATGTTCAACCTGTCTCGCGCCAACCCTGGCATGTCCTCACGCCCCCCCCCCGTTTGGGAACCGGTGTCCTAGAAGAATATGCAAGCTATATTCATTTCAGGTTCTTATTGCCAACAATAAACATATTTTTGAACAATTTTGATAACAACGTTATGCTTAATCTTGAGATGTAGCTTTCTAAGTGCAGCATTTAAACGAAGTTTTGCACCAATTTACGAAGCTAGACAAGGAAAAGTTTATATATTTCGATGGAGTCACTTAAAGTGTCTCTTTTTAATGACGAGGAGTAGTAAATGATAACGGAGTTATTTATATTGGGTTAACAATTAAAACCCCAAGACAAACTGAATATATGGTGGGAAAAGTTTTAAATAGTTGGTTGATCCAAATTAATTATAAAAAATAATAAGAATACAAGGAAAATGTAATTAACATATGTAACATATGTCAAAAAATTCGTTAAAAAATTATATCAGGTCTTTTATTTAAATATATTCTATACCAAATATAATAGTGAACATGGAAGAAGATGTTGAATTGAGGACGTTGACGAGTTGATAGAGGTATCAAGCAAGGCCTTATCTTAAGTCCCATTCACAAGCTGGTTTCACACCTGAGCAGACCAAACTTGACAAATTTATCTTTTCGTGACTCCCTGTAGACACATTCTCACTTTATTCTTTCTCTATTACGAGATCGATTAACATTATTCTTTTGAAATTCACTGCATTAGCCATAGGAAATAAAAAACATTGACAATGTTTACCCAAGATTACATGCCTACTTAGTATACAGATTTTATTATATATACATATATATATATATATATATATATATATATATATATGTATATATATATATATATATATATATATATATATATATATATATGTATACACGTACATTATATGTGCATATACATGTACATTATATATATATATATATATATATATATATATATATATATATATATATATATATATATATATGTATATATATGAGTTAAGTGTATATCAATGGACTAATAGGATTAAGTTTAGGTTAAGAATCAAGCTATTGTTTTTATTTCTGTGTAAACATCAAATACTATATATAGAGCTGTAGAATAAATAAAGAGTCAGTTGATATTCAAACGCGTACAGTTACTCTGCCCTAATTTTATC
This sequence comes from Arma custos, assembly GCA_037127475.1. Lineage (NCBI taxonomy): Eukaryota > Metazoa > Arthropoda > Insecta > Hemiptera > Pentatomidae > Arma > Arma custos. The sequence continues at coordinate 48,476,837 of CM073759.1, read as the reverse complement.
CTTTTTTTTACGTTATTCATTCAGTCGTAAACCAGTAGTTTAAGTGGTGCCGAAACCCGGGAACTCTGTTTGTGGGCGATTAAAAAGTTAATTACTTACTAAAGGTCAATTAATTAAGTTAATTACTTATACTCGTAACATGGGTGAAACAGACGAGTTAGCCCGAGAGCGCGCGAAGTTCGAGTTTCAGTTGGCAAAGGCAGCAGAAGAGCATGCGCAATTAATGGTCCAACTAGAGGAAGCCAAGAAATCAGCACAAATCGAACTGGTGAAGGTACGAACTCAGAATTCGGCCTTTATCCATGAAGTCATCGGCCAGTTGGAATCATTCACAGGTACAGTCGGGGACCTGGACCATTTTATCAAAGGCGCTGATCGAATTATGGCCCTTATCGTGTCCCGAAAAGAAAATGGAGCCATTTTGGAATCAGATGCGACGATGTTAGAAGCAGTACTGGTCAGCCGCATATCAAGACGAGTCCTGAATGCTATACAGGGAGACACAACAGTTTCGTGGGATACGCTGAAAAACCGATTAAAGAAGTTGTACGGCGGAGGACGTTGGACGCCAGAAGAAGATTTTATCTGGTAAAAACAAAGCGGAATCAAGGCCAATCAGAGGGCGAATTTTCAGAGAAACTGTTGTTCCTCTACAATAGAGTGGTGGAGAAAATGATGGAGACCTTTGGTCAGGAAGAGGGCAGCAAGCGATTAGAATTCGTACGCGGATTACTAAAGGTGCAGCTGAACCATTATTTGGACCGACCAGGGTCGCTACCACGGGACCGAGACTTCGTCGAATGTGCACACGAGCTGGCTGACGCGCACGACAGAAACAAAGCGCGGCGAGAGAAGTGTGAGGGCGAGTGGATTGAAGTAAGGCCCTCTCGGAGACATCATAAGAGTCTCCTCAGACGCAGCAGTAGACCGTCCGAGAACCGACCTAGCAGAGGAACTGATGAGAGGAAAAGACGACCAGAACGCCGGTGCTACTAATGTAATAGGCCCGGTCATGTAGCAGCACAGTGCAGTTTGACGCGGTGCTACGAATGCGGCAGAAAAGGGCATGTGGCACGAGAATGCCCAAGGCGGAGCTCCAGTCAACATAAACCGTACCGGCCAGAACCTATGGAGGTGAACAACCAGGAGTGGCGAGAGAAGCGAATTCACCGGAGAAGCATCGATTCCAGCGGGGAGTCGTAGGCAGAGGAGAGCGTCAGTTCCGGCCGCAGCACAAGGACAACGAGAGAGCACGAGGTAAGTGGTGCGAAACCTAGAGGGGGCGGTCCGTCTGGTTCAGAGGCAGGGCCGCGACAACAATTAGAATGAGGAGACGATGCTGGGTGGGGCAACGGTTCGGAGAGTATAATTATTAATAGCGTGACGAAAAAAGGGGAAAGAACACGATTGCCCGTGGCGAGAATGAGAGGAACGGGGTTAGATTCCTAGTAGACACGGGGAGTACTAACTCACTAATTAGCGTAAAAGGGGCCGAGAGATTAGGAGTATGGGGGAAGCATGAACGATGACAATGCGTTATCGCTACCGATAGCGGGCGGAGCCCGACCCTGGGGGAAGTATATGTTAATTGTAAAGAATTAGCGGGACGAGATACGGAAGTTAAAGTCCATGTGGTAGAAACGATACTGCCAGGGTATGACTTCATTGTAGGGGGGGGGAGATATTCTGCGATTAGCAGGGTTAAGTTTGACAGTAGAACGGGATAACTGGCATTTTAATTTGGGCAAACGACCATATCAGGTCAAGGTTACGAACGGTGTTGGCGGTATCGAAGTTGGTGCGGTAACTTGTGACAAAGCGCTATATAAGGATATAGTAGAACGGAATAAAGGCCTCTTCTATAGGGAAGATGAGGTTTTACCCACGACAGGGAGAACGGTCCACCGGATCAAATTAAAAACAGACGTACCCGTATATGTCAAGGACAGACGTTACCCACAGGCACTGAGGGACAACATAAAGGGACAATTGGACGATCTCCTACGTCAAGGAATTATGAGACCGAGTAGTTCCCCGTTTAACAGTCCGTTATGGGTAGTGGAGAAAAAGAAGGTCGAGAACGCGCAGACGGAGAAACAGTATATAGTCGTGGTTGACTACAGAAAACTTAACGATGCTACAGAGGACGAACGTTACCCGCTTCCCCGCGTCGAAGACATCCTGGATAGACTGGCAGGGGCAACGATTTTTAGCACCTTAGACCTCAAAAGTGGGTACCATCAAGTAAGAATGGCCCCCGAAGACATGGGAAAGACCGCGTTTTCTTGGGAACGGGGTCATTACGAATTTGTAAGAATGCCGTTCGGGCTGAAAGGAGCAACAATGACTTTCCAGCGGTTAATGGATGAATTCCAGAGAGGGTTAGGAGAGGACTTCGCCCAAGTCTATATGGACGACTTAATTATTTTTAGCCGTTCGGAGAGCGACCATGTAAGATATCTTGGGCGGGTGTTCGACAGAATCCGCGAGTTCGGGCTTAAGCTATCTAAAGAAAAGTCAAAGTTCGGATTACCTGAAATTCGCTTTCTGGGACACGTGGTTTCACACAAAGGGGTACAACACGATAGAGAAAGGGTAAAAGCCATTCAGGAAGCACCGTTACCCAACAACGTTCGAGGGGTCCGCAGGTTTTTGGGGATGGTAAATTACTATCGGCGGTTCGTCCCAGGCATTGCTGAATTGACCCAGCCGTTGACGGAAATTCTAAGGAAGGGGAAATGTTTCGGCTTATGACTTGCTCAGGTCGAGAGTATCTCTAAATGCCGAGAAATATTAACATCACAACCGCCGCTAGCTTTTCCTGATTTTCACCTTATGTTCCGGATCACCAAGGATGCGAGCGAGATTGCGATCGGGGCGGTCCTGTCGCAGAACTTCGTAGAAGGAGAGAAACCGATCGCTTTCGCAAGCAGGAAACTCAACCCAGCCGAACAACGGTATAGTGCAATCGAGTGCGAACTTTTAGCGGTGGTATGTGCGGTAGAATATTTCCGACCTTATGTATCTGGGCGTCGGTTCGAGTTACTGACTGATCACAAGCCGCTCGTATACCTAGCGACCCTTAAGGAATCTTCGGCGCGCATCTCCTGTTGGAAGGAGAGATTAGCACCCTATAACTTTCAAGTCATTCACAAAAAGGGGGTAGAGAACGCGGTGGCGGATTGGTTGTCACGCGACCTAGTCATTAATGCGGTAGAGGAGAAAGGCACTTCGGCCGAACCATTCGCGGTACGCTATTTGCGAGACTGGGCGGATCACGGACCAGAGATCCCTTTAGTTCGGCAACAATCAGAAGAAAGCGCGGCCTCACCGGATCGAACTAGGGAACTCCCAGAAGTCGACGAAATTATCAACGATAAGAAGTTTCAGATAGTAATTCGGTCGAAACAAGGTGGAGGTGCTGAGACAAAGGCATCGATGTACGAAGGGCTCTCAACAGTTACGGTCCGTATTACACCATCAGTAGATGACGTCGAGGTAGAACGACTATTTTCAGAGTTCTGTGTACCGGGACGCCGGGTTTATATTTATGTCGGCAACAAAGTGCTTCTAGACAAAATTAAGCGGTTGTGGCGTCAGGAACGAATAGGGGTGGGTTGTTCCCTAGTACGTTGCCTTCGACAAGTCGAAACTGTACCTGACTCCACAGCACAGCAGCGGGTCATTAGGGATCACCACAGCGGCAAAACGAACCACAGGGGGACTGACGAGACCTTACGTGCACTGAAACGTCTCTACTTTTGGAAATCAATGGGTCGTACGGTGAAAGAGTTTATAGACCAATGCACCATATGTCAACGCGCAAAATATGACCGACAGCCGCCGGTGGCAGAACAAACCGTCACCCCCACTGCGATGGAACCTCTCAGGTCGGTGCAGGTAGACATTTATTCTAATGAAGGACAGTCCTGGCTCACTATGTTAGACACCTTTAGTGAACTTGCCATGGCGTATCCTATCGCGGAGAAAACAATTTATGGGGTCCCTGAGGACGTAACTTCTGATTGTGGTCGCGAGTTTGACAACTCATTAATTCGCGAAGAGTGTGCCCAGTTAGGGTTTACGTGGCGGTTTAATACCCCTCACCATATTAAGGGCAGGGGGGGGGGCAGTAGAAAGGCTACATAATACCCTGGGGGAACACCTGCGATTACTGAAGTTGGGAAGAGATCTCGATCCATACGACGCTATGCCGAGGGCGATAACTGCTTATAATCACACTATACATTCGGCCACAGGATTGTCACCGATTGTATTCGGGCAGTCACGGAGGGACAGGGGCGACCTCATCACGATTAACAACGATTAACGACTCCACCAAACACGAACCACTCGTAAATCTACATGGAGAAGAGAGCGTGAAAAAATGATCAAAGAGAAGACTAGCAGAGTATACAAAGCTAACGCTCTGGCCGGAGTATATACCAAGGGTCCCCTACCATTAGGCACGATTATCTACCGGCGATTACGAACGGCGCGTAGTAAGTCCGCGGCTCGTTATGAGGGACCTTACAAGATCGTGACGATCCGCGAACACAACCTTTACACGATTCGGGATGAGCACCACCCATTTCGCGTCCGGACCGTCCACCTGGAAGAACTTCGGGTACCTCGTGCTCTGTCACCTGTCCCGCCTGCGACGGACACACCTGATCACAGTTAATTCAAGCATGTGGCCAATAGTGCAAAAGAAGTTGTTTCGTTTTCTTTTGTGTTTTTTTTTTGTTTTGTATGTTTTTGTAAGTGCTTTTATTACTTTTGTTACAAGTTATTTTTTTATTTTTAGTTTTTAGTTTGTAATAGTTCCTCCTGTGTAGGAACTGGAAGGGGGGAGCTAAGTGTATATCAATGGACTAATAGGATTAAGTTTAGGTTAAGAATCAAGCTATTGTTTTTATTTCTGTATAAACATCAAATACTCTATATAGAGCTGTAGAATAAATAAAGAGTCAGTTGATATTCAAACACGTACAGTTACTCTGCCCTAATTTTATCCTTTTTTTTTTACGTTTTTCATTCAGTCTTAGTTTAAGTTATGCATATACGTACATATCATCACCTGCCCTGTTCAAATCATTTGATGCTTATAGATTGTAATTTCTCTTCTTTGAATGACCCAAAAAATTGATGTATGTATCTTAATAAACACAAAGTTTAATTTTAAAAAACACACTTAAGACATGTTCACTATAAAAAAAGGTGTAATCGGAAATACACAATTATATCATAATGAGTTTTAACAAAATACTCTTTCTATGACAGGTAGGTAAGACTACAAATAAATAAATATTATGTTTCCAAATAATTATCCGTATTTATTCTAAAGTGGTTCAACTAATCTCACATTAAAAAATAAATAAAAATAAAACCGTTAAACTTTTTAAAGTACGTTTGCAGAATAAACATACTTTGCCGTTTCGGTTTTTTCATGTAACACTGCGGGGCAAGTGTATAAAGTGCTGAGCTACTATGCTCAGATTCTCGGTTCATATCCGTCTGTAGCTGATAACTTATTTAATCTATTATCAGCCACGGACGGAACCTGTGGGATCTAAAGACCCTTCTGGAGCTCGAGCAACCTCTATAATGTGGTTTCTGCCGTTATCTTAGTAACAGTAACGTCTCTACCATGTACTTACTACCCAAGAAGATCCTTCGTAGGTTGTGGTTGCACAGGTTTCCAGGCTTATGCATTACTGAAAAACGTAAAATCGGAATTTTTTAACCATTCCATACTAACAAGAATTTTGTCTGACCTTTTAAGGTTCCTCTAGGTTTTAAAAAAATCTTGTTTCAACTCTCAAAGTAACTTCAATTAAAATTTTAATTTTTTTTTAAATGAGAGCTATGGTCCAAATTACACCAAAAGATAAAATGTTTATTTACTTAGTGATATTGATTTAAATTATTATTATGATAATAAATAAGAAAGAAAACTAACATTGCAGTGAAATAAAAAATATCTTTTGCAGTAGTGGACTGACTTTTTTTACCTCAATTTCTGGTTTACTTTTTTCCTATTCAAAAGAAATTTGCCAGATTACATCCTTATTAAATTTTAAAATGTAATACAGAATTTCTTAACAATAGTTATTTTTAAAAAATAAATATTATTATGTATGAGTGTTAAGAGTATTGCTAATTGATACCTTAAACAACGATATATGCACCACTCAAATACTCTCAAAGTTTCCAGAGAACATGTCTATCTTTGTAGAACGAAGTAATGCATTAAATAGAAAACTGTATTACTGAAAACTGAAGATGACATGTACCCAAAATTATACGAATCAAGCGTTCATTATATAACTTTCCTCCATTAACATTTCTTTTTTAATGGTTTTTAATTATTTATTGGTTTTTATATTTTAATTGTTTAAAGTAATAACATATTTTAAAGCACGTGAGACAGAAAATAAAATGACAGCTCTTTGTATTATAAGGTAGAAATAATGGAAAAAAATATGAATAGTTCAAACAGTTGTTTAAAATTCCTAAAACGTAAAAATATTTTAATTTTATGAAAAAACGCAACACCTTTTATCGTGTTAAATATCCACAAAAGCAGTAAGTGAAAATTCTATTATTATTCACTTCAGTTTCTTTTTTTTTTTTTTTTAATTTGACTACAAAAAAATTATGGCTTGAATCCCCACTTAATTCTACAAAGAATTCATATTAACCAGGAACTTAACATATCAAAATTATGTTTAAATTAATAAATAACAGCATAGATTAAAAACGATTACGAAAATATAAAATAATAATGATATCATAAGCAACTATGAATTAGAACTGACCAGATGCTATTGTATGACAATTATTTCGAATAACAAAAAAAAAAAAATAAACTGCTAACATTGTCATGTACTTCTTGTTCTTTCTACCGGTTCGCCTCTCAGTGTGGGTGGGCTTCAATTTTTCCACTACTCTCCTCAGATTCTCATCTTACCTACCTTAATCTGGCCTTATAGTTTTACCCACAGAAACCAGCTCAAAGCTCCCTGAAGAAAGAGTGGAAGGCACACTGACTCCAATAGAGGTAGCTTTGTGTCTTGTCCTATTTCTCGGTCAACCGGATATGCAATTCAATCATTGGAGAATAGCATATGTACTTGAGATATTCCTGAGTCCGTTTTCTCTGATCTGGAGGTACAGTATCAACATATCGTCGATACGATTGCAAAGTATCGATTGTGAAAAAACTCGCTTTTCTGGAGATTGGTTTAACATTCAATAACTGTTACAAGGCTCATTCAAATCGGTGCATATCGTCAAGCATAGTAATGCTGATTTCATCTGAGTAAATCACAAACAAAACACTGATAGACTTTTTTGACTCCTACTCCTTCATAGCTCCATGGATCCAAGCCATTCAGGTGGACTATCTCTTTCGGTTCATCATATTGTTACGGTCACAGAGAGAAAGACGGGTGGAAGAGATTAAGAAGATCCTATAGATAATGTCGTTTTTCCTCTTGATGATCTCAAACGGGCCATCCCAGGAATTCTGAAGTTTAGGTGAGCAGCCTCGCGTCCTTCGAAGATCGCGTAGCCAGACCAAGTCTCCAGGTTGGAAACCACCTTTCTCCGCCCTGATGCCTCCATTCTGTCACTTGCTCCCTGGATGTTTGTGCGAACCTTTTAAGGTTCTCGAAGGTCCCAGAAACCCCCACTTCGTGTGTCTAGAATGTTCGGCCTTGCCTAGTTAAATACCCTCACGGGGCGAGTCAGTCAGAGAGTAAACCAGGCAGCGTGATGAACTAGTGTTAAGTGTATCAGTGAACTGTGAAAGTCTCGGGAGTGTAATAAACCGTTTCTGCTTATTACTGTGCGTCTGTTTGTTATATTTGGGGAATCTTACGGTCGGTGGACTTTAATTAGTGAACTGTAAGTGCTAATTAGTACTTATAAGCTGTAGTGTAGTTTTATGATATTCGTTCAAATTTTTGTAAATAGTTCAGCTATTTAGAATTAATAATTTCTTATATTATTGTTGTAATTAAATTGGAACTAGCCCTAGGTTATAACCTTTAATATTGTAACTGTAAATTTGTATTAGTCTTATAATTTACTTGTTAATAATTTCATTGGATTCTTTTTGTCACTTTGTTAATAAATATTATTATCTTGAATTTAGGAGTAGTTTATTCATTTTTGCACCCAGTAGCCCGTAACAATATGTCGAATTGGAAGTCCCATAATAGTCATCATGAGTCCCATGTATATAACTAAATTGTCAAGATTCCTTGACGTCAGAGCTCTGAATTCTTTTTTTTAAGAAGACTTTCAAAACCTTCTTTCCAGTCCAGAAAAACGGGATACATGTTTCTACTTTCACGCATAAAGTTAATAAAGTAAAGATATGGATGGTCTTGTGTATGCCTGCCTGGACCAAATGGACTTTGCTCATTATGCTAGGATGGCTGCTCTATGCGCCTTAATATTCTTCAGAGCTTACCAATATAGATCTTATACAGTAACTGTGAAAGGTAAATTATAAAGGAGGTCTTTATAATCAGTTGGAATATTCATTTTGTGAATTGAAATGAAAATGAATTTCAATCGGTATAATTTCCAAGAAATTTTGAAGCACATTCACGACTTCGTTCCCTTTACATTTTAAATGGGGATATTTTGGTAAGCCTTACTGCTTTCCCTATTTTTAGTTTAGAAACTACAATTTCATTCTTCTTCGATCCCCTATTGCTACTAACATTTCCTTCTTCTTGACACCTGGTGCATTACTTCCTCCTCTTTAAACAGTTGTATGAAGTAAATACGCCATACTTCCACAGAATTTCCTTATCGTCTAAAACTATCTCACACCTTTCTTTCGTAACGCTCCTCATACTTTTCATTTTTTGGACTCAGAGAGTTTTGGTCCTCCTTCAAAACTACTTTACATTACCTTGGGAAAACTTAAAAATTATCTGGCTAAAGACTTTCCATGAATTCCTCCAGTGTTTACTATAATCCGTTAACTCTTATAATCCGGGCCATATCCTTCTCCTTACCTTCTCTGACCAGTTAGAGGGCTTTCTCGAAGAGTTAGCTTAGGCCGTGGTCCCTCGGGAGGTAGGGTGGCCTGGTTGCACCTCCCTTGCGGGCCACTTCTTCCAGAAAATGTGACTTCCCCTGAGGAATCTCCCATCCACAGCCCCCGGAGAAAGAGCTCTCTACGACAGGTTTCTAGAAACCCAATGCGGTTCTAGCCAGCAAAATCGAAAGATATATCTACACAAATGTATCATAAATCTAAAGAATTAAGTTGTATCTGATATGACTTTTAAACAAAAAAAAATTAAATTTGATACATCAGATGAATGTTAGAATTGACTCACTAGACCAGGCAATATTATTAAGATTTTTAAAGCCATGAGCGTGAATAATAAAGTAAAATAACACTCAGAAACAAAAAATCCCAATTTTAAAAAACTCCACAAACTCAGCTCAGCATACTTTTTAAATTTAATTAAATTAAGGTATATGCGAGATAAAAAAAATACGAAATACAAAAAAAGTGAATGTTAGAACGTTATTTTTGTTGCACATTTTTGCATGTGCTGTTTTTTTTATTGCTTACATCACATTTGTTTACAGCGTGAACATGAGAGCTCTACCTTCCAAGTGCTTCGTTCTCAGGATTACGGATAGGGAATAGGGGGGAATTGTTATTTTCCCTTAGATCACAATCGTAGGTATCCAGAACTATGAAACTTGTCTCGACATTTCAAGAGCAATGAGTAGTTGTGAAATCCAGATGTCAGGGAGGGCCATCTTTATCTTTAGCGTCGACTGTTATGCGGGTGCTCATTTATCGTTCAGTGAAATCCTAAATCAGGATCGTCTTGATAATAGTTCATAATAATTGAGCTCCCCATATAGTCATTAGATAACGATATTATTTTGGGCACTATTAATGATAACTTGAGAAGTTACTAGTGTATACATACATTAATGATTCAGCTTGAATCTTGCCATGAAATAAATGCATAATGAAATTAATACTTCAAGCGTGGCCATCCTTGGACGCTGCTGCGTGCAAGAGCTTCTCTCCTCGCGGCTTCTTCTCTTGCCATGTACTTGACCGTTATTTTTTCCCTGCGCTCTTTTCTACAGGTATAACTCACCCTCCCTACATTCTACTGTATCTGCTTACGTGAACCTTTGTTGGTACCCGCGCCTTTGGACAATTCTTATCCTTCAAATTGCTATTTCTCTTCCCAGTAACAAAGCCCCGACATGACGACACGATATATCTACATCCACGGTGACAAAGTAGGATTTTGTCCAGAGAGAGTTTACTTCTTTCAGATAACCGGAATCGTATAATTCTCGTAATTGTTGGCTTGAAATGGAGTTATAATACAAACAAAACTCCTTTTCAAGCCAATGCCTCACTTATTCCCTTATTCACTACGAAAGCAAATCGATTCCGTTTACTTAAGTACAAGAAACTCGTTTTGGAGAAAATTAGACTTAACCACTTATTCACCGGGGCTGTAGATATAGCGCTTTGTACACTAGCATCGATACCATCAAAATATTCGAGAAGGTGTTAGAGCAGAAAACTACACGAAAACTTATTATATCTAACATTTTAAGGTTAGGTGCTGCCTGATTAAGTTACTATGTACCAATCACTGAGCAGTATTTTTAGGCCTCTGATTTCGGTATTTAACGGTAGTGTAATGACTAATTTTATTAATTTCAAAAACGTAAGTGCATAGGTTTTACAAGCTTAATTAAAGTTAAACACCTCCCAGTCAGTCAGCTACGCCAACCTTTGCAGAAGAGAGGGATCTCAAGTGTAACAGTCTCAGCGTGGCCCTCCATATTATTATGTTGTCTGTGGTGGGGGCAAAGGGCTAGGAGAGGACAGGGTATGATCGAGGACAAATAGGGAATCGGGGTGAAGAAATAGACCCCAAAACATTCGTCTATAGAAAAAATAACTCTATTATATTGAAAAACTCATGAAACTGTTTGGAATGTTAGGATTTTCTAAGTAGATAGATTATGGGTCATTGAACAGGTAGCTGAAGTGTCCCTTAAAGCCTGTACCTGAAGATAAAGGATACTTTAGAATACAGGACAGCGGCAGTAGTAGGGGGAAAAGTAGACGCCCAAGGTGTAGGCAGTCACATATAATGGAAGGGCTCCCTTTTTTATTAGTATATATAATAAATATAATTATTATAATAAATGACATGAAAACCTTTGGAGAAGAGAGGGATTAGTATGTTTCATATTCATTAATAATATTCAATTACTATATCTCAAATGGAACAGTCTCAGCGTGGCCTCCCATATTAATGTTACCTGTGGCGGGGGCATAGGGCTAGGAGAGGACAGGGTATGATCGAGGACACATAGGGAATCTGGGCGAAGAAATAAACCCCAAACCATTCATCTAATATTTTAAAAAAAAAAACTCTATTATATTGAAAAACTCATTTCTTATCAACAATCTAAAACACAAAGGCATTAATAAACAAATTTTGGATGTTCTCCAATATTGGTGTACCAACAGCCGAGCGAAAGTAGTTCTGGACTTATATGGAGAGGATTTTCCAATCGAAAGAGGGATTCGTCAGGGCGATCCTTTATCACTTTATTCTTATTACTATTAATTTAACAGATGATTCACCATAAATAATAGTACTACATAATAACATGCGATCAAAAATCATAAAGAGTTGTTTTAACAATAATATCCTATTTATTAAAATATGTCTATATATATTATTAATATATATATATATATATATATATATATATATATATATATATATATATATATATATATATTTAAATATAATCTTAAATTATCTCAGTCCGTTACAATTAAATAAATATTATTCAGATCAAAGGATTTTAATTTTTCCTGAGATCATGTTATGGGAGTGAAGCAAACCTCGCAGAATACTATAGATAATATAGGCTTCCCATATGTTTATAACGGAAATAAAATTCGAGATAAAAGAATCGCAGTGAGCGTGGTGATGTTTGCCGATTGGAAAGGGAACTGTCCATTAGCCACTAGTATTTGCCTTGCGTTAGTGATTCCAAATCAACAGGCGGTCTCTGTTCATCCATCCCCTTCATCCTTGTTCGGCCTGAAATATCGACTTATATTCCTTGCTCCTATAATGGACCTGCATGTTGTCTACTATAACTATGAGTAGGTAGTATTTGGATAATTCATTGATTTTTTTCTAAATTTAAATTACAGATTTTTTTTAATACCTCCTGAGCCAAGCTGTTGCTTTCTTGGGAGGATGTCTGAAAATTAAGGGTTATATCGGGCCAAATTACTTTCTTGTATCTCTGTTGGCTTAAAAACAATAAGGTAAAGAAACATATCAATACAGATACAGTTTTTTTTTTCAAAATGTTTATATTCACTTTAATGAAATAAAGGAGTGAAACGACGTTTAAAGAAATAAAGCATGCCAAAACCTAGTTACTTACTTTACATTAAAGGCGTTCCGACAAGGGTAGCCTCAACCGGTCAGAGTAGAGCTCGATGCCTCCCAATCCATCCAATCCTCTTCCTGGAGTCCTCGACCAGCCATCTCCTCCTGGATTCCCTCCATCCGCGTCCCCTCTTCCCTGGTGGAATCCAATCCAGGACTCGGTTTGGCCAACATTCGAACGCCATTCTCTTCAAATGTCTGTACCATCTTAGGCGGCTTGCACCGATCCTTTCATTTATAGATATAACCACATCCATCCTCTGTTTAATTTCTTCGTTTCTTAAGCTTTCCAGCCAATTGACAAGGAGACACCTCCTCCAGAAATCCATCTCAATCACCTGCACATTTGAGTACAGACGGGGGCTAATAGTCCAGGTTGCCAGGAAAATGTCAGGATGGTTTCTACTATCGCTGTGAAAATACGGGGTTCATTTTCTTTAGATATTTCTGTATTCCAGAGGACCGGATGCAGCATTCTTGTTGCCTTTCGGGCTTGCTCCACCTTTCTTCTGACGTCATGCTCGGACGACCCGGTAGCATCCAAACAAGAACCCAAGTTCTTGAATACATTTACTTTTGTACAGGCCTCCCTATCAACCAAAGCGGACAGTTTCAGTACCTCCGATTGACATATACCATGTCTTTTCGAAGTTAATTCTTAAGCCCACCGTTTCGTAGCACATCTCTAGAGGCATACACCATCCTTTCATGATTGACCTTCCACCTCGCAAACACGACCTGGTCGTCAGCGAAAAACAAGGACAGTAGTTGTTCGCCATCAATGAACGTCCAACATCCCCACACTGCCTGTACCATGGTTCACTGCCTCGAGAAGGTATATCTTGAAGAGAGTGGGCGACATGCTACAAACTTGCTTTTATCCCTCAGTATCATGAAAAGGGATTGAAATGTGGCTCTCGCATCTTATATGATAAAACTAGTTAATCTATGTATATATATATATATATATATATATATATATATATATATAACACACATACATTCATTTATATATATATATATATATATATATATATATATATATAAATGAATGTATGTGTGTTTGTCCTTTATGCATTACTACACCAATCATCCGATTGTCATGAAACTTTGGGAAGTTGTTCAGTACACTCTAGGGAAGGTTTCTACTAACTTTTTTTTCTTATTTTATTTTATTTTTTTGGATTTGAAAAAATTTTCAAAAATTTCTAGAAAAAAAATAATTATATGTCTAAAAAACTTAATCGACCTTTTAAAAAGAAGGTTTAATTTTCTACAATCTGAGAACAACCGCAGATCTGTAGGTCTAATAGAACCTGAGTTCAGTCCTATCATGTATCAAATGACCGGAATCTTATCTATATATATAAAAATCTCCTGTCACGATGTTTTTCCGGGCTAATCTCCGAAACTACCGGACCGATTTTAATGAAATTCGGCACAGATGCGTAACATTGTCCAACTTAAAATATAGGCTATATTTTATTTCGATTAACGACCGAAAACCATGAAATTTTCGGAGTTGTTATTATCGATTAAGCGTCGATCGTAGCAGTGACGCTTGATGATGCTGCATTTTTGATATGTTGTAAGGGCACATGTGAGCAGTGTATATCCAAGTTAGCAACCGATAAAACGGACGGAAATACTTTTGGTGGAAGAAAAACTTCGAAATTTTCGGATTTTTTTCAGTTTTTGGACTTTATCTCCTAATCGCTGCGTTTTAGGGAAAAACACAAATAACGATTTTTAAAGAAGATTTAATTTGCTACAATTTTGAGCCCAAATGCACTGTAGGTTTAACAGATCTTGAGTTAAGTTGCAATCGTATAATAATTCACCGGAATCTTAGCCCTATCTAATCTATATATATAAAAATGAATGTATGTGTGTTTGTCCTTTATGCATTACTACACCAATCATCCGATTGTCATGAAACTTTGGGAAGTAGTTCACTACACTCTAGGGAAGGTTTCTACCAACTTATTTTTCTTATTTTTTTTTATTTGAAAATTTTTTCAAAAATTTCTAGAAAAAAAATAATTATCTGTCTAAAAAACGTAATCTACCTTTTTTAAAGAAGATTTAATTTTCTACAATTTGAGCCCAACCGCAGCTCTGTAGGTCTAATAGAACCTCAGTTCAGTCCTATCATATCTATATATACATAAAAATGAATGTATGTTTGTTTGTCCTTTATGCATTACTACACCAATCATCCGATTGTCATGAAACTTTGGGAAGTAGTTCACTACACTCTAGGGAAGGTTTCTACCAACTTTTTTTTCTAATTTTATTGTATTTTTGATTTAAAAGATGAATTAATTAGGAGTGTCTTTCTGGATGTACTAATTGGCTCAGTAATTGTGTTATTTTTACAGCGAAAAATGCTGATGTTGATGCCATTAACTTTTTAAGACTACTGTTGTTACCAGGTGATCTAATGCCCTTTAAATCCTTCAATAATATTGTTGATGAAAACCAAGCTGTAAATTATCCAACTGAATTTTTAAATCCTCTCGATATACCACGCAATCTTCGATTGAATAATGGTTCACCTATTATTCTTCTGCGTAAATTGAATCCACCTAAATTATGCAATGGTACACGTTTAGTCATACAAAATATTACTGGAATTGTTATTGAAGCAGCCATGTTGACAATAATACCATCAGAACCCATAAAAACGTTCAAAAGACTTCAATTTGATATATGCTTGGGTTTCGCTATACCCATCAACAGGTCTCAAGGCTAGACAATGTCCATTTGCGGTTTGGCGGTACGTGCTGCAATTATATGTAAATCATCTAATATATTTGTATTAGCAACGGGCAGATTAACAAAAAATATTGTGCATCGATTAGCCATCTATTAAATTGAAATAAATATTTATAATTTAATATAATATTACTATCCATAGTTAAAAATCAAACATTATATACCCCATTCATTAAACTCATAATTATATTTTATCAGTTACGAGGGTTGTATATTACATATTTATTATATAATATAGTTAGATATGAGATGGATAAATTGTAAAATCAAAAATCTATTTAATTCGTGTTTTCATTAATTCATTATTTCTTTTAAATTCAAATTTTAACTAATAATTTTTAATACTATTATAACATCCACAGCAACGCATGGCCGGGTCAGCTAGTTGTAAATAAAATGAAGACAAATTATCATAGATGCTTTTAACTGACAATCAGTAATATCAAGTTTTGCAGACAACGATAGACTTATAAAAGTACACATATAAACCATATAATTGATGTTTTATTTATATGATGTTGATCCATCTGAAATCTTGATCTAGCTCATGAAGTTTAGATAATACCGAAACATCCCATCCATTTGTTAAGAAAAGCAACTAAAATGATATTACATCAGAAAAAGACTTTTTCAAGATTTATTTGGTATATCAATGGAAGGTAACTAATTTAACAAATGAAGGGTGCAGGGAAAAAAATCAACTAAGTCAAAAAAATTAAATATTGAGATAACTGAATCGTCAAAGTCGTTTTTTCAACTTCCGAGGTACGCACGAGAACAAACAACGGATTCGCGGGTTATTTAGGTATTTTAGTTTGTCGTACCGGAGAGAAAATAACTGAGTCAGTTGGGATCTGGGGAAAATCCTATAACTTGAAAAGGTTTGAAAATGCTATATTTACATTCCCTGTTCGTTGACATTCTTATATGGAAACAGTTAAAAACATCGGTTCAGTATTTTTTACAATATAAGGTTTCAAATCTGTATTTTTAATTTCCTTCGAAACACACTTTTCTGACTATTTTGGTTTTTCCCTCGCACCCTTCAAATATTTAAAATCTGTCTTAAGCACTAGGCAATCTAGATTGGCATAAACTATGTGTTAGAAAATTAAAATTATACTCAGTGGTTGATGTGGTTGACTAAACAGCAGGATAGCAAAGAACGCCAATAATATGATATGGTCTTAAAAACCTACACTTACAATTTGGCAAAATACCGAAAACGTTTTAATATTAAACAACGAATTGCCAGTTCAACGTAATCAAAAGGAAAAATAGACCTGTACCACTTCATGAACGGGTCTGTTCAATACATCGTAGAGACTGTACAGTTTCACGGACAAGGGTTGTGAAGGGAGAGGGTATGTCCTAGATCACACTCAATCGCCAACTTGCCCTCCCCCTTATTTTGGGTAGTCCATAATTAAAAGACTGAATTAAAAATAACTTTGATGCAGCATAGGACTCCCCAGAGGCTTTGATAAAGAAGTCAATACATGGGAGACTGGTAAAGGATCCATGTAAGATAGTGCCTTAACAATTTAAAGTGGCACATGTTTTGGGATTAAAAATAGCATCAATCCAAACAGATAGAATTTATAACTATATAAGACCAGACATATACTACATAAAAAACTGTAAAAGAGATATTAAAGGGTGAAGAGAATGAACGTCATCTATCCTTTTAAGCCCTTAAAAAAAATCTTTGTTTGTAAAAAGTTAACTAATATGTTACATGGGGTAGAGGCGGGGAATGGATGATGGTAAAGGTGGATAGAAAAAACGATGGAAGTTTTAATTGCCGTTTATAAATTGTTTTTTTAATGCTTCACATAATTCACTCAACTTTCTATTTATATGTTTTCTTTTTTATATATTAACATCGAGCAGTCTTAAACTGCCAAATTAGTTCTAAAATTTAAAATTACCATGGATCTGAATTACTTAATGCCGAGCTATATGCGTGATGAAATTAAATAATAATGCTGACAACTTTCGGCTCAACTTTTTTCCTTTTGTTTCGGCTAAGCTGTGACATTGTAAATATTCATCCTATGAATCTGTAGAATAAATTCCATGAATGCAAAACATGTTTTCCATCGTAACTCTTGAACCCTTACAAGTTTAGAAACCCGCCCTCTACAGTTTCCATAGTATATTTTTCGAAGCCATTATATAAAAGTTAAATAATTTGACTGTTACCAATATGAATTTTCATTTGAATAATCAACAATTGATATTTAATATGTCTATTAATTAATGTTCCAAAAAGTAATACTGCATCAAATTATAACAGAGCTCCAAAGATCAGTATATTACTTTCGTTATTGCCTATGACTTTTTAGAAAATACAATTAAATTTACAATCAAAATATATATTTTCGATCATATCAATACTGGACAGTAGAAATTTACTAAAATCTGACAGGATACTTAAATCAATTGATCACAGATTGAACACTTGATTGAATAACGTAATATAGCACATAAGGAGCATTATTATTACTCAGGGAAGTGATGATAACGTTATTATTAGATCCCTGTGGCCATATCTTTTGACTTGGTCGTTTTACAACAAATATTGCCAACGCGTAATTGTTTCTTCTTTATTTCAGCATATTTCTAATTAATTTGTCAACAAGAGAAAAGTAAAAGCTGCATATTTGTATCATCTATTTTCGAATAATTGGTATGAACTCTGAAAGAAAAAGATGATTTCCTGGAATTTCGTTCTCAAGTAGAGATTATTCAAAGTTATTTAAAATTTATTATTATGAGATATTTAATTTGTGGATAATTAGTTATGATCTACTAATTAAGTGACAGCGTGAAATAGTGAAGAACTACGATTTCCTGCTCTATTATTAGAAAATTGTGAAGCCAGTGACGTAGATAAGAGATTCATCAAGTGCTGAAGACCTATCCGCTAATAAAAATTAATATTTCTTGTTGGAACATTTCTAAAATGGGTGAGTTTGCAATTTCATTGCCTAAGAATTTTACCCTAGTTAAGATCGTTTCCGAAATTTGGAGAATAATTGTTGGATTAATGAAAGGTTTTAGTATTTTCTGCAAGAAATCTCCTCAATGTTAAAACTAAGTTAGCATTAAACTTCTCTTTTGTATATTTTGTGGAATTGTGTAAAATATAAATATATTTCAAATACAATAACATATCTTAGAAATATCCTCAATTTCATTAAAGGCATTTAATTTATATTTAAATTAAAAATCCTGAATCATATTTAAGTAATTTTTTAATGCGGCCTTCACATTGGACTCAAAATAACCAATCCAAAAAAACAAGTAATTGTCTTGATGTTATTTAAAAATTAATGTATCTCGAAAATAAAAGTAGTTTGCTTGACAACTGAACCATTGACTAGTTCTTACCCTGAGCCATATTAAATCAGTAAAAATATTTTACCGGCAAAATTAAGGTAATGAAAAAAGTCACATCCAACACTGTTCTAACAAACAATTATAATACGCTAACAAGGTAAAAACATATGTTAACGACATTAAACAGATTATTAAATAAATACCGTTTGAGTGGTTCAGAAACAATCAGAAATAATAGTAATAGTAAAATTATCAACTTCGTGACTAATTGAGATAAAGGTTCTTGCTGATTTCCCAAAAAAAAAAAATGTGCCAACATTCAAAACAGTGAAACTTCAAGTTTATCAAGAAATTTATAATGTCGCGGCAGACAATTGGGTGGATTTTTCTTGTGTTGTAAGTACGATTACACAGCGAAAAGTAATGTCATATGCCAAATCAGTAAGAAATACAAAGATACTTTTCATTAAAAATTATCAATATGTTTTTTACCCTATCGATTTCTACAAATTTATTAACTTATGGTCTATCATTTTTATAATTATTAATTAGTTGGATTGTTTCTTAGTACTTGGTTGTGAGGGTCTTCTTGGGGTAACTAGAAAATTTCGATGTTGTAATTTTTTTTCCTCTAGTTCGCTTTCATCTTCAGACTACGTATCTTCTTTCTCTTCGAGCTATTTAGAGCCTGTTTTCTTTTCTTCCGTCCCTGGAATTCTTTTAACGACACTTTTTTTTCTTTTTCTAAAAATATCTCTCTCCACATTATCTTCTTCTCTTACATTGTTTCTTTCAAATATTTCTCAACTTCTCTATCAAGGTTGTCGATTCCTTGTTCCAATGATATTATGTAGGTAAACTGATGTCATTCATATTATATTCACATTTTATTACATTCTATATAAATAAAATAAAAATTCAAAAAAATTGATTGAAAGATCAAAGAATAACTTCTTCATTTCCATAATTCTGCAGTATTTATTGGTTAAAGAATTTTCCGAATATTGTATTTTTATGTTTATATTTATTCATAGTTATGTAGACTGTTAAATTATGTTTTGAATGAATATAAAGGTGATTTTGAAAGATGTATAGCTTTCGAATCAAGACATACAAATAAGAGTGAACCAGTTTGCTTAGGAACCAACTAAATATTATAAACTACAAAGTTTGACATGTTTTATCTTTGCTTTTCTTAGTCCACTTTAAATATACATATTTTTTGTATTATACTTGTTTTGCTTTTTAAATAGAAACTAAGAAAAAAAGAAAGAGGAATAACCAAAAGTTTATTTTACGGAATCAGGCAGCAGGAACGCGTTTATTTGTTGAAAATAGTTCCATTGAAATTTTTATTCAATTACAATACTTTCCTTAATCACTTCGATTAGAAAAGTAATTATAAATCCGAAGAGTGTAACTTCTGTGAACTTTGTCTCAGTTTTCTAACCATTCTGAAATTCAGGTTTGGGATGGTGCCAAGATCGAGCAAGAAGTATTTTTCGGGTTCACTAAGCATTTTATAATTGTAATGTTAAATGAATAAAACATGGCCTGATATTGTACGAGGAGTGGCTGGTCGAGCACTGAGTAGCCGTGGCGAAAGTCCTGGGTTCAAAGCCCGCTCGCTGGCAGACTTCAATTTATTTTATTAGCGGACGGAGGTGAGACTTACTTGGGGTCACCCTGTCTCTATAAAGTGGGTACCCAAAATAAAGGGACAAATCTGGTGGTTGGCCGTGATATAGAACAAATCACCTCCCCGCACAACCGTTGTCCAAGAACTTAAACAGTCTCTACCATAAGCTGAACCCCAGACCATCCAAGGGTTGTAGTGGTACAGGTTTTAATATTACACGATTACAACACATTAGTTAATAACGCAGTTGATTTAAAGTGGAATGCCTTCAAATGTCGTATAGGACTAATTCATTTGAAACGAATTCTAAAACATGTGTTAATACACGTATGACATGCTTTATTTCTAGATCCACACTGGCTACTTACATGGATATCTATGAGACTACAACTACTTCGGTACAGAAAGTTGGATTGGTCGAAGGCAGTCATCATCGCCAAACAACTGATCCCAAAGTCCTTTCGCTGCTCGAGGACATTTTTGGAATCGAAGACAAAGGAGATTCACATGGTTGCAAACGTACAGTAACTAATCATACTTCAGAAACCGTTGTTAGTAACTCGACACCCAGATTACAAAAATCGTCTTCACCGATGAAAGGAGGAAATCTTCCTTTAGTTGATTTCAAGGGGATACGAAACGGGACATGGAATATAATAGATCAACAAAAAGAGGTGAGCAGCTGTATGAGGTTGGTAAGACAGACACAAGCTAAACTAAAATACTTATGGAACAAAGTGTACAGCAAGAAATCTACTGATGGCTATGAGATCGCTTTAGCGGGGACAGAAAAAGCTTGCCCTGGAAGTTCTCATAATTTGGAAGTCCCTTTGACATTGCAGTTGGGAGAACCGAGTGTGAACTCATAATGTAATGCTTGATATTTTGTATTACATTTTAATTTTTGACATATGTTTTAATCTGCGATTTTAATTTTCTTATATTATGCTTATAAAGTATGAATTCTATACAGTTAGTTAGTTTATTTAACGTCACTTTATGCTGCTATGGCTAATCGGACGATGCTACAGTGGGAGCTCTAAATTTTGATTATCCAGGTTTAATTAGGATAAGGATTTTTAACGAGGACCTGATATCGTACAGGCTCGGGACCCCCGTTTAACGTCCCTTCCGAAGGACGGTGTAACTAAGGATTTTTTTACTCCCTTAAACAATTCCTAGGGCCACCTGCCGGGCTACGAACCCGCGATCTTGGGCTTAGTAGTTTGTTACGCTAACTACTAGACCACAGGTGACCTCAACTAAGAATTCTATACATTATTTAGGTATTACATATGAATCTCAAGGACGGATTTTGAATTGAATAATCCCAATGTCGATTCGCGAGTAGTAATTTAAGAATAAACATATTGTGGCTTAAAGGTGTGGACCGCTAAATTCCATGATACTGAATTTTTCAAAATTCAAATTCAAATTTCAAACATTTGGTAGTAGGATTTTATTTTTAAATGAATAAAAATATTAACTTGGAAGCCATTAACGAGTTGAATTAAGAAGTTGATTCGAAATTAACAAATAAATTTTGAAATTTTCTCTCTGACTTTGAAGTTATATCAATGAATTGCAAGTTAGAATGGAGACTAAATATTGTATGAACATTAGTATAATTATAATATTTATATTATAAATAATATAAAAATCGTAACTAATAGTAAATAATAGTTCCCCCTTAAATATAGTATTTTTTTATTCATATTTACAACTTTATTACAACAATACAACCGGTAAATAGGCTAAGTGATACATAATGACATGAGCTAATGACAAGCAGAGAAACTACCCACTGGTAGTACACAGTTAAAAGTTAGTCAGCTAAAAAGGTCACGTGTCCATCTTCTTTTCAGACGCCTCGGAGGATTATCAGGAATTGAAGAGGATGCTAGGTTTGAAACTAGAGGGTTTGAGTGGAAATGGAATTTGTTATGAAAGGATAGATACCGGGTTCGGGCAAAATCAGCAACATATGGGGCATTAAGGTCGTTATGGATGACTTTATTCTTAACAAAGTAGGGAGCATTGGGGATTTTACGAACGATTTTGGATTGTAGGGATTGGATACGAGAGGAATTCGATGGCTTAGTGGAACCCCAAAGCTCTACTCCGTAAGTCCAAATTGGTCATATGACGCTCATGTCTTTTGTAGTTAATTGGGAGCTTAGAGCGTTTGTCTAGTAAGTGTTGAAGTAGCATAAAACGTCGAGCGGTTTCTTGTCTTTTTAGTCTTTTATGAAGATTCCAGGTTAATCGTTTGTCGAGATGCTATCTTAAGACGACATCGATTATTAGATTAAACCAATTTAAATTCGTGGGTCAATCATTGAGTCCATTATGTTCAAACAGTGTGACCCACCTACAGGTCATTGTAAATTGTCGGACAATGAGAGGGCAAACTTTTTGACAGAGTGCGTTTCGAGTGGGAGCCCTTCTTGTCCTAGAACTCAGCATTGGCAGACCTGTTTGTTAAATGATGTTCCCACTCGAGGAGAGTAGTTGCAAAACAACAGGGTTGTTGGCAGCATTTGTTCGTCTATCGGATCTGTTCTACAGGCTCCAGTAGGATATTATTAAAAGATGCCGAAGGACAGGAAGCCACAGGTTTACGACTTGAGGTAAAAGTGATTTGATGCGATTTTTGAGAATTTATTTTAATTCTCCAATTGTGACACCATTCTTCAAGATCATGGGTATGGGATTGGAGGCTTTGGGATGCAATAACTGGATTAGTGTTGACTGATAATACACACGTATCATCAACATACGTGGTAAGGATATTATAACGTTTAAGGATATTATAGGAGTTTGGATGTCAGCTGTATAAACTGTATAAAGGATTGGGTCAAGGATACTTACTATCTTGAGGAACACCAGCAGATTGGGAAAAGAGGGATAAATAGACATTATTATTATTTACTTGGAAAGTTCTATTTGTGAGATAGGATTGGAGGATGATAAATTATGTCGGGGGTAGGAATTTACGGAGTTCGTAGAGCAAGCCCGGATGCCAGACTCGGTCAAAAGCCTGTTCCACGTCAAGAAAGAACAATAAGATCCTCGTTCTAATGCAGAGGAGACTACATCCACCACACGATGACATAATATAGTATCTTAAACCAGAAATAATCAAATTCATGGTGTCAAGTCGTAATTATTAGTTTGCTGGTGGATCAAATCAGCAATCTTCAGTAGTTTTTTAGCTTTAGTACATATGTTGCAACGAATTGAATTCGGCAACACGATTTGAACTTAGAAATACATTCTAAAATAATAAATAAATTTTAATCTTTTTACCCTGAATAGAATAGGATCTTAACCTCTAAGATAATATATTCTCATATATAAACTGGTAGAATTAATTTTTTAAGTAGAATGCTAGTAATAAATATATAACAGTATAAGACATAAGACTTGAAAAAAAACATTAAAAATTTATAGGAGTGATGAGAAATACGCTGTAAATGGTCCCATTCATCATGATATATCAATATTAAATTAAAACGAAAACTTCGTAGATGCAATTGTCTCTATAAAGCAATCGAAAATAAAAATGAAATATCTTATCTAAACAAAAAAACAAACAAGAAATTAAAGGATACTACATTTCGAACTGATGAACAAAGACCCCTAGGCTTCCCTAAATACATAAAAGTGGATGACTATTTGATTAAGATAATAAGTATTGCTTCATCTGTAACTAAGTTGAAGCGAGCAAACAAGACAGGATATGGTATTCTATATCCTCAACGATACAAATATACATAAATTACAATTTCAATTCCCTGAACAAATAAAGAAAAGCAAATAAGCGAAGGAAGATGAGGGAAGTCCAGTTGTTGAGAACTACTGCGGTTATATTACGCATAACCTAAGCGAATGTAGCTCTGGGTAAATAACTGACTGGGACAAGAGCCAAAGGGACCGAAAGGAATGAGATAAATTCAATAGCTCACTCAGCCAGTCTTCTCGGAGCTTTGTTATTTATCCATTTATCATTTCTACTCACAAACAATCGATCCGAATTAATTATTTAATTGAAAGAGCAAAGAAATAATTACATTTACGGACTTAAAAGATTATGAAGTAAATGAAGACCAAGTATGCACTTTATCTAATCTACTTTTTAATAATTAGGGACTATAAAATTTAGCGAAAATAAAACTACAATCAGTAGGTCAGCTACCTATCTACCAAACTAGCAGAAAAATCTAGTTCATTTTAGATAATGGTCCAGAACTATGTGGATAGCGCGAAATAATAATTAAAAGAGTTGCTTTTAATAATTTATGAATAAATACAATTTTACATAGCAATCTAAAATTCACAAAATACCACAAGTTGTCAAAAACTATTATGAATGCTTTACGTTACCTTGAATTTCTACATTCTATTAAAATTACTGAGCTTAAAGCAATTGTTCACGCCTAGACTCAAAAATAAAGCAAGAAAGAAGTGCAAACACATCAGTTCATTTAAAAAGGCATTAAACTTTTATGAAACTAATTATAGATCTTACATAAAAGATGGAACATCTGAAGCGAATAAAGCCCGAGGAACTAGATAAAGAAAAAAATATCGGCATGCTTATCATGGCATGATGATTTGGAGTAACAACATATTTTTTTTTTTTTTTTTTTAATTTAATTATTGATATTTACAACTGTATTACAATTATACAACAAGTAAATAGAATGCGTGTTACATAATGACATGAGAATGACAAGTAGAGAAACTACCCACTGGTAGTACTCAAATCAAAGTTCAACTAAGAAGGTCACGTGGCCATCTTCTTTTCAGACGCCTCGGAGGATTATCGGGAATTGAAGAGGAAGCTAGGTTTGAAACTAGAGGGTTTGAGTGGAAATGAAGTTTGCTATGAAAGGATAGATACCGGGTTCGGGCCAAATCAGCAACAAAAGGGACATTAAGGTCGTTATGGATGACTTTATTCTTAACAAAATAAGGAGCATTGAGGATTTTACGAAGGATTTTGGATTGTAGGGATTGGATACGAGAGGAATTCGACGGCTTAGTGGAGCCCCATAGCTCTACTCCGTAAGTCCAAATAAGTCGTATGATGGTCATGTAGATGAGTCTTTTGTAGTTAATTGGGAGCTTAGAGCGTTTGTCTAGTAAGAATTGAAGTAGCATAAAACGTCGAGCGGTTTCTTGTCTTTTCAGTCTTGTATGAGGATTCCAGGTTAATCGTTTGTCGAGGTGCAACCCTAAGTATCGGATCTGTTCTACAGGCACCAGTGGGATATTATTAAAGGATACTGTAGGGCAGGAAGTCATTGGTTTACGACGTAAGGTAAAAGTGATTTGATGCGATTTTTTAGAATTTATTTTAATTCTCCAGTTTTGAAACCATTCTTCAAGATCAGTGATATGGGATTGGAGGCTTTGGGATGCAATAACTGGATTGGTGTTGACTGATAATACACATGTATCATCAGCATACATGGTAAGGATAGTATTAGGATGAGTTGGGATGTCAGCTGTATAAACTGTATAAAGGATTGGGCCAAGGATACTACCTTGAGGAAACAACATATTAAAAACCACTAAAAGAATGATTTTCTGAAGATGACCTGGAGAAGGGCAGCCGAAATATTTAGGCGTGATAAGACACCCAAAATATCTCCGTTTCTCGAAAAAATCACTATAAAGCAATTAAAGTGGTTTCGACACCTACTGAGGATGGAAAATAACAGAATTCCAATAGTGACCCTGCACTGGTCGGTGCCCTTAAGGGAGAATAAAAAGGCGACCAAGAATGTCGTGAGTGAAACAAGTTCAGGAAGACATGACAGCATATGGTCTAAATGAAGAAGATGCTTTGGACTGGAAGACGTGGAAAAAAATAATATCCTAAAATTTGGTTGGAGAAAACATCAACTATTGGGAAAGTTTAAGTAAATAAGAAAGCAACATAATATAAAACTGTATTAGGGGGTTTAGTAATGTACCTGGACATAATATATATTAAATGAAGAATAAACTTGTCAGATTATAGTAGAAGTAAAATTTATTTAAAAATACAAATAAAAACTGTTAATATTATATGTTAATATTACGGCTGATAAAATGTAAGAATTTGTGATTCGTTTCCTGTACTTTAATTAAGTTTATTTATATTCGAAATAAGTTTACTTACAGAACTTGGATATCTAATTGTTAAGTATTGTTCAATGATGATGGCACTTTTCCGTATAGTGATCCCTTCTATTATGTCAGAGTATAAATACGTTATATGGTAAAAGCCTAAACTTTAAATACCGCACAATTGACTGAAGGTGAATACACATGTACAAAGTACCATTAGGTAACACAAGGATATGGTGTAATTGTATATACTCCTGCAGTTTAGAATTTATTTTTATTTTATTGCACTGGCTCTACAACCATCCAATGTCCGCGAATGTGCGCTATTCTCCTCCATCCTCCTACCTCAAGCAGCTTTGAGCCGTCCTCCACATCGTCCAGCCATCCGAGGATGTTCTGTATTTCGTTTGCCGTCCGCTTTCCCAAAGAGCGTTTTCATTGGTACCCTGTGGTCTGGCATTCTTTACACCTGTCCCATCCATCTAATTCTGGCTCTCTTTATCAATGTCACCATGTCAGGCTCTCCAAAGAGCTCCTCGTTCCTTCTTCTCTATACCCCATTTTATTTCCCGGCCACTCCGCCCCATTTTCTTCTTAATATTTTGCTTTTCCAGGAGTTGTCCATAAGTTCAGATTTTTTGTCAAGTAACAAGTCTCCTACCCACACATGACTACAGGTCTTACTATGGTTTTAAATATTTGTATTTGCATTATTTTAGAGAGCGATTTAAACTGCGAAACTCTTTGCAATGAGGAATAACACCCATTTCCTGCTGTTATTGTGGCTTTCGACTTTGTTGCCAATTGAGTCCATACTTTCCAGAGACTTTAGAGTATTGTCATCATCGGGACTGTATGTTGGAGGAAGAGAAGTGTATATATATATATATATATATATATATATATATATATATATATAGAGCCACATTTGTGTGTATATATATTTAGCTGGATTGGAAAATTAATATATATTACTGATGATAAGCCAGAACAAAGAGCATCGATAAGAAACCAGACCAGGCCATTGGACGGAGATTTTCAATAACTATTATATACTGAATAGTTATTTTTAATACTATTTGATGCATGAGTGGAATTAATCTATCGAGTTAAACGTGAGAGAGGGAGGGCATTGTGCGCATGACATTTTGGGAAGATTGAGGCGGTGCTGACAGGGCGACCATTGTCCCGCCACGGCAAGTCCTAAGCACAATGGACCGCTTGATCGCTCAACTTTGTTCAACTTAGGGCCAACTTTAATCAAATAATCCAACTGCCCCTGGGTCGGCCACTTCCCACTCTGTCCCCTGCGTGATCAGCATAATGCCCCAAATCGGCGTAATTACAATAAATTATCTAATTCCTTTGTTGCTACTAATGGTATATAAATAGTTAATATTTGTTTTTATTAATTTATTCATTGAAATTTACAACTTTGTTATAACAATACAACAAGTATATGGTAGACATGGTACATTATCCCATTGATAAAGACAAGTAGCGAAACTACCCAGTGGTACTACTCAAATAACAAATTAAACATAGCAGGTCCCCAGGCTTCTTTTTAGACATCTCAGAATTCCACGGGAGCGAAGCCATGGGCATAAGCTAGTATCATATAAAAATAAAATAAATTATAATAATATTAATTTTTTTTTTAAATGGGCGAAAAATGTTTCCTTATGTTAAAACTTTGAAGTGATGAAAATGTCTTTTTCCCATTTGTATCCGGACTAATTTTTCTATATTAATAGCTACATCTTTCCTATGTATAATAACACACATTTTAGCCTGCACACTTGAGTACTACATTTTTTAGAGTACTTTATTTCCAGAAAATATTTAGTTGAAGAATGGTTGATGCATCCAAAGGAAGAAAGAAACTCTTATTTCTTAGAGTTTCATTCGACCAAAAATAAAAAAACATTACAGAAGACTCTGAAAAGAAAATATAAATGATTTTGGCAAGCAATTCTTCTAATTTATTATATACCAACTATCTTATTTAGCATTTATTTACCACGAAACATCTTTAATTAGTTTTGTGGCATACAGATAGCATGTGTATATATATATATATATATATATATATATATATATATATGGATCATATTGGCTCCGGCTTCTATCAGCCCTGAAGATGGTCTACAACGTAGGTCGAATCGTCGGCACTCATAATAAATAAGTTTTTCTTATTTTGTATTATATTGACTGCACCCCCAGACAATCTATACCACATTAGATCTTCAAGTCATCTATTTTCCTCTCTTTATCTTTAATTAGTTTTATGATTAAAAATTAAAAATTTTCAGATGGATGAATGATAAGCAGTAATATATATATATATATATATATATATATATATATATATATAGACCCACACACTTATTTTTAAAAAAATTATAGTTTTTTTGTTTCTTTAATTTCTTAAATTATTTTGTTGTTTTGTTTCCATAAAACTTGTATAAATGTAACTATTAATAGTTTTCTTTCTTTATAATTATTGTTACGGTATTTATATTTTTCCTTTCTTTTAATTTGTTATTGCGAGCTAACTCCTAATTTATATTCATTAATTTTTAATTTTCATATATAAATTGGATTTGTATCAGCTTTATTATTGTATATTGTCTTAATTATACATTGTTTTTTTTTAATTTTTCTAATTATTATCCTAGCAATTTTCATTTATAAATTGTTGTATTCTACTCGAAGGCGTTATAGTTTATATTTTATTTTCCTTATCATTATTCTAAAGGAACTTGTCCTATAATAAATAAGAATTTTCATCAGTTTTATTATTATATATTGTCTTAATTATACATTGTTTTTTTAAATTAATATCCTAGCAATTCTATTAGATTCAGTTGGTAATTAATTAAAACCCATTTTTTATAATTACAGTACTTAATTAGTCTCCTACTAATCGAAACACTGTGTGCAAGTTGATGATGAAATCGCTTCTATATCGACAACGGACTCGATTAAGTGCGATGGTCAATTATGATGACAAATTGAGCAGGAGCTAGTATACGTTCCACTAAGACGTTTGTCAGCAATCCATTCGGGCATAAGTGTGATGTATGTGATCTACAGTATACAAAAGAAAAATACTTTCCGCTGCTTATATTAATATTAATTAATTTAAGTATTACCTTATCTTGAAGAGACAGTAGCGGACTTTAAAATGTGCGGTACGTGTAAAAATCACTGGATTCGGACAAAGTTCCCACGTTGTCACGTTCTAACGGATTAGGTAGCGACACGAGTAGCGGCATTAGATCCGATCAGTGCACTTCCTAGTATCGCCTACTGCTCCGGGCCAGCATTCAACACCACTAAACATTATTTAAGACTTGTATGCCGAAGAACTATCGTTTCCTTTGATATAATAATATCTCATATAAAAAATTATTATCTGTTACGTAAACGTATTCACGTGTTACATACAACGCACGATCCTGTCCATGACACAGCCACACCCCATTTTTCTTAAAGAAGTACGGAGTATTGAGGATTTTGGATTATACATATATTAAATACGAGATGAATTCGTTGGCTTAGTGGAGCCTCAAAGCTTTACTCTGTAAGCTTAGACGGGTCTAATGGTTGTCATGTATATGAGTCTTTTGTAATTAATTCGGAGCTTACAGCGTTCGTCTAATAAATGTTACAGTAGTCTGAAACGGCGAGCTGTTTATTGTCGTTTCAGTCTAGTATGAGGATTCCAAAATAAACGTTTGTCAAGGTGTAGTCCTAAGTACCGGCCGGACCTGTTCTACAGAGACCAGTGGGGTGTTATTAAACGATACAGGAGGACAGGAGGTCACTGGCTAAGCCAATATCAAATTGCATCAACGTATCTCAAGTTAGAACGGATATTACATTTTGTGTAAACATAATTTCAAAAACAAATCAAGTGCAGATATTGTGAAATTATAACGAAAGTAAAATTTATTTCTAAAAAATATTATGAGTAAAATTCGAAGTAGTTTTTAATAATATTTGTAAGCATTTCAAATATAAGTGAAGAAAATGGTAAGGGTGTAGGTCAGAAAAATTCTCCTAAATAGGGAGAACTGTTTATTGGAAAGTAACTCTTCCATAATTTATCAGTAAATTCTTCTATAATTTATATTTAAACTAGATTTTCCCCGCGACTTCGTCCACGTTGATTTTAAATAGAAATTTATGTTGAGTTTAATCGGAGAGAATTTTGAACTCCATAAATGAACTCCAAATTATAAACAATCACTTAAAGCATTTGTGAATTCAGCCAGACTTTGTTTGCTTATCATGTGCTTATCGCTTTGTTGATAGATTTTAAAAAACAGTCTTATTAAATATTAAATGGCATAGTTACAGAACTATCGTTAAGTTTTCTGTTGAAATCCACCATGTAGTATTCAAAGCTGTAATATCAAGGGGTTTATTTGCAAAATCTTGAAAACAATTATTAGTATGTTTAAATTTAAAGCCTGCTTACTTATTATCACATCTCTAACTTAACTTAGGGGACGACTTTTCAAATATCCTTTCTTAGTGTGCGTTGGCCTTATACAATTTACCTACTGCCCAAATTTCAATTCTGTAGCTAATGCCGTTTTTTTTCTGCGATGGTGTTTTCAGTCAGGACGAACTCTTTTATATATATATGGATAACATGATACGATTTCCGGTATTTCACACTTTTAGGGGTAGATTTTCAAAAAATAAAAAACACACATTTCTTTATTTTTGATGTAGATGCTAAATCTAAAATTTCAAGGTGCTCACTTTAAAAATGACGTTTTTTTTTTATTACTAACGTTTGTCACCCTCATTGGGGACGAATTTTCAAACATTCTTTCTTAGTGGGCGTTGGCCTTATAAAATGTACTTCCTGACCAAATGTCAAGTTTGTAGCTTATTCCGTTTTGGCTCTGCGATAGTCTTTTCATTCAGGACGAACTATTTTATATATATATATATATTATTATATGTTATTCTAATGTAACATAAATATGTCATGTTATTGTAACCGTAATGTCATGTTATTCTATATTTTCCAAGATGAATTTTAACTGTAATTGTTCTCTAATGGCTCGATTTAGTTTAGTTATAGCAGTGTGTTCATTAGGCGTTATTTCCATCACTTAAGAATCTTCATTTTCAAATCTTGATATTTTTTGACAGAGTAAACTAGTAACTCTAATATTTATTATGTTCTATGGACTGTTTGACCTTTCAATCCACTATAATATGGCTTCATTGAATCAGTATTATGAGAGACATATGACTTTAAAGCCATCTATTGGGAAAAACTGAAACCACTTTTTTCCACAAACGAATATAGTATAAATGCTTCTTTAGCAATATTTGGAAATTTCACGGTATTAATTAAAAGCACTATTGTTATACATTACAATTTAAAAGTCTACTAAAGAATAAAATATTTATTCGAATTTGAATTTTCCCATAAAGCATTTATTTTATACATTTTTATGATATATTCACGTTTTACGGAATATTTGTCCGGCACGTGTATTTTCATTAAAATTCGTCATTGCCTACTAGTTTACGTAAACATTATTTCTGATACATTTTTCGATTTTTAATAAATAAAATTGTTTTATTGAGAACTAAATACTCTTTATTATTTTGCTGAAGAATAAAATAATGGAATATAAATGACATTTTAGTAAAAAAAAAAAAAACAAGAGGAAGGAGTCCTGGATTGATGTTTGTAGACTGAGACTTAGAGTTGTGGCTTTTGATTCGGAAGAACATTAATCTGAGAAGGTGTTGGCTTTGGAGGGAGGAAACCAGCAACAGGCCTAACACGGTCTTCAGCTTTGTACAAACATCACAATCTCTTTTTAAACTGAGTCGTCGTGAATCGCGATTGGATCAGCCAGTTACTTATATAAGGGATGACCATTTTTTTTTAGCTTAGTCCAATGTTGGATCAGATAGTCTGTTTAATAATAAAGCTTCAGAGGACTCTTTTTTCAACTCCATTACTTTCTTGTAGGCAGTACCTACTGGACTTTATGTAATATTTTTTTTATTATCAAATTTCAAGGGATAAATCGTTTTTGACCATCCTGGAAACCTTGACTAGGTTTATTTATGTTAGTCAATATTATAAAATAAATCAATACTAATTTTTAAAGAATATTTTAATTATAATTAATAGTTTATTTGTTACTCTAAAAGTGATATTATAAAAAATATGCATAATATAGAATAATCAAAAACCTCTTGAGACTTTTTTCAGTAATTTTTAACCAGTTGTTCGATAATGTGCTAGTTCCATTTATTGGAATGATTTCCTAAAAAGCTCTATCACCCCATATTTTTCTTCCCAGATTTCTTTTCTCTTCGAGGAAGAGAAATGAAACAAATGATCTATTTTTATGAATTATTATTTTAATAGTGATTATTTTTAAATATTTATATTTTGAAGAGAAAAGATTTGCCCTGGCCGGGATTCGAACCTGGGTCTTCTGCGTCTTCGTTGCAGTACTCGCAGTACTACTACTACAGAACCATTAAGCTACCAGGGGCCTAAACTTGAAGCTCGAGCACGTTAATAGAGGGACTAAGGAAAGTATTTTTTATTTGATTTTCTTAGAATTATTTTTCTAATTCCTTTTATTTTATAATATAATATAAAGAAACTGACTTGTTTAATTTTATAAACGGTAGAGTTTAAATTTACTCTAAATTTGTAGATGTTATCAGCTGTTCATATTAAAAAGTAATAGTTCCATTATTTCAGGAACAAGAATTGTATATACCGGCCGCTACTGGCTTTTTGTCAATATTAAAATTGATAACAGACTATTAACGGTAGGAAACATTTACTTGCCCCCTGTATGTGATATGGATACAATACTGGAAGAACTATGTAACACTATTATGGAAATATTATTCAATTATTCGAACACTTTCTTGTTTATCAGCTGTGGCTTATCTTAGAATCTTCTGATAGCAAAAGTATCCAAGCTATACTCAATATCGACAGTGTAGATAAGTTACATAAAGTGCATTATTACATGATGGGAGTTCAAAAAGTGCTAAATTGTTTATCATAGACCATTTTCTATTAAGTGTTTGTTTTTAGTTATTAAAGTGATATTTTATTTATTTATTTTTATTGTTTTTATCAAAGCACCAGTAATTGTTTAATCATTAATCTGTTATTTATGTTTTGAAAACCAGAATGTGTTAGTAAATTTTATTTTATTTTTATTTTTATTATGAAATGATATGTACATAAATTGTTAAAATCATAATCTTGTAACTGTATAGCCAAGCTGGGCTCTATTTGTATGGGGAACCTCCCAAAGGCAAATCAAATTTCTATCTGTCAGTTCATTCTATTAAAAAGTAAACCAGAACTGACAGAATTATTAAATACAAATAAGTTAATATATCAGTATTTATCACTTTGAAAAAATTGAAAAAAAAAATTATTTAGAATGTCATACATTGATTTTCAAAACCAAAAACTTCAATCGTAAAATTATTTTCTAAGAAAATTTTAAATTTTGGTCTAGAAACCTTTGCAGTTCACTTAAATTAGAGTTCAAATTATGAACTGATTTATCCCCATAGCCAATAATGATTACATAAAGAAACACGTGATATAACAATACTGCGAATACAATGTTTAATTTCGAACCAGGAATAAGCCCGTTGAAAGCTTAAATATGCAATAAATTATTTATGAATCTTTGTTAATAATTTAGGAACAGTTACGTATCAAGAATATATATGTTAATTACTCTCATTTGCCTATATCAGGAAGTGATTTTGTGAATGGGGACAGTGTATATCTACCTGCAACCTTCTGACAGTTTTCAATTTAATTTTCTTATAACTTATTCCTGGCAATGAAACTCCATCTCAGCTCATATTTATGAAATTGGATTGAGTCAAATATTAAGGTTGCAAAGGAGTTGGGAAACTCGCATTTGGAAGTTTCCTAAGGCGAGATTAGTGAGAGAACTCACTCCGAAAAATAAACTTCGTATATGTGCCTTTTCCCTTATCGACATAGAAAATGTTTCTGGAGAAAATTATATATAATTTATAATAAAAGGATATACGTCAATTTGTTTTGAATATGACGAAATATACATAAGAACCTCCTTGCGTACTGTCTTTTCAGAATTGTACTTTATTATTTGAGCCACAAGTATAAAACAAAAAATCGACATATGGCCGGCTATAAAAGTAGGGAGCATAAATCTAACATATAATTTATCCTTTTGATTTATTTCCTACAGGGAAATATGCACACACATGCACGCGTAGGTTATTATAATTCGTAATTTCAATTATCAAATTATTTATCCCACTACGTACTGTTAGGCATCTACAGTAATGATCTTTTTAAAATCAATGTCTAATGCTTTTTCACAATCAACAATGGTGAAAACTTCCAAATTCATTGTAATATAATACAGCAGTGACCCATCTATCCTATTACACTTCTACACCTAATCTTTTATTCTCTTGTATCCCTTATTTTTTAAAACTTATGTTTCGAAAAACCCTCAAATGATAAAAAAAAAATATGCTGTAATGAGGGCTGCAGTTGGAAGTGAAAACTTAAGACTGTGGAATAACTCTACTATTTTTGAATTTATAATACAATTATAAACTGAATTATTTAAATTTTGAAAAACTTAAATTGTTAACATGAATCTGGTTTTCTCGCATACTGACGATCCGAACAATAATTATGTGCATTTACAGTTTGTCTATTAATTAAAACATATAGCTGCACAAGCTCATTACAAAATTTCAATTATGTATTAGAATTAGTTTAACGTCATATTGTTTCTACCTTATATTTGTTTTTACAAATATCTATAAACATAATTAAACAAAGTCCTCGACCGCGTGCCCCCTTGCACCCTCCCATAAATCCGTGCTTGCTATAGCCTATGTGTTATTCTGATGTCAAGTTTCATCCAAATACGTCCAGTAGTTTTTTCGGGAAAGAGAGACAAACATACAAACATTCACATTTATAATATTAGTAAGATTAGTAAGATTAGTAGTATATCAAAACAAATAGTTTCACTCTTGTTCTTTCTGATATTTTAACAACTATGATCATGTTATTTTCCTTTGATTATGTACCGTAATACCGGGCTACTTTGGCCCTAGGGTCCTTCTTTGGCCCAAATGTAGGAAAAGATAAAACGTTCTCTAAATACTTTCAAGTAGTAGTTGTTCAACTAGTTACTGCAGTTTCTGCTAGGCTGAAGCCCCAAGTCGGCACTGATGTACACGAAATAGTTCGATAATTGTCTGCTAGTATCAGGACCTGTGGATTTCTTAGCCTTGTGAAAACACGTGTTTTATTTACTCTCGAACTTTCAAATTTCGAAACCGTTCCACATATGTTACAACTTTGGTAAGTACCTAATTAACTAATATGCTTAGTACGGTAGGCAGTGGTATAGTTGTATTTGCCATTACGGTTTAGGTTTTTGGTAAAAAAATATAAAATAACAACAGCTCTAGTAACCTCAAAAATACGACCTACTTTGGCCCACCTGTTGTGTGGGCCAAAGTAAGTCGTGCTTTTGAAAACTTATTTTTGTAGTTATTGCTATGCATTACGGGGGACGGCATCATGAAAGTAAATTTGTTTTGCACAAAGAACAATGTTGGTTTACGAGAAGTAGGTCACGCAAGTAGAAGGGTGTCCCCTATGGTCCCCTTATGGTCAAGGTGACTGAAGAATTAACTAAAGGTGGGGGTCGAAGACTCACTAGAAAGGGACTCTCTAAACAGATCCCAAGGAGGTAGGAGGAAGCCGAAGACGTAGTCGAAGAAATTTTAAGTCTGGATTTAAGAAGGCTGGAATACATCCTATTAATAAAGAAGGAGATTTAAAACGGTTACCTTCTAAGGATGTGTCTGTTAATTTGGATCTGGTTGGAAAAACTTTCATTCACCATTTGGAACAAAAAAGAAAAGAGGTTGTTCAGCCCAGAACAATTTAAAGACAAAAACTGGAAGTTGCTGGTAAGAGCAGTCCAAGATATTCAATATCAAGAAATGTAAAAGTATCAGAAAGAACAACAGAAAAGAGAAAGAGACATGAAAAAAATAAAAAACAAGAATTAAGAGAAAAACAAAAACTTGAAAAAATACAACAGAGAGAATTGAAAAAAAGAAAGTAAATTGTAAATTCCTGAAGAGGAAGACTGCAAGTAAACATAACATCTCATCAACAGAAGAAGATATTGATAACTACAGCCTCATTTCTTCAGGCCACAGCGACCTCGTTTTTTCAAGTGATGATGAAAAGGAATTGGTTGACTCAGTTGTACCACCTACTTCCCAAAATGGCAATAATCCTCAAGATAGTAACGAATCTCCAGAAAAAAACACCAATACACCTCCAGAAAGTACTCCTAAAGAACATTTAAAGGCAAATTTAAAAGAAGGGAATTTTGTTGTTGTGCAATGGAACGGGCTAGAGTTTTCTGGGATAACTGTGAATGTGACGGATGAATGTGCTGATGTTGATTGCATGGGACGCACTAACAAATTTTGGAAGTGGCCAACAGTAAAGGAAACTTTGTTTAAGAATGGGCTGCTATAAAGAAGATAATCGACCCTCCAAAACTGGATGAAAAGATGACTCTTCCTTGTCAGCAATTAGTGAGACATAAGATAAATGTGTATTTTTTAAATTGTTAGTTTTTTGTACCTTTTTATGAAAACAAGAATGTTTAAATGAATTTTAAATGTATTTTTCTGTCTTATAAATTAATTATCTTACTAACCCTAGTCTTTCTTTGACCCAACCTAATTCCACAATGCTTTAAAGTAGGTAAAATATCATTGGGCCAAAGTAACCCAAACATGAGGGTAACATTGGCCCAAGTAAAAAATAAAAAAAAAATAAAGAAAAACTTATTTTTTTTTGTTAAACTCATTATAAATTAAATTTAGGGTAGTCTATTTGTGTAATTAAGGTTACTAGAGCTTAGATATAGGAATGTTACAAAAAAAATTTAAGGGTGATTAAAAATTTTTAAAAATTTGCGCCAAAGTAGCCCTGTTTTACGGTACTATAATGGATTCTCCACAGTTCCTATAAAACTGCCGGGGGGGGGCACCTGCCCCCGTGCGCCCCCCCTAAATCCGCGCTTGCTATAGCCCATGTGTTATTCTGATGTATAACCTATATTACTGTAAAGTTTCATCCAAGTCCGTTCAGTAGTTTTTGCGTGAAAGAGAGACAAACATACAAACTTTCACATTTATATTAGTAAGATTATTAACACTTCTAAAAACACGTAATATAGCAGTAACGCTATATTTCATAACTTCTCTATTATTATTTTTTTTGCAACTGACGTTTCTGCTAATCCTAGATAATACAAAAAAATGTGTCTGATCGTACTTCTAAATGTAGCACAAATCGAATACTTGTTAAAACCTGATTTCGTTCGCATTTATTTGTTCAGTATATTCATTTCAGGAGGTTGATCACACATACTTCTCTTACATTTTGTTTATTATGTGCCGATGCTAATATTTATTATTACTTTCCCGAGCTATTTTAATATTGAATCATGACGTCAATATTGTGTATTTTCTGTTCACTTCATCTCGTATCAGGAATAGCCTTTCCATTCCATTCCTTTATTATTCCAAATCAGATAGAACGATATTCTACTGTTTGAGAGAAGTATTCTTGTAATCCCAACATACGTATTTTATGCCAGTGAAATCAAATTATTACGGTCCATGGTGAAGGCAACGATGGCTTCCAGGAAGCGGGCCAATGTCCGTTTGCTTTGGCTACTTAAGCTGGGAACGAACAAGACACATCAATCAGACGCTTGGATAATCAGGGCCGCTGATTGCCGGAGCGCTGCAATTACTCACCTGACGTCTGTATCTCATCTCCGTAATGAGCCGTCTGATTTGAGGTCCTTATTTACCCTCAATGCAGCTACTCACCCTTTGGTCTTCTGATTCCTGTCAACGGACGGTAGTAGTTGGTCGCGAGTCGAATGACAACATTCTGTATCCATAATTAGTAGAAGCATGGCTGTAATAATGTTATAAGTTAAATGCGATAAATTAATGCCTTTACTATGAGGAAAAGTATCAGAATACTTTTTTTTCTCTTTTTATATTTGTATTCAAACCTGTCAAGTAAAAAACTTGACAATCAGCTGATTAGCTATAAGAAAAACAAAACAAACCGACATGAAATGCATGAATAAATAAAATACCCAGCAATACTTCTCCCATGCCTTGATTTATTTCTCTATGTTATCATAGAGTTCAGTTATAATAGATCCCTCATCCACGTTGATTTAAGTCTCCTCCTAGTGCTGTCAGACATTCGAGTCGGGGCCATTCTTCTATCAACAGGCTTGGGTGCTCCTGCAATTTTTCGTATGTATTCGTCAATCATTTTTAAGTTAGTGTTAATGAAATATCTTGGTGATGTTGTGAAAAGTATAAGTAATTTCGATTGAAAATAAGAATACTTTAACCCTCCGCCTCACGCATGGGCGGCATTTGGACCATCTCAGAAGAAATTTGAAGTTCTGTCCGTCAAAAACGGTTGGCATGTCGTTGAGGCCTCCATGTATTCCTAATTTACAGCAGTGGCCACCAGATTTCGCCAATAGACAACATTTACCACGCGCGGTGTACTGCGGATTCAGGGCTGAAGTTTAAGATTCCATGAACACTCGTGCCGGCGGTTCGGGTGCCGCTCAGCACCAACAAGAGCTGTCTTAATGCCGACCTGGGTCAGAAAGGTATGTTGAGACTTTTTCTTGATTCGTTTCTGCTTTCCTTGTATTGTAGTCACTTCTCAGTCATTGAATAAATGAGCATAGGTTGTTACCTTTCATGAGACTGAAAATATTTTATACCTGCTTTCACGTAGGATCGAAAAAACTGGAAGAGGCAGAGAGAAGACGAATAGAAGAATTGTTAAACCATCCTTGTCCTTTAACCAACCGGGCCCTTCAACGTGGGTACGTACTCCCAAGAGGGAACCTACTTGTAAGCATGGCCCTGAAGAATTTTGAAGTTGAAGTAGGCGTTGAACTGGAGGGTGACATCGATTTCGAACAAATAAATGTGGAAGAAGACCAACACACTTGTGAGTCTGAGCTTTCTATAGATGAAGAAAAGCCATTGTTCATAGCGGAAGGAGAAGATGATTCTCGATTTTATATTGGCAAAGATGGAACTACTTTGTGGAAAAGCACTCTTCTGGTATCTAATAAGAAAAATAGAGCTAAAAATATTGTAAAAGTGTTACTTGGGCCAAAATCTTCTGCACGAAACACTCCTGAACCAATGGACGATTTTCTAAAATTGATAACTCCAAAGATGATTTACTCTATTGTGACTTATACAAACATATTTATAAACCTCGTTAAAGAAAAAGCCATGTCAAGACTAAGAACAGATGGCACAGGACCAACATCTATTGTGGGCAAACATCTATTTCTGAAATCTTGGCTCTTTTTGGGAAATAAATTACGGGGCCTCTCGGGTAGGGCCAATCACCCACACGAGAGTAAATCTGATTCAAAGAAATGAAAATGGCCTCGGAACCGGACTGCCTCAACGGCTACGACATGGAACGGAAAAGGACTTGAGAATCGCAACGTGGACCATCAGGACACTGACGGGGAAAGAAGCCGAACTTGCGTTAGAAATGAAGAAGTTTAGACTGGACATACTCGGAATAGCTGAAGTTAAAAAAAGGAAACGGAGAGATAAGGCTGGAGAATGATTACATGATTTTGTACTCCGGAGTGCCTAAGGGGGAATTCGCTAAAGAGGGTGTTGGAATCGTTATGTCTACTGCAGCATATTGTAAGCTAGAAGACTGGGAACCAATATTGTCGGGAATAATAGTGGCTGACCTAAACCTAAGTATATGGAAAGTAACGCACATCCAAGTCTATGCACCAACAGAGACCTATTTAGTCTTGGACAAGGAATTATTCTACTCGGAGCTACAAAGAACTGTAAGCAGGTGCAGGGCCAAGCAAAGCTCCATAGACCTGAGTGGGGACCTCAATGGTCGAAATGGATGGAACTATAGAACTGTCCATGGATCTATGGAAAGTTACGGTGGAAACAGCACAAAGAACGAGAATGGCCAGCGACTGATGGACTTTTGTGTTGATAACAATCTCATTATCGGCACATCATTCTACCCACATAAGGCAGTTCATAAGATCACATTCTCCAGCGAAGGCCGAAACAGCATCAGAGATTATATAATATACGATCGCTATCAGAAGATACTTCACAGTTGTGAAAGTTATCTTTGGAGTGGAGTTAGGAACCGACCATCTGTTATTAGTGGCAGATACCAGAATTATAAAAGGACGCTGCCACCAACACAAAAAGTACGAAAACATCAAGGTACATGCACTGGATGACCCTGTGAATAGAATGGAGTATGCTGAAAAACTGGGGGAAAGGATCAGTGATTTAAACCTACAGGATAACGTTGAGGCCCAGTGGAACTTGGAAGCTTGATTGAAACAAGCAATCTTTGAAACAGCTAAGGAAATCTGCAGCATGCACACGGTTACAGGAAAAGGTAAACGTACCAAGTGGTGGGATGACAGCATAAACGAAATTGTCGGCAAGAAGAAGCAAGCCTGGAAATCATATCTTCAAGATAAATCCTGGGAAAACCTCATCGAGTATGGCAGAGTAAGATCTGAATGTAAGATAGCAGTTCAAGCGGCCAAAATAATGACTTGAGAAGAATTCGGTAGAAATTTTGATGAAGACCATTGGGATAATATTAAGAAGTCCTAAAAGGTAAAAATACGCCTTTAAGAATGTAAATACAGAAAGCCTTTAAGAAATATCAAAGAACATAATAGGAACATACTCTCGGAGACGGAAGGTATCCTCGACAGATGGAAAACCCAGTTTGAAGAAGAGGAAATAGCCGATGCCATTGAGAAAATGAAGGTTGGAAAAGCCACAGGAAGAGATGGAATTGCCCCAGAATTTATTAAATATGGTGGCCAAGAACTGGTGAAGCCCCCTTCAAGGGCTAGTTCAAGAAATATGGCATTCCAGGAGAGTACCAGAGGATTGGAACTTCAGTGTAATTATTCCAATACATAAGAAGGGCAACACTACAGAATGTAAAAACTATAGGCCGATTAGTCCAATTTCTGTCCTATAAAAGATATACACATGTGTTCTCAAAAAGAGACAACAGCGAGTCGTGGAGGAACAGCTCGAACCGGAGCAAGCTGGATTTAGACCCGGTAGACAGGAGCAGGACCACATTTTTGCTCTTAGAAAAGTATTAGAGGGAGTGTGGGACCAAGAAAAAGACATTTTCCTAGCCTTTCTCGACTTCAAGGCTGCTTTCGACTCTGTTCCAAACCAGGAGATATGCATGCTTTGGCGAATAAAACGTCCAGAGGATGCTATCAATGCTATGAAAGCAATTTACAAAAATGCAAAAGGGCTAGTGCGGATCAATAGGAGAGAGGCCGATACATTCCACATGGATAAAGGAGTTAGGCAGAGTGATATCCTTAGCTCCT
The DNA here is from genome assembly GCA_037127475.1 of Arma custos. Lineage (NCBI taxonomy): Eukaryota > Metazoa > Arthropoda > Insecta > Hemiptera > Pentatomidae > Arma > Arma custos. The sequence continues at coordinate 48,434,865 of CM073759.1, read as the reverse complement.
TACTATTTATAGGTTTTATGGATGAGATCTATAAAATATGCAAGAGGAGAACATCACCAACTCTAATCGGTCGATGGAATATGCGTCCTATCATCGTCCAGAGCCTTATCGATGCTGACGAGAAGCTGCAGCGAGCCCTTGTGGAATGGAAAGAGGAGCTCCAACGTAAGGGAATGGCTTTTAGTATTGCCAAAAGCAAAGTGCTTGTCATATCTAGGCATGAACAGGAAGATGTGCGTTTGCTATGCAATGGGGAGGTTCTCGAAGTGGTGGACCACTTTCCCTATTTAAAATCCATCATTAGCAGTTCTGGTAAAGTAGACGAAGAAGTAAGTAATAGAATCAATAAAGCGAATCAGATATATTACCAGATCTGTAATAGCATAGTTAGCCGCCGAACTGTAGGGAAATCGACGAATCTTCTCGTATTTAAAGCAATATAGCTCCCAACACTTACATATGGCAGTGAAAGTTGGGTCATGCTCGACAAGCAAATTAGCCGGCCAACGGGAGCTGAAATGAAATACCTTCGCAGAATGGTCGGTAAAACAAGGAGGGACCAAGTGCGGAATATAAACATCAGGTGCAGGTGGCAAAACTGAAGACCTCCATCGAAAAAAGACAGCTCAAGTGGTTCGGCCATATCTGTCGCATGGACGAAGAATGGCTTCCTAGAAAGGTTATGGAAGCCTGCCTGATAGGCAGAAGACACCATGGATGCCCTTAGGATATAAGAGGATTATATCCAAAGAATAGGAAGTAAAAGAGGAAAAACCCTTGCTCAAATGAAGAGATGTCGGGAACGGAAAGAATGGCTCCAATGGATTGAGGTCCCTCTACGCTAAATGGCACAAAAGAGGTAGCGAAAGAAGAAGAAGTTTGCCATTTCGAGCATTATCAACGTTGATGAATGCAACAAATAAATATGAGACAGACTTTTTATATCAACTCAATAATAATAATGTTAATGTCATTTAAACAACACGTCACCAAAACTATTGAGGGTATTCTAAATTATGCAACAGTTTGTCATCTGGAAGTAAAAGTGATAAACCGCATATATGAGAAGTAAATAGATTGTCTGAACCAAAATCGTCCTTCATTATTCCCAAAAATGTTATCACTGATCACACAGGTCTGCAAAAAAAAAAAATCTTTTTTAAAAATATTTTGATTTAGTTAACTGATCTTTAGGTAGTCAGGTAGTTAACTGATCTTTTGCGCTGATTTCAAAGATGGCATTGTTTTTTTTTCTATCACGTAAGGCTTGAATACAAAATAAAGTTGGAAGAAAAAGTACAAAAAATGAAAAATTTTGGAATTACTTTTATTAATTTAACATGAAGTAAAAGCAAAAAACAACAACAATACCTGGTTAAAATAAGCATAAAAGTGATGCACATGTGTTGTAAAGTTACTATAAGTGTTTGTCAAAACGTTTTCTTGTTCCATCAAAGCTTCTTTTGGTAGTTTTTTGGCTGTGATCTTGTGAATTGTTCCTTTTTAACATCCAATAGTAGTCTGCCATCTTTTTTACAATCCATCGACCTTGGTATCGGCGCTCAATTTCCTTTATATCTTGATGAATACGTTCTACTTGTTTCATACTTACAGCCCCAAGATTTTCTGGAAAGTTTTCCAGATGTGAGTGAAGGAAAAGAACTTTGACACTCGTTGCAGCCCAACATTTTGTAGTTTTATGACGATTCAGCAACCAAAGTTTTGTAGTTTGGGTCTTTTTTGTTTCCAAAAAAGCCTATTACAACAAGTTTAAATGAATTCCAGGCATTTTTTTCTTCCATTTCCATTTTAGTAACAAAACTTTCATATTTTAAAAGTTTTTTGATGTCAGGCCCAACAATGATTCTCTCTTTCAGCTTAGCGTCGGAAACTATTCACAAAGGTACTTAAAACACTCTCGTTCTTCAGGTAATGCTTTCACAAGCTGTTTCATTAGCCCCAATTAGATATGAAGTGGTGGAAGTAAGATCTTTTATAGTATCCACTAAACTTTGTCTTTCAACATTTTTAAATCCATGAATAAGAGCCTTTCTGATTGGCCACGGGTATCCCATTCACAGAGGAAACATGGAATCTTTGTGTAACCACTTTGTTGACCTAGTAACATGGAAATAACTATCGAATCCCCACAAATGTTCCAATTATGGTGAGAGTAGCCCAGAATATTTATTATTATTATAAAGAACAAACTCAAGATTTGAGTAGCTTTCTTTCAAATAGACTGAGTGCCCAACAGGCACAGACGCATATCGGTTACCATTGTGAAGAAGTACCTTTTTGATGAATCGATGAAAAGTCTCCATTCCTCTGGTTCATACGTAATGTTGAACATTTCCATGATTCCAGGTACATTAATGCAGAAAACTAGGTCACCCTCTTGTGTAAAAAAAGGAACAAATTCCCTTTCTCTAAAGCGGTACCATGAAAATGAAGCACCGGTGGCTAACATATGTCTTTCTTTGAGTTTAGACCCTAAAACTCCCGCTCGAATTTGTGACTTATCTAGGGGTGATGGAATTTATTCAATATTTTTTCCGTAATCAGCACAAAAATACTGTGAAATCCACTAGTTAAATATGCTAAATTTTTTTCATCTCAGACCTGCATTATCGCATTAAATTTCATTTAAGGAACGACTTTTATCGAACTAACATTGCTTGTCCCATATATTTATCCCCTAATTAAGACCCTATACCTCTATAAAAACCTATTTCTATAAAAAGAAGAATTATAAGTGACGCAGGGCAAAAACTCAGGGTCAAGAGTGAGTTAAGAAAAAAAAAGTCTAAAATGGATAATATAATTAAACAAATACCATGGAGGTATTTAATCTTAAAAACTAAAGATTATCACATTTTGTTTTTATGTTTAATTAAGTTTTATTATCGTTAACAGCCGTTCATATTTTCTTCTTAGCATCTTTTCCGAGAATGAAGTTGAATATTTAAATAAATACAGCAGTTTGCAATTTAATCAATTTAAGAATGGTCTCGAAGAGCCATCTCACTTGAGTTCCTAGGAGAATACTGCTGTATAATTTAAAGTATACAAAAATTATTTTAGAGTCTACAAAAAATAACGTAACTTTAAAATAATGGAAGACGCGAAAAAGATCGTTTTTTTTCATGATAATGTTGAGCTACATCATCCTTCGATACTCAGCAATAAAACACAAAATAAATTTAAGGGCATCCCCCGGAGAAGGCAGTACCTAATTGGTAAGTTTGTCAGGAAGTTATGATATAGAATTTAGAATACTCACAGATTTTTTAGAAAGAAAGAAATTATAAATGTAAAACATTAATTAATTATATGTTGATACTCGAACTGTCAATCCTATTAATGATAATTTGCTTGATAAATAGTGAAAGCAATTGACAAGACTAATCATTTTGTTCAAATAAAAGTGAAGTAACTACATAAACTTCCACGTCTAACTTCTGAATGGCTTTTGGAAAAAAATGGAAATTGAATAATCCAATAATACAAATACATAACTAATCAAAAAAGAGAGGGAGAACGTTTGGGATTGGCCCTTTAAGGGAAGTTTCTCCTTTGAATCCTTAATTTCTTTGCCGTGAGTGTTGAAAGGGCTCCTGACAACCTGGATGGATGGTGCTTCGCTGGGAGAAAATTACAACCGATTTTTAATCAATTACTCAGGCTGTCAGTGATGTTTTATTCTCCTGAGAGTAATTGGCGACTCCTGGAAACGGAATGTGACGAGATGAGGATGAAGAATTGAAAAATCTTCTTCCAATTAAGAAAGTTTGAGTAATTTATAGATTAAACGTCAGCATTAAGGTGGGTTATATTTGAGGCTGAGGTGAGGAGCTGAGTTGCCTGCAATTAGTGAGCCACACAATTTATCGCTGGCCCCTCCGACCACATGACCACCTGCTACCGAAATATCCACTCAGCCCTGATTCCGATCTTTTTGGCCTTCTGACCGTGATTCCCTTCACGGATCAGTAATATAATACTAAATCAACAGCATGGTTCGATTGGTTATTATTGGTCGATGAGGTCCATGTCTATAGCATTCGCTAATTAACGAATACTATAATAATTTCATTAACATAATAAATTTCCTTGAAGCAATCTCATGCAACTACGATAAAGATAAAGAAGGTCTGTGAAAGGTCTGATCTACTATTTTTTTGACATTTTCAAATCGTAACAATATATTCACTAGAATAAAAGGTTGGATTTTAAACGAAAGAGAGGGAAAGTTGAATTTTCACCAAAAAGAGTTACTTATACTTAGGAAAGCTAAATCATAAAATAAATGGCTTGAAATGGAGTTATTTCTTACATTACAACTCCATTTTAAGCCAAAAACTACCAGACTGTCGCGTTCCCGCTTCTCTCATTTCAGTTAGCCCTCACTGGACAAAAGTCAACTTGACCAATTATTCATAGAGGCTGCTGAATCGTTCACGTGGTTATGTTTTGTTTATTGCAGGAGATGATAAAGATGCGCAGTGGTAACTCTGAGCAGGTTGGATAGCTCTCAGTCAAAACAACGTGTGCAGGAGGATCTGGAATTCTGGCATTTGTTGTAGCTGTGCTTTTAGACCAGCAGCCAGGTACCAAAAAAGGGCTTCAGGTCTCAAAAAATTGAAGATAGGTGCATTTTTGATATGTTGTAAGGACATGCCTGAGTAGTGTAAATCCAAGTTTGCAACCAAAACAATGGATGGGAAAACTTTGGTCCTCCGAAAAACCTCGAGGAGACCGGGTGGCTCCTCCCTCTACATAGTAGTGCCATTATTTTTCGTATAGGTAATTTACAAGTAAATATTTATACTTAAACTTAAACAAGCTATTTTGAATCGATTCGAGGCGTACAAGGTCATTTTCTTAAAACACCCACTTTCCTTGATTTTTCTTTTTTAATTAACTAGGGAAGTATAGCACCTATAGGCCTCGGTCTGTGCTTACATTAAAGCTAATTAAATTTACTACAACTCCATTCCCCTCGAATTTTATCATAGGATCACTCCTTCGGCCGGTGTTCCTCACGAAATTCGGCCAAAACAGAAAATTTTGACTACTAAGAATAAATGAGCAATGAAAATTACGTCAGCTCTTGTTCTCTCCTATTCTCACATCCCAGGGGAAACATCTTTCCTATATCATATCCATCATAAGTACATCCTGATTTATCCTTAGTTCCTCCTCACCTCCTGGGGAACAGGAGGCCAGTTATTCCAGGGTAACGGGGTCCTTTACTGGGCCAATCACCCATAATTGAGTAAAATGATTCAGAGAAGATATAGAAGCGTCGGAACAAATGGAAAGTCTAAAATGAAACGACATGGCGCGATAAAGGACTTACGTATGGCAACTTAGAACCTAAAGACACTCAATGGAAAATAAGTAGAGCTTATAGAAGAAATGTACAAATACAAGGTCGATATACTAGGAATCAGTGAAGTGAAGAAGAAAGGAAGTGAAGAGATGAAACTAGATCATGATCACGTTCTCATTTACTCTGGCGTCTCAAAAGGAAGTTTTGCAAGAGAAGGTGTTGGCATAATTATGAAGAGTGAAATGTATAGCCAAGTAGAGGACTGGATACCCATTTCACCCAGATTAATAATGGCAGACATACAACAATCAGTTGGACAATTTTGCATTGGGTAAGGAAATGTTTTGGAGAGAACAATAAATCAATGCTGTGATAAAAGCAGGAACATAGTCCTGATCGGCGACTTTAACGACAGAACTGGGTGGGATCACATGGTGTTTTGGGTCCGCATGGTGGGGAAAGGACATTGAATAATAATGGCCCACGATCGATCGAATTTTGCATCGATAATAATCTCATGATTGGGAATTCCTTTTATCTACACAAAAGAGTTCATAAATTTACCTTCTCTTCAAGTGAAAGAAGCAGTGTCATTGATTATATCCTTTATGATCGGAACCTGAGGCGATAATTCACGGATATAAAAGTAATTAAAGTGCCGAAATCAACACGGGTCAGCTGTTGTTGGCAGCAGATACATGCATTCTGAAATAGCGCAGCCAGCATACCAAGTCCTATGAAAAAATTAATATACAAGAACTAGAAGCAATCGATAAGCGAGAAGAGTATACCAAACTTCTAGAAGAAAGATTATGAGGCAATGACTTGGAATTGGGACTTGAAGAACTCTGGAGAGAGTTTAAGTCGAAAGTTCTAACAGCTGTGGTTTGAAGGAGGTTAATATAAATGGGATAACAAAAATAAACCGAAGGATTGGGAAATAAATGTTATAGTCCCAATATACAAGAAAATAAAGCAAAGTGACTGTAGCAAGTATAGGCCGATTTGTCTCTCCTCAGTAGTGTATAAAATGTACACATCAATCCTTCACTATAGGCTCAGAGAACTGGTGGAGAATCAGTTGGAAGAGGAACAGGCTGGCTTCAGTCCTGGGAGGTAAACTCGGGATATCATCATTCTAAGCAATATATAGGAAAAGTTGAGGGAGAGAGGTAAGACCATGTATCTTGCATTCTTAGACCTGTAATAAGCTTTTGATTCTGATCCTAGAAAATATATATGGCAAGCCCTCCAAACAAAGAGTCCCAAAAAAATTTTTAGATACAATAAAATCGACATACTAAGACCCAAATGGGGTAGTACGTATAAATGGTCAAGCATCTAAGCCATTCCGTATGGAGCATGTAGTGAAAGAAGGAGAGCCATGGTCCAGTGCTCTTCATTACACTAATAGATGAGGTCCATAAAATTTGCAAAAGGAGGACAGCATGGACATCGTTGGGAAACTGGAATCTCAGGACAATCCTCACGAAACGTTACCTGTTCGCTGATGACATTGTCCGTCTTGCCGATACTAAAGAAAAGTTATAACAAGCAATAGTTGAGTGGTCCCTAGGGTCAATGACCCTGCTTACAAGTACATCTTTCAACCGAAATTTTCTTCCAAATTTCGACAAAAATGTAACACCACGCTCCCTTTAGCTGAAAGAATATCCACTGAAATAGGAAAGCTGAAACTGGTCACGTTAAACAAGATTCAAAATGAAATTCCTCCTTGGACCTATTTAAAACCTAAATTGAACCTGAAACTGACAAAATTTAGAAAAGAAAGTACAAACCCGTAGAATATATAGAAATGTTCAATAAAATAATTATGTCTTTACACTTACACTTACTAACACTTACTGATATTCACTGACTGATCTAAATCGGATTTAGATAAAACAGATTCTGCCTTTATCACACCCGATGCTACCTACAAATGTACGCTACATCAGCTTAGTTGTATATATTCAGCAGAAATCAATGCCATCGGAATGGCCCTCCGATATGTCATCAAATCACCTATTGAAAATTTGGTAATAGTATCTGACGCTTTGAGTGCCCTAAAAACCATGAGTAACATGTACCCAGACCATCCTGGAGTAGAATATATATTAAACCTCACGAAACAGCTACATGATGTTGGAACATCGATACATTTTATCTAGTCACCGGCACATGTAGGTATTATACGCAATGAAATGGCTTATAGGGCAGCAAAAGAAGCCCTTGCTCTTCCAGGTCGTGGTAAAGCTGTATTGACCCCATCTGAGCTAGCGCGACCACTTAGACAGCACGTACTCCAAGAGTGGCAGGCCTTATGGGACAATAGCCCTCCAAACAAATTGAAGCATATTAAAACCGATGTCAAACCATGGAGCAAGCAGCTCCTGTCGTAGCTCCCGAAGAGAGGAAGTGGTCCTTACACGACTTAAAATAGGACATTCAAGGCTTACCCACGCTCATTTGATTACTAAAGAATACCCGCCAACATGCGAGAAGTGCAACGAGAGCTTGTCAATAGCCCATATCTTCGAGGGTTGTGCCTTTTACAAAACAGCGATGGATAAAATAGCTCTACCTACCAATGTATCCCGGATGTTGGGAAATGAGGAAGAATACATTAATAAGGTCATCAAGTTTCTATCAAAAGAAGGACTTATTAGGAATATCTGAGACTTTTTTTTTTTTTAAATAAAAATTGTTAGTAAAAATCATTATACTATTTTAATCATTCAAATCATTATGCTATTTTTTAATTTTATTTTTTTGTTATTATTGTCATTATTATTATAATTGTTACTAGAATTATTTTTACAAATAATTATTATACAACTGTATGTATTATTATACCGGCATATATTATTATTATATATAATATTATTATTATTATAATATTATTACTCTACTGTATGCATTATTATACTTGTACTATGTTAGTATTAGTGCACTAAAATTATTGTTACTAAACAAATTATTATACTAATAAGGCGTTGATGACCAACCGGTTTTACGCCTCTAACTAAAAACAACCAACCAACCAACTTGTATTTTTGAAGAATATTAAATGGAACGAATGAAAAGTTAAAACTTATTGTGACTCAACCCGAAGCGATAGGCTGCGGAATAATTGCCCAATTTCGTTTAATATAGTACATTATTTTATTAATCTGTTTCTAAACCTGGGATAAAATATTCCGTGTACTATCTGAAGACAGGATCAATATTATCAAAATACCGATAAACTCAAATGATAAAGTGGTCCAACTTTGAAATTATTTTAAAGAAAATTTGAAAGGTTTAGCCGGGGGGGGGGGGGGAGAGAGGGAGCAGAGTTAGGAGTTGGCTGATTCATAATTCAAGGCCTTCGGGGAGCTCCTATTCACTGCGCCCAAACTGCCTCCGAAACTTTTATTAAAAGTGAATACCTCTCCTAATACTTCGCCGCAAAACCAGTGGAAACTTTGACTCCTTAAAAACATCTATTAAATGCTATGCAAATATGTTTACAGCCATTTTTCCTGTAACATAGAGTCGCCCAAAACTAAACTAGTCTTCTAAATAGTGACATGTGATTTGTCTTTTCCAATTTAACTAAAACGAATTTAAGTGACAGTGTTTTCATTGCTATTTACATTAGCATTTAGCTAATGTACGACGTAATATACAGGTTGTAAGTATTTTTAACGGAAATGGTGGATAAAATTGTTGATGATTCACAGGTTTGGGCCAAAACCAGATCACCGACCATATTGACCATCAAATATCACTGTCACTTTCCATTAGCATGTAATAAAATTGGTTTTATGATAATTCCACAAGTTTAGCAGTGAAAATAAATATTTTTAATCTATTAAATATAATATTACAATTTTAATATGAAAGATTCAATTGACCCACCGGAGAGTGTCTATATGGAATCGGTGATTATGGAAGTATTCAAGACTCCTTAGTATTTGTATCTTAAGATTTCTTAAACAGGATTATTGTTGATTACGAATACTTTTTTAAATTATAAGTCAACAAAATTAGTTGATTTAAGTTAAGAATTCGATGGATATTTTTAAGCTTATGACTTTATTACAACATTGAGTATCAGTTCTGCAGGCTGTCGCTTCCAATTAAACCACGAGTTTTTAACTTTTCATTGGTTTTCTTTTTAATATTTTAGAACATACTCAATACACCGAAATACTACTTGAACCGTCAATTTCTTGATGAATTTATTACGGAAAATATACAGGGTTTTCATAATTACACTCTTGTTGAGTACATTAAGAAGCAAACGTATGAAAAGTTAGAAATTGATTTAAATATAAGCGATTAAGCGACGGGGTCACCAGTGGTCTAGTTATCAAAACAACCTACTCTGTCCAAGTTCGCGGGTTCGCAGCGAGGGAGTTATAAATCCTTATTAATGCCGCTCTTTGGAAGGGACGTAAAACGGGGGTCCCTGTACGATGACAAGTGCTCATTAATGATCCCTATATAATATTTAAAAGCAATATTTAAAACTCCCACTGTAGCATCGTCTGATCAGCCAGAGTAGCATAATGTGATTTGAAATGAATAAATAAACTCTAAGCGTAACCTGAGGAACTGAAACTATAATTTGTCTTTTTACAAAGTACAGTTTACATTTTCAAGATATGATAAAACTTCCTTTGAACAAAATAAAATTATTTCTCTCCATATATTTATACAACGGTAAAAGTTTTAACTGAGGAAGATATAGATTTTTTCATTCGACCGTTATGCCTTATTTATCCTAGTAAACAATAATAATAGTAAAAAGTAAAAAAATAGTATTAGTAAAAAAAAAAAATTTATTTTTTTATTCAAATGTATACTACCCCATATATTGAAGGTATAAGTATACGAGATCCAATTATTTTGTGGAATTACTTCATCTATTTTTTCAATTTTATAGGTTAATCAAATATGTGGGATTCGGCTTTGTAATAAGGAAGGTATCATCAACTCCCCAGGAGCTCTAGCTCGGATTAGCTTGGAAACGTGATAAATCCGGGCAATGGTTGGAGGCGGCTGAGGTGAAATATATAATGATATCTGGCCTTAGCCTAAAGAAGGATTTAGCCGATAGGAATTCATTACTACATCTAGAGTCGGCTTTCTCCCGCCAATATCCCGCCCCCTCCATCCAGGGCCTTATAACCCCGCCAATATCCTTCTCCTCTTTCACTGGGTATTTGAGCGTCTTCTGCCGCCTTTGCCCCGGGGAAGGAGAGATGTGCCTCGATTTGTTAAGGAAGCGTATTGGAATTCAGTCCAGTCAGGCTGTGATGCCTATCAAAGGTCAAGGGAGGGGCAAAATATATAAATGGATACGGAAGGAAACCTCAGTAATGGTGGCCGTAAAGAGATCACTCAACATTCCTTAGATTAATAACATTCAATATATACTTTTAGTATTTTTTTACAATATAGACTGGCAATGAAAATAAATACATGTTGTAAATTATACATTTATTATGACAACATAAAATGAGCTTATAATTAGTAGATATTTACTGATTTTAATGTGATGTTATTGGTATGTTGCATATGCATTGCATACTTCAGGGTGGTTGCTCGCTTTCTCCTTTGACTACTGGGGGGTGTGCTGAGGATTGTACTAAGAATTTATACATGCTGAAATATGTAGAGCACATGTCCTTAGTTCACGTCCTGTATCTTTTCTCGAGTATAAGGCCATTTCAGTTGTAGTCCTATAAGATAGATAGCTCCAGCTCTACGGCTAGGAGAAAGAAAAAGCCAGGAGTAAGTCAAACAACCCCTTTGTCTCGTTCTTTTTTGTAGACTTCACAAACGAACCACGCTTAATATGTTTATGTATACATAAATTACAAATTCAGAACAATAGCAATAATGAAGGTAAAGCAAATAAGAATGTAAATATTTAAATGCAAAAAAGGTTGTGTAAAAATTTAGCTTTAAATAACACAGGCCAACAAAATAAATGTTTTGAAAACTTTTTAACTTTAATAGTTGATCTTTATAGATTTTTATGTGCTCAATCTAAATCTGGCCTTAGTTTTTTTGTATCACTCATAGTTTTCCAGCAATATGTTTTGTATGATGTAGTATGAACCCACATCTAAACCCCTATACGGTAAACGGGGAAATTAATGAAACACTATGTTACATCATAATCATGGTTTGTATTTACAGTGGCTACTTAAAACAGTTATATAATTGGCTAATACAGGTTTCACATGTCAACTGGTGTTGGTCTATACTTTCTTTTTTCATTGAAGTTCCTTGAGTAGGTTTTTGTTTTTTGTTTAATAAAGCAGTCTTTAAACTAGTTTTCGATGAAACAATAAACAATCCCCAGTCTTCATTTTTATATTTAATACCAAACTCATTCATCACACCGCGAACATCTGGTCAGTACACTAAATCACCTTCTTGTTCAAAAAACTTGGAAAATTGTTGCTCTCTTTTCCTGTAGACATAAATGCTAGTTTCAACCACCAATAGGTTCTTTTATTTTAGTCTAGAGCCAAGCAATCCAGCTTTTTCTTTCGTTAAGCCAAGATCCCTAACTAAGTCGTTAAGCTCGATTTGAGTAAACAGTTTAGGCTGTACATTTTCTGTAAAACATTGGAATTCTTCATCATCTTGTTCATCTAACTCTGATTGTACATCAGAAAATACTTCCGTTGGAATAGAATTTAAATCACCTGGTGGTTCAGGGACCAGTAAACCATGGACCAGCACAGTGCCCTAGTGTTCGGATGACGGAAGGATGGTTAGGGTAGCTTATTACCTTCTTGTTTTTCAGTTATGACCAGTAATATCGATACTGCAAAAGTAGCAATCACCGGAATGATTTCTTTGCTCCCTGCATATCAAAGAACAGCAAATTTAAAGTTTTTTCTCCTTTTTCATCCATTTGCTTAGATCTTCGACACATACATAACATACCTTATGCAGGGCCCAAGATTTATCCTGATCACCAAGTTTACTTCCAAATTATGATAGATAAACATTTTTGACAAAGTTTGCAATGTTTCTTTGGTGTTTTTAATCACAAACTCATTACAAATATAACAAAAACTGTCAGCAAAGTTTTTACAACCGCGATTAGACATTGTACTGAGCACATATACAGGAAACGTGAAAGTGAGGTAAGGTTGACTGTAATTAAAGCATCAGCTGAATCAACCTTTTTTGGCCAGCAAATGTGTTTCAGCAGTGCTACCAGCTTCATTCACACCAATAGACCTAGTTTTTCAGTTATTTATTGTAAATATGATAGCTGTTCAATTCTTTAGAAATCGCTTAATTTAATAAATTATACTATAAAATGTGAAGAAATTGTGGGTGATACAGCACCCTAAAAACTATAGGAATAAGGTTTTTTCAGTACAAGTTTTTAAGTAAGTCATAAGTTCTTTCATCGCTTATTTATTAAAAATATTTACAATCCTTCTACCAACTTGTAATTGTATTTATATTTACCAATCAATCTAAAATTACTCGGAACTGGCCAAAAGAACGCTGAGACGATGGTCAGTACAGTTACTGATTTCGACACCAGGGTTTTCCCGGATGCAAAGCCTCCTTCATACGAAGATTTTATGGATGCCGTCGACCACTTAAAGTCTAACAGGGCTCCTGGAGAGGATAATTTGCCAGCGGATCTATTTAAATATGGAGGCGAATACCTACGTCAAAGAGTTTACAATCTTATATTTGAAATATGGATTGATGAATCTATGCCTGAGGAATGGTATTCGGGATTGATTCTGCCGCTATTTAAGAAAGGGAACAAGACGATATGTCAAAACTATAGAGGCATAACCCTGTTAAATGTTATCTACAAAATTCTGGCAAATATTTTAACTACAAGATTTAAAAATTATTCGGAATAGATCCTCATGGATTACCAATGCGGTTTCAGGCCTAACAGGGGTACAACTGATCAAATCTTTGTCTTGCGTCAAGTACTGGAAAAATGTTATGAGCTTAATACGGATGTCCACATGCTATTTATTGATTTTAAGCAAGCTTTTGATCGTGTGGACAGGGATCAACTGTTTAATGCTCTAAAAGAATCCAAAGTTCCGTTTAAATTAATAAATTTGATAAAAATGACAATGTCCCGGACACAGGCTAGTGTAATCATTGGTAATAGAGTTAGCAGGAAAATCCATTTTGCTTCTGGTGTAAGGCAGGGAGACTCTCTCTCTGCCGTTCTGTTTAATCTTGTGCTACATAAGGCTCTGCAAAACATTGTGTCAGATGGAAGTCTAGAATCTCGCTTATGTCAAATACTTGGGTACGCAGATGACATCGTGGTTCTGGCGAGAAGTGAGAAGGCATTAAAGGAAATTCTGGCAAAGATTGTGCAGGAAAGTAGAATCGTGGGTCTTGAGATAAACCAATCTAAAACCAAATACATGGTAGCATCAGGCTCTGAGGCAAGAAGAAGAAAGCAGGATCTTAGGTGTGATGGCTATACATTCGAAACTGTTGATAGATTCACGTACCTTATCACTGAAATAAACAGTGTGGTTAGGGTGAGTGATGAGATTAGGAAAAGAATAATGTGTGGCAACAAAGCGTATTACGGCCTCTCTAGATTGATTAAATCTTCCCTACTATCAAAACGCACAAAACTCAAATTATATCAAACCCTTATCAGGCCCGTTGTGTGCTATGGTGCGGAGACGTGAACGCTTAAAGTAGCCGACCAGCAAGCTCTTAGAATATTCGAAAGGAAAATCCTAAGACGTATTTTCGGTCCTATAAATGAACAGGGCACATGGCGTATTACACAAGGTATAAGGCGTATTAGGATGACCTGATAAAGCATGAAGATATTTTAAGATTTATTAAATCCAGAGGAATTAGTTGGCTGGGTCATATTGAGCGAATGCCGGATGAAAGAATGCCCAAAAATGTTCTGCGTGAAGCGTTTCCAGGAAAAAAAAAAGAGGGGACGACCACGTAAATGCTGGATTAAGGACGTGGAGGAGGACCTGCGTAAAATTGGAGTGACCAACTGGACGAGACGGGCCATGGACAGAGAGGAATGGCGAATCATTGTTGGAGAGGCCAAAGTTCATTTTGGACTGTAGAGCCGAAGAAGAAGAAGAAGAAGAATCAATCTAAAATTGCTCCGTTAAGACGAACTTTCTAAGCCAAGGGTGTCCCAACTTGAGATTTTTTGTAGTCCGCGAGATTCATCACACTCAGCAAGGTTTTGACAAAAATATACATTATTTGGGCATCCGTAAATTCAAACATAACAATCTAATATGTAATGTAACAATCTAATGTATTTATTTTACGGCAGTACTATACATATCTGAATCATAATTTCTCATGTATAAATTAAATTATATTTTCAATAAGAAATTCTATTAATAAAGTATATTCATTGTTATTATTTAGGTGCTTAATATTAAATTAGGTGCACAATATATTTATGAATATTCATAAATATTGATATATAAATAAATATATTGACTAGTGATTGTTTAACTAGAGTCTTGTGTTGACTGATTAATAAATTGCTAAATATACAACCAACCTCCGGAAAAGAATCTAACATAAAATAAATTTAGGACATTAAAATAAACAATAAGTTGAGTATTAATCCTTCGTAATTACTCATAGCATTCCCAACTTAAATAATATTATTAAACATATTTATTCCCTTAAAACATAGCAGTAGAAAAATCGATGGAAAATGGACCCCAAAATTTAATATTTAAAAGAGGTTGAAATTAAATAAATATCCACTGATAATGACCTCTTCAGGTTGTGAATTAAATGGTATTAAATTAATAAAATCGCGTCGTCAAGCTGGAGTTTTATTTTATATTTTGTGTTTGTTTTATATAAGAATGTAGTTGTGGAGGGAACGCAAGTGAAATTGTGACGGGTGAAGGGAGAAGAAGGGAAAAAAGAAATTCTTGTAAAAAATTGCCGTGAAATCGGAAGCGATAAGGAAGATGTTGAAAAAGGAACGAAGCAGAAAATATATATACCTGTCATAGGTGTATAGGTGACGGCTCCTGGTGCAGAGATTTCTCCAGGGATTCAACTGAGGCCTTCCATTCCCTCCCTAAATCCCACGGCTCGCCTACAGTTCTTTTCACTATCACACCTGTATTACTTATTACATTGTTATTCTTCAATGTAAACAAATAACTCTGTTTATTAAATATGTATATGCTAAAGTATCATATTATGAATAAATATCATTGGTTTTATCCCCATAGCAAGGGTTAGTATAAATTCAAACCTAGACAGAATATATTTAAATTCCAAATCCTACCTAGGATAAATATGTGTACACTTCTACATACATACCTGTATTTAAAATTTTCTATCAAAAACTTAAATCTTAAATACTGTGCTAATTATTTTCATGATTATTATTAATGAATACAATTACATCGATATTTTCTTCTCTTATTTTCTCATAGATTTAGTAATTTTTTAACATTCATAAAATTACTAGTTGACTTGACAGGCATTGTCCTGTTCAAACATTTAAATGCCAAGATTATAACATTTTCTTAAATATACTTTAATTATTTGGACCATGTTGAGGAAAATATATGTAAAAGAATAATTAGAATAACTGACGCGTCATGACGTGATGAAGTCAGTTATCACAACTTGACCTAATATTTGTGTATGACTATATCTGTTGTTCATTTTTAAAAATGATAATATACTCGTAGAAAATGTAGTCAACGATAGAAAAGAAGCAGGAGATATTAGTAAGTTATATTCATCCGTTATTCTAAAATTGAAAAAGAAAAAATATATAGGTTTTATCTGCCCAAAACATAACCGTCACAATAACCTTCTCATTAATTGCCTTCTAAATTTCACCTTTACCAGCAATAGTAATTTAATTTCTTAAAACAATTGAAGTATAACAATATCAGAATAATTTTTATCAATATGATTTTTTGTTTTTATTTATTCGTTTATTAATTTTATTTTAGTTTTTAATTTGAGAGTCGTTTTTGTATAATATTAAATATAGTTTTATTTAAAGAATTTGAAAAATAATATGAAAGATCATAATATACTAAGATCAAAGGTTAACTTATTATTAAATGACTATAGAGGACATGGTTACCTCTGAATTTAAAAAAAAATTTTAAATGGAATAAAACAACTTAAATTGAGGTATCTATGCTTTATTTTGGTTATTTATTGGACAATAAACGAATTTATGTACAGTTTTATTTATTGAATTATTTATATTGTTACAATTGTAGAGTTTATGCATGATTTTACAGACGAATGACTTATGGTCGAATTGTTATATACTTATATACCATATAATAAGTAAAAAATGAAACAATTAAAACAGAAGATTGAGAATGGCCTAGGCCGAAACGTATCTCGAAAATAAGGAATAAACAAATTTTTTACTGGAAATAGGTTTTTTTCTCCTATTTAAAGAATAAATTATATCTGTTGTTTAAATGTGTTAGGTATAAACTTAAAACTGTTCTAATTGATTGCAAGAAAGTAATAACTCAAGTCGTTTTTTTTTTAACTCAATTCATTTTTCTGCAATTAATACAAAACGATTTAATTCGGGAAGCTTTCTAGACATAAACATAACAGGAGCGTGGACAAGTGGAGACCAATATAATTAAAAGTATAATTTCCTAACTATGTGATAGGCTAATTAATAAATTACAATACCGCCATCGCTTCTCTGATAACCGGATCCATTCTAGATCAAATGCATTGAGCATATTAACAACAACAGACAGTAAAGAAACCTAAAACATCCTCGAACCCACTTGTATATCCAAAAACAATTCATCAAAATCGTTTAGTGACAAATACACGAAAAAAAGAATTTTATATATAAAGATTCTCATCAGTGAAAACACGATTATCTGATTTAGAATGAAAAACAGAAACAAGAGGGGAACGACCGAATCCAATATTACCTTTCCAAACAACTTTATATCATTCATCTAATAATTGTTAGTTACTTTTTCCTTTGTATCAGTTAATTTTTATTAAGTTTAAGTTAATTTATCACTTTTAACTATACCCGAATATATGTAGATCGATACAAAGCTTTCAGTATACTTTAATCATCAATGTTTTCATTAAATAACTACTGAAGCTGCTAAACCGACGTCAGTTAATTTAGAAACAAAGTCATTGGTGCTTATAGACGAATAATAAAGTTTAGGTCACCGGTTTTACCTGTACTTCATAACAACCTACAAACAGGTGCCAATAGAAACGAACCAAGAAAGAAGAAGTTAAAGTGCGTAGAAGTTTGGTAACAATCGGTAATAATGGAATAATAATAGAACCATTTATATCACAATTTTAAAAACTGTTTTTTTTAAACATATTACTCAATTAATTTTACTTCATTATGAATATCTTGATAGCTATGTAAAAATTAAATTTTTTTCCGTTTAACGGATAAAAGCTCAATCTTTTATAAGAAGATTCCTCCGAAGATGTGGGTGTTTAAAGCTAATATTTTAATAATTTACCGTTGATCATGGAAGAATGGTGACATCTGGATTAATCTGCAAAAAAAAACTTTTTCTATATGATACAGAAATTAATTTTTAATATCTAAGAAGAAAATTGCAGCGAGGGGTATTATAAAAGTCTTGGTTGACACAATGTAATATTTATTGTTAATGAGCAGCACTTGCACCCCTCAATTCGTGGATAGAAATTGAGCTCAAGATCCTCGGAAAGAATGCAGGAATAACAATATCGAGTGAATAAAAAGAGTTGCAATAAAACCCACAGACATTAGCGAAGATGAGAAGAGAGGAAACTGTGGGAAGAAAGGGACATTAAAAAGAGAAAATATTGGTTTTCTCTCGAAAGGGAACAATATCTGCCCATGGACCTAGAAGCCCTTCATGATGAGCCTTTTTATCCCTCATGATAAATAATTCCTCTGTTGAATAACGCTCCCTACAAATCGTTCCATCAGATCTCTAATCCCTAACCTTACAGAACTGAATTAGAACTGATGTTCCATGGAATATAAAGAAATAAATATTAGAATACAGTCAATAAGTTAACAGTCCAATAAGGAAACAGTAAAGAGAGAACCATGGATGTAGAAAGAATGTCTTTTTATTAAAATGTTAATAATAAGAATGATAAATAAACCTATATTCTAGTGGAAAGGCCAATAGATACAGATTTATACTCGTAATATTAGATATATATTGAAACAGGGATTTGATCAATGAGTGTTTCGGTTCATAACAAATATTGGAATCCGTCATAGATCTATAGAAATGGAAAAAATGTTTAAAATAAAATGATCTATTGAAGATTTGTAAATTACAGATCTATGACATAAATTCACATGACCGTGAAATTGCAGAAATACTGTCCGTTATTTTTTTAAAAACAAATTTAGCTTAAAATTAAAGTAGTGAAAGTTTTTAGGGGTTTTAATTATGTTAATTATGCATGTTAATTGTCTTTGTAGTCTTTAAGAAGATTTATAGTTTTAGAAGGCTTAGGGGACTCTTCATTTCTCTTACTACTCAGTGTTTCCCGGCTCTATAGCTATGGAGTGGAATTTAGAGTTAATATTGTAATGCATATTTAATTATTATTAAATTTATACATACAAATTTTGTCATGTCCCTCCTAGTAATTATAGTAATTTTATTATTCTCATTATCGTTACTGCCCATTTATATTGTTCCTAAAACGTAGGTCAAAACATGAGCAAACCTTAAGCATAAAATGTTCATGACATCTTTACTTTTGGCTGTTTCCCTACTAACCTCAAATCCATTTCGTTAAAAAGTTAATATGCTATCGCTGGTGGAGTTTATCTTGTTTAGAGACCTCTTGTTAAATGTAAAGTGGGGATCGTTACTATGTTTCACAATTAATAAGAATTGCATCAAATTTTAATTATATTATTTTGAAGTACCGATGAACCTCTTGAAAAGCGCCTATTGAATCAATTGCATTAAATTGCATTGAATCAATTAATAATCTTATCTAAATTTACCATCCCATATTACCAACAAATAAAAGAAACAAAAATAATGTAAATACTTCTATTTTGAAGAGAAGAAGAGTCCAGGGCCGGGATTCGAACCCGGGTGTCCCGTGTTTTCGTCATAGTGCTCTACCACTTGATATGGGATCAGTGAAGAGAATGGATTTGTCTGACCGAGGTACGAACCAGGATAGCTCAAGGATGGTGTGTATTTACATGTATTTATTTAGTCTAGTAGGCTAATATTTGCCAATATTTGACCCAATCTCGTAGCTAGTCAGACTAAATTTCTTAAAAAAGTGTAAAATTACAGAGCATTTGTCGAATGATAGGTGTTTATCTTTAGCTGCCTTATCCGTAATCTTGATTAAACATCAAAACCCCTCCGTCAGTAAATCCTTTATTTCCCCATATTAATAGTGGATTATTTTGTTGTTAAACATAAATACTATAATGTCGGAGTACTCAGGCAGTAATAAGATCAAGTATGTTGTAGCTTTGATTATTCCTAGTTCACCTCTTAGTTATTCCATCCATGTAATCCCAGTCCACATTGTTCGAGATAGGCGGAGAGGATTGCTGATGTGGTAAATCGCTCACCTTGTTTTCTTCGATTTCGCCGAGTAGTGACAATAAGAAAGCCAGAAATGTGTACAGAGTTGTGAAGGGAGCATATACTTTTTTTCTGTCACTTTCTATTCAATTTGTTTCCATTTCTTTTTTAGACATTTGTCACTTCTTCAAAAGAACAATGTACCAATTCAAAAAAACCTAATTTTTCAAAAGAGGTATTTGAAAGTTCCACGTCTTGTCAAAATTAAATTAGATGTGTTAGAAAATAAAAAATAAAAATTTGGGTACTGGTAAAGCAAAGTATTCCTATTGTAATGATAATATTTAATTTTACTAACTATTGAACATTTTTTAAACGCTTGAAACTTTTTTGTTTTTATCTTATGTCAATATTCTCATAAAACTTTAATTTAAAACATAATAAATTCTAAATATGAATTTAAAAACCCTGTTGGGAATGGAATATCAGATATGTCGTTCCTGAATTGAAAAGCTTCAATACAGGTAGCTACTTAGGTTTTAAATTGGTATTTTTGAGTTGTGATGTTATTTTGAAACAGCGTAATAATTTTTTTATTTTATTTTATAATGTGTTCTTAGATCTTCTATTTTATATTTTATTGATATAGCAAAACCCTCCCGCAAAACTATGGCATCAAACGTGCTGGAGGTTGATTAAGATTCCAATCGAACTTTGAACTGGTTCAAATTTCAGCTTCCATGTCATACAGCAGTTTTAAAACATTGGGGCTTCGTATACAGTTTTGAGAGTTTCTGCCTTAAACTCTCAACTTTGTTTGATCGCAATCGTTAATCTGTTTACTGTCCTTAATAGTTAATATTTCGTTAACGGTGTGTTATTATTATGGTTGCCACAATTATATTTCCTATCGAACGTTATTCTTCATTGAGTTTATTTGCATGAGGGAAAATACTAAAATTAAGGGGTATACTGATATTTCTTTCTACTTGATACTGTGAGTTGGTCTTTTCTGAATTTATACCACAGGTAGTTTCGTTCTGCCTATTTCCCATGAGAGTTTATATCCGCATAGATTTAATAAATAACACTGAGTTTATTTGCTTGCAAATGATCTATTTTCCAAATTCCTATTATTCCATAGGTTTGGTGAAATACACGATTCTGCTGGCGTGCCGATAGTGAGATGTTTTGGTTTTGTGCAGAGTGGCTTGTTAGTTGGCCAGGAGAGTGGTCAGGAACTTGGTTAATTATACCTGAGTTTGTTGGCGAGCTAACGCTACTAATCTAACCAGTGCGTCCCCATATCCAACTTGTGTTCCTATAACAAATGTACTTGTCGTCTAACGTCTAATACATGCCCTGAGCTATTTGATCGGGTTTCCAACAATTAAAGTTTTAACTTGCTATTTCATGGTGATAGGAGGAATAATAATTATTTACTTTTAATGACAATTTTCTTTATCAAATAATAATTTATGGAATATCTAGATAATATTTATTCTTTTCATATTTAATATTAAGAATTAATGTGGTAATGTCCTTTATAATATTAATTTTCAAATTATTTAAACCTTAATAATTGCTAAAATTTCTTAAAAATTAATACTATCCGTAAAGGAATTTACGGTGTAAGTAAAGCATTCAAATTAATCTATTTATCACAAATAAAATCAATCAATCAATCCATTTAAACTAATCACACTTATCTTTTTTGATAATTATTCCGCATATTGTCGCTTCGAATTGAGTCATAAGTTTTAACTTTTCATTCGTTCCCCTTTTCATATTTTCCGAAAATACTAGTTATAATGAGCTTTAGTATGGAAAAGAGAATGTAGTAATGGTCAAAGTGTATACTTCAGTAATCATTTTCTCTGGAAATGAACGTTTCAACAAACATCTATCTACTATAAATCGGAATGTTAGTTGAAACTATTTCTAATAAATGTTATTTCTTGGTGAAATTATTATCTATGTATACATATTTCCCATATTAAATTCCCTTTTCCATACTAAAGCTAGTGATTAATGTTTTTGGAAAATATTAAAAATTAAACCAATAAACTGTTAAAACTTGTAAATCAACTCAAAGTGACAACCTGCGGAACAGATACCCGTTTTTTTAAAAGAAATTTTTAATTAAAAATAATAAGATGTGACCGTGCTGTAACATTCACATTTTAATTATTTTTTCAGTACCTATTGTTAGTTTTTTTTAATTTATAGATAAACACGCTCGCGCAAACAAGCACAGATGTATATGTATATATAATTTGGTTAGTAAATAACACTTATTTTAACTGTGATTTACATCGGATCATATGCACTAAATAAATAATTTTGTACTTCGTAGTGGTGATATAAAAATAATGTTACGTTTGAATTCACATTTATTTCAAGACATTTGGAAAACTACTATTATTAAAACAATAACTAATTTTGCCAAAAATAATATAATAATACAAGGTAGAATTTTAGTGATTACTGATCGTCTTAGCCATATTTATGTCTTAAACCTTATTACTCTATCTGATCTTAAGCATAAATGAAATTCTATACATATGTGAGTAGCTTAGTTGAGGAAAAATTTTACAGATTTATTACCACGTCGGATGGAGGATTTGAAAGTTATTTAGGACGTTATAAGAAAGTTGCGATAGTTATTTTAGTAGTATTATTGTAATGTATTTGAATAAATAAATCTGAATAAATGAAATGGATTATTCATTAATTAAAAGAACATTTTATGGTTTCTATCATCAATAATTAGATGGAGTATACAAGTGGTAGATGTTTGATTAATTAACGTCGGTGTATTTACATTGATGGTAAAATATCCATGTGATTGCAATACAAGGAAAAGCTACAAGAAAATAATTTAATTTTAAATTCCGACCGAGTTCATTATCTTAATGAATATTATCCAGTTCCATACCGTTCCAATATTTGCTTCATAACAATTAAAATCCATCGATTCTCGTTCGTGTTGACTTTCAAACGCTATTAGTTTATTACATTTTGAATTTTATATTTATAAGAGATTTATTCGATAGAAGTGATTAGCCAACCATGATTGATATGTAACATGTGTCCCCAGAAGCTAGTAAACACTCGACTGTAAATAAACACGGTTGAGCTGGTGTTATTAGCATACCTGATTACAATGACATGGGTCCTGATTCCCTATCGGCTGCTTAAACTCTTTTATTCACATCTAACTGGTGAGCCAATTAAAGAGTTTAATCCGCAGTGATGCAGCCGCTTAAAAAAAAAGAGAAAAGGATAAAGGTTCTTGGGAGGAGGGTCCTCAAGCTGAAGTACACCGAATCAAAAGAGGCTAAGTCGATTCAGAGCGTTTGCGTTGTGCAAGCAGCACCACCCTCTGGTATTGAATGGCTGCCTCAAAAAATTGTTTTCATTAATTTAACCGAGATTTTTTTCTATTCCAACTTGACAAACATATTGTTGATAATTACTGTAAAGCCTTATTTTTAATTGGTTGCGCTTCGAATGGAGATAATATAAGATATTAATGCTGAATATCATCTCGTTACTTACATTTCTAATGTTTTAAAGTAAAATAATAATAATTACCGTATGGAATAATAATTATATTAATAATATTAGATTAATTACATTTTATGTAAGTATGTAATTATTATTACTTATCACATTAGATTATACTACACTGTTATAATAAGGAGTTGTTCATTATTATACCAAACTATCAACTCAAAACATCCCTCATACATCTGTAGTCTCTTACAATTTAAATACTCTATCAAATCTTAGATTACAAGATCTTGCCTTACTATACACCAATTCCCACAGAACCAAAACATTCCAGCGTTCCTTTTCTTATCCGTTACCCCACACTTTGGAAATCACTCCCACCTTATATCCGCCAGGCTTCTTCCTTATTCACATTCAGATCAAAGCTTTTCCTATGCCTCCTAAATTCCCGAACAGATGTTCTATAATCAGTTATAATTAAAAACTCATATCCATCAGAAGTAATGGATGACTTACTGTCAATTTTCCTTATTACATTATTGCATTATTATCTTTTATAAATGCTATGTGTTGTTACTTATTTATTTTTTGTTATTTTTAGATTTTTATTTCATTTTTTCTTTACCAGAATTTACCTTTTAGTTCGTATTTTTCTTTCTTTTTTTTATTTATTATGATTATTATTATTTAATTTTCATTTGCAAGAGAAGCTTACATGGCTTGATTCTGAGGCGTTTATTCTGATTTGCCATTTATAGAATCACTTTTATAAATCCAATAAATATTTTGATTATATTTTAATATAAATTTTTATATTATATAAATAATTTTTATATTATAAATATTTTGATATATTTTAAGAATTTATTTTCAAATGCTTATGTTAATTCTGTATCATTCTTAAAATGTTTCCCTTTGGTCAGGTATATATTTAATCAATGTTGTACACATTTGTTATTCTAAAGGGACCTGGTTCCAGAATACTTTTCTTCCAGTTCTATGTTATACTTTCCTACATTATTACTATTACATATATATATTATTATTTTTGTGTAATTCCTACTGATATCAAAAATTCGAAAGTTTGTCTGGATATATGTTTGTTACTCTTACACGCAAAAACTCCTGAACAAATTTACGGACACGAACAACAGTAAACTTCTGTCCGTCCCGTTTGTTAATCAGTGTCAATGTATGTTTCACGGCTGTGCTGATCCGTCTGTGATGAAATTTGATATGGATAATCTCAAGTCTGGGGAAGTACATAGGCTACTTTTTATCAACACACCACACGGGCGAAGTTTATATAAAACTGTAACCTGATAGACTAAAACACCCATCGGTCAACGAACAGCAGAAACCACTGAACTTAGCATCTTGACATTCGCAGATAGGTTCTTTATATTGCTTAAATGAGCACTAAGAAAGGAATTTGGACAATTCCACCCCTAATGGTTTCCCCCTTAACACAATAGGGGTTCAATGATTGTATGGAATCCGTCAGTTTTGAAGTTAGACATCTGAAATTTCAGAGGTACGAGTAACTTATATTTAAAAAAAATTAAATTATTTATTTAAAATGATCTATCACGAATCTTTATGTGGCAGACCAAATTTCACGCAAGCGAAGCCGCGGGCAAAAGCTAGTTAATAATAATGAAAGGATCTCCGATACCGACAACCCCCTCCTACGGACCCTACCTACTCCCTTCACGCAATCCTCCCTCCTATCTACGCATCTGTCAAGTCTATTTTTGTCATTTCTAATTTACCAATTGCGGGACAAAGGCGCGGGCTAATTATTTGATAACACTCATTTATAACAGTTAGTATCGTCTTTATTTCTTCATGAATTACGTTTTGTCTATGTAAAATAGACCATCAGTACTAAACTCTTAATGATCAAACTTTCCTGCTACATTAACATTGTCGAAATCACCACCGTTTCTGTTACTGACCGTTTATTCGTCTCAACTCATACCACCGATTCATTTTATAGTTTCCAAACCAAACAGGCAAGAAACAGATCGTCCGCAAACTCACAGATATTATACAACCGGGATAATTATTTATTATTTATCGTAAAATGATTAAACGTATCGTGAAAAAATATATGTGTAGTTTAAAAAAACTACTCGGTAAATGTTTATTTCATAATGTATTAACTATGGGAGTGGAGTGGCTCAGTGGTAGAGCACTGAGTAGCCATGCCGGAAATCCCGGTTCAAATCCCGCTGCAGGCAGTTACTTTTATTTAGTCTGTTTATGGCGGGAGATACATCATGTGAGATCTACTACCCTCCTGGGGCTCACTCAGCCTCACTCAGTCTGCAAAATATTATAAAAATAGGATACCCAAAATAAGAGGGGGAGGGAGGGAACCTGACGTTTGAGCGTGGCCTAGGAGAAGTCACCTCGTTGCAGAACCGTTGTCCATGAAACAGTACAGTCTCTACCATGT
Source organism: Arma custos (assembly GCA_037127475.1). Lineage (NCBI taxonomy): Eukaryota > Metazoa > Arthropoda > Insecta > Hemiptera > Pentatomidae > Arma > Arma custos. The sequence goes on along the minus strand of CM073759.1, from coordinate 48,408,968 downwards.
CCTGAACCCCAGACTCGTTCACTGGTCGTAGTGGTTACAGGTTTGGGTTTGTATTAACTGCTACTCAGAATTCCAAAAACAATCTATAAAATATAATGAAGACAAGAACTGACCAGACGGTTCAAACAACTATCACGTATTCTGGACTACAGATCTTCACATGACTTGAGGAACAAACGACTTATCTATAATAGTATACTAAAACCTATTTGGACATATGGAGCAGAACTTTGGAGTTCAGTAAAAAAAGTTCACCTACACAAGACACAAACAACACTATCCAAGATTCTCAGAAAAACTATTAATGCACCATGGTATGTTTCGAATCACACTATACACAACCACATGAACATTCCCACTGTAAAATCATATATTCATAACAAATACAGAACATTCCACTCATCGACACAATATCACCCAATCCCACTCGTTCTTCCGCTTCCCTACTCCCTGTTACCTGGACTTTATAAAAAAAGATTAAAAAGACATTGGCCAAGAGACCTACTCAACCATTGATGTATATTTTTTTTTTCCAAAATAACTGGATGATCATGGAGAAAAACGAAGAGAAAGACACTTCAATCAAATTTGCTAGATGCGCAATTGCGCAGGTGCAAATGAAAATTAAATACTTATAATAATCTATGAAATGTCTGAAATATATTGCAATGATTCGAAGTGTTGAAATTATTATTTATTTTTAATTATGAATCCTATTATTAGAATTCAACAATTCTTGAGCTTGTTGCATATAAAAAATAGAAATTATAATAGATTTGGCACGGATCGTGCAAAACCCAATGCATGTGAAGATTCTTCCGATTTTGCTTGTATATTTTACATGTCACGACTCATTAACTAATTACCTGATCTTGCTATCGGTGACTGATTTCTTCATCGGTCCACTCCAGGATAAAAGGCAGTTGCTATATTGTTTTTACAAACACCGGTAGTTCTTTGATTTGTGGAGTTAGACTAACACTATGAAGATTAACTGTTCCAAGTAGCAATCAAGCACCACTGCCTCTTTTCATTTCTACAAGCATTTCTACAAAAGTATTTATTAAAGTAACCTAACAAAATATTAGACTTTATTTATTTTGCATGATAATAGATAATCTTATTAGCGATCAAGTACACTACATCAATCTGGTAGTTGGGTAATCCGGCGAAGCAATTGTCAGAAATAAAAACAATGGGAATCAATTCCAACTCTAAATGGGCTAACTTTCGCTGAGTCACTTCCTCATAAATGGCAGAAACAAAGTTTCCAACTCCCTGGAAGCAGTGCATTAAGAGTTTCTGTTGGAGTAGGGTCAATCTGCTACTGCCCTGGTCAGTGGTCCTAGTTGCTATCAGAGAGATTGCCTCTGCCCTTGGTTCTCACTGCCTAGGGTATTATTTGTCCGTTACCAATGAAACCGAGTAAGGTCCTTCTAAATAGTTTAACCACAAATGTTTTTCTTAAACCTTCGAACTTCTGCTTCCGCAAAGTTTTGTTATGCTTTCGAATGGTCCCGGAGTTACTGTAGATTGTTTTACATAAATCGTATCTGCAACACTACTTTTATAATCCAAAGTCCAACACTACTTTTTTCCTAAAACGATAAAGTATAACATCGGTGTTTAATATACATTAAGCTTTCGTCAAAAAATGCTGTCAGATCATAATTTATCAACTTGAATGTATCAGACTTGTAGTTTCTGATTAGAAGCGTTAGCAACATCATTCTTTCTTTTTGTTTTCAATAGTGGATCTTTAATCGACTTAATCATGACACGTTTAAGATTCCTAGGAATCATGGACTCATTTTTAAGCAATGTCTTACAATTTACTGTTAACCCACGTATAGTCCTCTAAATTCAATATCAGCATAAGCTGCTTTGATCAATATACATACAGGTGATTTCAATAACAGTTTTTCTATTTTTTATTTTTTTTAATCTATCGACCATAACTTTTTTTTGCAATTCCTTAACCAGAGATAACCCAGTAAAAATATAATTTCGTGGAACACGAAAAATAAAAGCTCTCAAGTAAAATCATGAAATGGATGAAAAGTTCAACAATGGAATAAACTTTTTTTTTCAAGCTTCATTGCTCTGTTAACAAGAACAGATACATTCCATTCCATCTTTTAATGTGATATTTAAAAACAAATTTCCAAAACCATTATTTTTTCAAATCCTGAAAATAGACGATTTGGAAGGGAACTGAAACAAATAGAGAAAAAAATATTACAAACAAAGAGACCTGGTATCACTAATTACTGAAGATTGTACAAATTCTATACCAACGGATTTACAGGGAAGTAGTTTAGCCATGATCACGATCTACTGTTAGTGTCAGGTGAGTTTACAAAACCCATAGAAGTTTTCCTAAAGCCGATAACAGAATAAATTATTTATTTAGCTGGTCTGGTATCAAGAACCTCTAGAATAGGAGATTCACCTTATTTACAAAGAAAACCAGTTCAATGAACCGCATAGAGTGATTGAAAATTGTAAGTGGATATATTGACCTTCCCTATGTCATAAATAATAATCATAGAGAAATAGTCGAATTTAAAGTTCGAAGGATTATAATTTAATTTTGTTGCAGAACAAAAGCTTTTTAGTTGTCTAAGTTACATAAGGAGTTAATTATGTCGCGCCGATAAAACCTTATCAACAATTGTAATGAATGAACGTTAGAACTGTTTTGAAGAAACGAATTAAAATATATGCTCTTCTTGGATTATAGCTAGAGCCCTGCTAGCTTATATTATTATAAGCTATATTATTGTATTATATATGTTATATCACTGTCTTCAATTAAGACCTAGACCTAAGGACCTAAGGATTTGATATAAACGATATGAGTAATCAAAGCATGGTCTTGAAAAACCATGCGTAATTACGTATTTAGCACTGAACGCTTAAGTACATAACCCCATCCTTACATGAGAAGTAAGTAGGAAGTGCTCTTACCATTAAACTGCTTTACTCGAACTGCAATATTGCATATTTTTAAATGTTAAAGAAAAGATATGACCAGGACCGGGACTCGAACCACGTCGGAGAAGCGAACCAGGATAGCTGAGGGATACCTAAGCACCACGAAAGAAACGTGGGAGACCCGCGCTCGAGTCCCGGTTCTCGTCATATCTTTTCTTTTCAAATTAAATATTTAAAAAAATATAACATCTTAGAATAAAATAAAAAGAAATACATTATTACAATATTGCATAGTTTGGTCAAAGCAAGGCAAACCATTAAGCGTACTGTTTGATACAAACAATTTAAGTTCCTCATTTTGTAATTTCTACATAAATAGGCTGTTAGCTATGCCAACGATAAATACAACAAAAATGGTTTACCTAATTATTTTGCATAGCACGTATGGTTTAAAAAGTTTCCATAAAGTACTATACCGTTTTAATTAGTATTTAATATTTAATAATTATAGCAACTAGTGATATCATGGTTTCAACTGAGCTACTCCAGTAGTCTCTTTAAATATGTTGAACGAATAAACATAAATATGATACACGTTTAAAGAACTATAGTCATAACCCACGGCAGAAGAAGTATTTGTAAATAGTCTGTATATATTTATATTGTATTGTTAACATTTCTGGAATAAATAGTTCTGAAGAAGAAAAAAAAAGAAAAGGAACCATAGTCATGACACGACGTAATTCACAATGATCAGTAGTTCTACGCCCTAGTTACTATAAACTATATAGTCTTTATGCCAGTAGCTGCTTAAAGGAGCAAAGGTCCTCTTCTGCTTCTTCCATTTGAGTTCTTATTTAGCCACTCTAATCCAATCATCCGGTAGACCCTTTTCTATTTTCTGAATTGGAAGGACCTGATTCCTTCGAGGGTCGTTGCTTGCTTAGCTACTTTCTTTTTCCAAATATTCCAGAATGCGAAGGTAGAAAATAAAGTGAACGAATGATCGTCGCTTTCATTCCAGATCCTTTGTATCACAGTTTTTATTATATTATATAATACATGATATCAAGTACTCATAAAATATATTTCTGTATATTGCATAACAAAAAGACAAAATAAAAATATATTAGATGTTTTTGTATTCAGTTACTTTCTCTACTTTGTAGTAAGTTACTGTCTCCACCTCACGGGTTGTACTAGTACAGATTTTTTTTTTTCAAGACTGACAACTAATAACTACAAATTACAAAATAACACGAGTTTTAACTGAACACGGACATACCAAATCATACTCACACAGATTTCACATGATCAATAGAAAAAGAAGAACAGACATTTAAACACATAATTTATGACTGAAAAATGTCTGAAACAAAAAGGTCATATCATGTAAAAATAATATTAATAGCGTAATATTGGCGAGTGTCTGAACATGAACTATATAATACATTTTAGCCCGAATGAAATAATTCATTAATATCATTGATTTCGAAAAGTTGACATCGTGTTAAGAATATCTATACATTGCATGACAACATTTTTTTTTTTTTTAATTTTAATAGTAATTTTAATTGTAGGAAATATTGAAAAGTTTTGTGAAAATTTTAATTATCATGTATATTATGAATTCATATTGTAAATAAATAATTAAAAAGTACATAGAGTACTGAAGTGTGGCATGTGCCAATAAATAAATCATTCTTTCATAAGGTTACTTCATCATCATCATAATATTTTATCCTCGCCTACCGCCTAAGCAGTGTGAGGGGACAACTAAGGTTACTTTAAAAGGAAAAAAAATTTACTGATATACATGTGTAACTAAAAGTAAATAGTTATGTTCAAATATAGCTAAATCATTTGCAAAATTAGATAGCTTTCAGGAACCTCGTTGCTACAATAAATATGGACACCAAAAGTGATATGATCTTAATATCAGATCATTTCGCTCGAACTCCCTGTCACATATTCATTGAAACATTGAATTAGGTTGATGAGTACATTTATCAGATCAGTCAGCAGCCGGCAAACTAGTTTCCGATAGACGGCATCAAAGGACCTTTGATCAACCAATTGAAATATCTATCAACCTTATTCTGCTGTCTCATTAAATTTCGAATTGAAGGTAAGATTGCGTCAAAACCTCCATGTTCTTATGGCATGCATCTTTCAAGTAAGCACAAAATGAATTGAATCCATTAGACCATTTAGCACCAAAATTTATTAATAAAAAAAAATATCCATTTGCGCAGAATATTACTTTACGATCATAGCATGAAATTAATTCATTTAAATTGAGAATTAGTAAATACGATAAATCTGTTGTTTAAATTTTCTTTGCCTCTCTAAAGAATATATGCCATTCGTCGGGAATTAGCCACAGCAAACACTTCGTAGCCACAGGTTGATTTTACGTAGTTCGTTGAAAAGGCAACGGTTCGTTAGAAAATATAGTGAAATAATCATAAAAGCAATACCAGTTTTCTCTCTTTGTAGAATACTCAAGGAAAATCTAATGAGTGGTACTCTGACAAAGGTAACTTTGGATATTGGAGGACGCGGCATTGAAGAAAAAGAAAATCTATACATATTGAGTTTTTAACTTTCCAAAACTTATAATTAATTCCCAAATTACCAAATTAAAAAGCTCTGGTAAACTCAATGAAACTGAGATGAAGTTGAAATAATAAGGAAAAGTTTTTCTAAGCAGAATATTTTTGTTGTTTCTTAAAGTCACAGCTAATTATATATATATATATATATATATATATATATATATATATATATATATATATATATATATATAATTATTAATTATTATATATTATATATATTTTTATTATATATAATTATTAATTAATAATTATTAATTATAATTATTAATTATATATATAATTATTTACTCTTATTTATATACACTTTCTCTAACAGGTTTATTTACGATTAATTTTTCTTGGGAATTTATGAATCTTTAGGCTTTCCTGGACGTATTTAAACATATACCTATAGTTATACACTATTTTCCTTATGAATATGATTACTTAATTGCTTTAAATGTTTATATAGGAAAAATATACGGATGTAAGAATATGCGAATCCCATGATATTTTATGCAGTTCATCAAATGCCATTTGAAACATATTGCATTTGTGATTTTCTTTTCGAAACCTCTCTTTACAGAATCAGAAGGAGAATTTGGTGCGAAAACATTCTGTAAAGTTTGTACCAGTAATTTTGAGTGTCCAGCTAGTGAGTCATGAAAAATTTAATATTTTTTCTTGATTGTGTCAGTCACGAGTGGTATGTTCTGATCTTTTTGTAATGCTTTATTAGTTATGTAAAAGAGGCAATAAGTAATTTAACGAAGGAAGTTTTGAATGGTCTGTAAGTGAGATTTTCTTGCATGAAATGACATCAGCGTGGCATAAGATGGTTTATTTTTATGGCAAAGTAGTGGTTTTAGGAGTGATATTCTGTGATTCAAACTTTTGTTAAAGTTAGTAGCATGTGATTTATATGTCAGACCTCGGTCTAATGTAATGCCCAAGTATTTTGTCTGTATCTGTTTGGGCGTGATAAAAAAATATATGATTTTTCGGTCATGACTAATAAGTAATTCTAATTGATACTATGACTGGATAAATTCCTACACCACTATGAAAGATTAGGGTTAAGGGAGTTCAATCCGACCTGACTATGTTTGATGCATGATCCAGAGGAGATAGGAGCCGAGATTAGGTAAGGCAGAAGAGGACGTGAGTTATGCGCGGTGATTAGCGGATGATACGGAGGTGGTATACATTAGCCAGCTGGGCCTTTGTATGAATCTCATTACCCGCGGGATTCGGCTATTTCCAAGGCCCCATCGTACCTCCTGCTGGCTCCCCGCTTCGATATCTCAGAGGCAATCCAATTATTTTTCTTATCCTCTTGTTCTCATAATATTCGTCCTCCGCTGGCACTTTACATATTGACGAGTTTATGTCATGGTCCAAACCTTTTTTTTTTCATTCTTCATCTATCTCATATATTCCTCGGTTTTTCCTGCCTTGGTTGTTAATATGTACTCATTTTTAATCCCACGGAAGAAATGCTTAGTATGTTATCCGTGATTACTTTTTTTCCGTTGTAATTTATCATATGATTAAATTATTGATGTTATTTTTCATTAAAAAAAAAAGCATTATCCATTCAGGAACATTATCATCGAACGCTTGAGACTTAATTCCCTGTGTAACTTTGGTTTTTTTAAATTTGTTCCTTACAGGGTATAGTCAGAGTTTATGAAATTGGGAACACTTTTATAATAGCAACAATGTTTTATGATTCACATTCTCTTAAATATTACCATGTTAAATTACAATTAAAGTTGCAAATATATGAATCTGTATTACGAAAGAATAATTCATATATTAGAAATGGTTTAAATACGGCTATTAATGACATATGACTCAAATAATGACGACTCTGTGATATTCTATTATACAGACATAAAAATTTAAGACTTTATTTGGAAACGAAGTAGGTGTTAACGTGCCATAATTTTCAAAACGTTAACGTCGCTATCTAAAACTGTTCAGTTGGTTCTACTAAAAAATTATTCATTTTAAATATAAAATAAGCCGTTTATCAAATTTAATGTAAATGCCGGTTTATATTAAAATAAAATTAAATTGTTATTTTTTATAATGAAAATTTTCCTTCTTCTTTTTCCTAGCAGATAACGCAAGACAGCTATTTCCCTTTTTTTCATTATAGATTTTAATATTTTCCTTACGTTTTGTCATTAAAAAAATATAATAACTTTTAGAAATTTTGAACACCAATTTTACTAAAAAATGACAAAACGTAAGGAAAATATTAAAATCTATAATGAAAAAAAGGGAAATAGCTTTTAAAATTGGTGTTCAAAATTTCTAAAAGTTATTATATTTTTTTAGATAAAAATAATTAAATTTTGCAATAATTATTCCTTCAATTTCATAAAATATCCATTTAAGTTATGTGCACTTAGCACATCGGGTTAGTTTTTCAAGAAGAAGTCCACCATGGTTCTCATAAACCAAGCTTTACTATATTTGCTATAAAAAATGACAAAGCGAAAATGGGCGTGGAATACTTCTAAGATATAATGATGAATTTACAAATTTAGGTTATTTTCGTTACTGGTTTATTAGGGGTTCAAAACCTGAATGTAGAAAACAGTAACGTCTAACCACTTGAGGAGGTCGGCAGTTATACTCTAGTTTCAATGAGTAAGAAAAATTAATTACTAACCTGTTGCTTTATTGTTCCGATTATAATTTATCTCTGGTTTTCTTTAAACGGAAGACTGAGCAGATATTTAATAATTACTTACCTGAAAAGAAAATATAAAAATTAGACATATGGAATAAGTATTTATAAAAAACAACATATAGATGGATTTATGTTGTAAATGAAGTTTATTGTTTTACATTATTTTAAATACTTAAAACAACTTTGTACAAAAATACGTTTTAATACACTGAACAACTAACAATTTCGTACGACCATTTATAAATACATAACCCTACTCACAAAATCACCTGTCATACATTTCCTCTTATTTTAAATATCACAACAATATATAATGAATAGATAAAATTTTGAACGTAAAGAAATATATCTGATCATCATTTATTAATTCATCGAAATTATACATTTTACAATTAAGTAAATATACACTGGTTGGCGGGAATGTGGATGCTCACTGCCCCTGTTCCGAAACGGTAAGCCCCGGGCAATTTCGTTAATTGAGGTTATACGAACCTGCAATACTAAACTGTTGTGCGGGTGAGGTTTCATTCTACGCCTTCTTGCAACTGGTAACTTCATTATAAAAACTGAGCATATTTGATTTAACATCGTTAGGAAATAGATATTTTTATAACTTTTATTAATTTATAATTAAACATATTTGTTGCATCTTTTAGTGTTTTTGTAAACAGACTATAAATAAAAAAAATAATTTCTTATTTCTATATACTTTAACATTCTCATGAATGAGTTATTAGTTAAATATATTAGTTGAACCAATGTACTTAGAGCAAATAAAAATTATGTTTTATTTAATTACTGCAGTAAATGAGTAATTACAAATGTTTGGTTGAACTCAACAGCTAAATTAAAAAACAAATAAATATATTTATGCTCTACTCTACAATAACTTTGTGTAACAAAATGTTTAACATATTACAACATCTATGTTATATGGAAGGTATGATTAGTTTAATTATTAGCTCTAAAAGCTCTTAAATATTTTAAGCACTTATGTATGATATATTTTATAATTAATTTTTATATTTTTTGTATTTTTCTTCAATTTCAGTACTATTCTATTCGAATTTAAAAAACGTCTATTATTTGAATAAGACTTTTTTTTTATCCTTTTAAAGATCCTTATTTACTTCTCATTTTTAGCTTACATATAGCGACTTAGTTATAACACATTTAGGTCACTCCCTACAAGGGACAGAACATTTAAATCTGAGTAAATGGAGTGATCTGATAGTTCATTTAAATTGCTTTTTGTCAAGTAAGGATGAAAAAGGATTATAATAACATATAATTCTAATTTATTTTCTGATCAGTATTATATCAGAATGGCCAGGAAAATTCAGGATGCCCAACTTGTGAATTGGTTATTTCAATGGTTGCTGCAGGAACAAAAACAATTTATTTAGGTAATAAAATATGTATTAATTACGAATTGGTAAAACATCCAAGAACTTTTGTTTTTGTATGATATCTACCAACGTGGAAATTTATGGTGCAGTAAGTGAAGTAATGGTATGTGCAATTGATCTTTTATTTATTTATAACGAACGAATGCTTGTTGTAATATCTAAACCTGTTGTGCCTGAAATTTTCTTAATTTCATAAATGAACTGCGCAAAAATGAATAGGGGCACCACTTAATTTGTTGTATTTACTTTGCCTAGAATTTTAATATTATTTTAATTATTAAAAGCATTAATATTTATTATAAATTATACTACAATAAATATTAAATATATAATAATATGAATGCAAGGTATAGTATATATTACAAAATTTTTAATATACCAGTTCATTTTTGCGTAGTATCTATTATATCGAGCTTGTATAAGAAGGAGGGTGCAAGATGAAAGTGAAAGAGGGAACTATAATGAAATAGAGAAAGGGAGGAGAGAGAGAGAGAGAGAGAGAGAGAGAGAGAGAGAGAGAGAGAGAGAGAGAGAGAGAGAGAGAGAGAGAGGAGAGAGAGAGAGAGAGAGAGAGAGAGAGAGAGAGAGAGAGAGAGAGAGAGAGAGAGAGAGAGAGAGAGAGAGAGAGAGAGAGAGAGAGAGAGAGAGAGAGAGAGAGAGAGAGAGAGAGAGAGAGAGAGAGAGAGAGAGAGAGAGAGAGAGAGAGAGAGAGAGAGAGAGAGAGAGAGAGAGAGAGAGAGGAGAGAGAGAGAGAGAGAGAGAGAGAGAGAGAGAGAGAGAGAGAGAGAGAGAGAGAGAGAGAGAGAGAGAGAGAGAGAGAGAGAGAGAGAGAGAGAGAGAGAGAGAGTTGGGAGAGAAGGGCTGGTGCTTATTAGAGAGGCATGAACTATGTAGGGCCGGGTGTGGAACAATAAGACTAATTTATTGCCGGGGTTGTGGTCACCTGTGCCGCTACATATTGGCAAGTAATTACTCACTTGGTTAGTTCTCATCGATCCCTCGTCGGCTCTACTGTCTTCCCTTATATGTTCTCTTTTGATTGTCAATTTGATCCAATATCGATTCAGTAAAAGCTAATTATAATTTTAAATGTTGTAAAGAAAAGTTTTTTTGTTTAAATGCGAATCAAATCTAAGAACAACAATAGAAAATGGTTAATATTGAGTAGACATATTATCGAGATTTTAATTGGACTCTTACTTGCCTGAACCAAAAGTATACTTAACTGTAATGATCACTTTACAGAATCTTCACTTATTCTATAGAACACAGAAAAAGTGTATATATTTATTAAAAATATTACGTTATTATGTATTTGTTTACGATCGACCCACAATGGACTACGTCTGTTTTAACTGTTGTATACTTTTTTCCATAATTCTTTCTCCCTGCTTTTGCTTTCTCTCCCATGCCCGAATTGTTCCGGGTTGTTTTTGTTTTTTTGGATTTTCTTGAAAAACCGAAACCTTCTAAAGTTCAAGGCTAAATGAAAACATCCTTCAATACTATCCGGAGAGAGCTCCAGCTCTTCGAAGTCCTTTTCAGTTTCCATAATCCAGGTGTTAGATATTTCCAGATTTTTAAGATACGTGAATACTCTTTTTGTCATACTGTTCAGGTCCATTCTTTGTAGGTGCCCATACAAATTACAATGAAATTATTATTAATTAATATTAGTTAATTAGCAGGTTACCTTAAAGTTCAAACTGCAAACTTGGGTGCTTTTATGTGTCTTCATGAATGCTTTCATGGGTGTTCCATTTCATCATTACTATTGACTTCCGCTATCCGGATCGATTACCTCAAGATATAAACGATTCGCTTAACCTATCTTCTTAGTTGAGGTAGGGGTTCGTTTCAGCATGTATACGGATCAGTTTATGGTTGACGTAAGTAACCATTATAATTAAATTAAACACAAACTGATGCAGATTTTAATTGACTAGTTAAAATTCTATAACAAATTTCATATTACATAAAAAATATACATTATTATTTTTATATAATATTGTTTTTAGTATCTAATATTTATCATCATCGTGATAATCTTTCATTGTCGTCTACCACCTAAGGTGTGTGAAGAGACTCTTTGTAGAGGCTGACCTAGATGTCTCTGTCCTGCCTGTCCAGCTCATTTCTTCCATTCCTCTTTTCCTGAAAGCCTCCTTCACTGTGTCTTCCCACTTCAGCCTTGATCTTTCTCTCCCTCGCTTGCCCTCTACTTTGCATTATATGCATACTTCGCTTTGCGGCTCCATACGTAACAGATTTCCAAACCATCTGTCCCAGTACCAGTCTGTTCGCTCAGTTACTATTTCGTCTTCTGTCTTCCCTCTTCTCTTCCACCGTCTTAAAAAACCTCATTAGAGTTATTGGAGTCCATGGCTCCAAGGAGTATGTCAAGATCAGAATAAAGGTATGATAAATATAGCAATGAACCATGCACAATCACTAGAACTGTAAACACACACTACAGGTGAACATGCACAGACGCACAAAACACCTTGGCTACCTTTCATATGTACACCTTCTACTGTGAGACAGATATTAAAGGCTATGTTCAGTTCCCCTTAAGATGCCGCACCTCAACTGCAGTAGGATGAGACATGCCGATTCCACCTCCTTCCGAAGCTCATAATTTCACTTTAATTACTAAAGCCTGGTGTTGCTAATCTCATAAATTTTCCTTACTATCATTTATTACGCTTGCATCCAAAAAACCTTTTGAAAAAAATGTCATATGTATACCGTGGCGTTTCTCCAATACTCATCTTCTTTTTCAACCGGCTCATCGGCATTATATAGCAACACATATTTAATGCTAGTTATTTCCTACCTTGTAAATTATAGTAGACTTTTCAGTAAAACTCAGAATTATGGCGTAACTAATATCATAAACAATTTTAACCTCAATGCCTCTCTTCCGTGATTTTTTCATTGGTGACCTCAATCATATACTTGTTCACAAGTATAATATGTAGTAATCTACATAAATAATCCTGTGTAGCCTTTTAATGTATTAAATTTCAGGAGGATTTGGGGAAAATTATATTGACAAAGAACGGGGAAGGAAGAAAAAACCTTTCAAAAGAAAATTACTACAGCCTTCTTCCTTGCTGTTTTAAGCTTGTTACATTCTGAAATTTGGTGAGGAATAACTTTTTCACGCCTGACTAGATTTGGATCCTGATGGGGAGAGGCGGTGGGGTCCTAGGGCTTTCAGGAGAAAAGTAATTTGAGAAGCTGAAGCGGGGGAGATTGAAGAGAGAGCTTTTAAAACAAATAAGTAAGGTTCCAGTTGGTGTGTCGTGGGGCAGGGCTAGGAGGCACAATTCGTTCCAGGTAGCTCCTAGCTTCTGGATTAAACAGCCGCCACTCTCGGCTTGTTTTCGGATTCTGTTTAACTTCTTCCTCTCCTTCCCTTCATCTCGGATTAATTGGCTCTCGTTAATTGGCAGCAATTTCTCATCAAAATATTTTTGGGTCTGCACGAAGAAAAAAAAATAAGAATAAATAAATTTTAAAGTAAATCCTTTCCTGGAAAGCTACCATCCTTTGATAATTTTCTAACTCTATCTGCATTTAGTAAAATTTACTTTTTTTGTTTAACTTTACCTTTATAAAATGTATTTTACCTATTTAATTGAATGAATAACAGGGAAATTTGTTTTACTCCGCCATTGTCTTATTTATAATAATTTGACTTAAATACCGTGACCAGGTTTGTATGTTTTAAGTCCAAGGGTCCAGATGAAGAAATTAAAAACATAAAAGCCCAATAAAATGAAGTTGAACTAATTCATCAAAGAAGCATAACATAACCAAGCATATCGCAAAAAAAAAAATTATTTTAAGAAAAAACAAAATTTACTAATTACGTAGGATGGTTACAGCTGAGCCGAAAACAAAACAAAAATGATATCATAAAAAAATGTTAGCTAATTCTTGGCCAAATATAAAAACTAAATTGAGATGAGGTATGCAGCCATAGATTATATTTATCCATAGGCAAACATGAAGATAGTTCGCCGCAAAATGAATTACAGATGGTATAATATAGGCATTTTGCAAACCTTCCAAAATAAAATCCCACGGATCGCAGTAAACGCGCCTTGGTTTGTACCAATCAGTCAACTACACCGAGGTCTAAAACTAGAGAAGATAGAAGAATTTGCTATAAAGCGTTACACTAAATTTAATAATTTAAAATAATAATTAAAATTTAAAAAAATATGTTTATTTCACTCCCGTTGCAAATATAATCAATTAACACCTTTCTATGCAAATTCATTCATTCATTCCTACAATCGTTTCTTCAACAACGAACTTCAGCAGTCCGCATCGGTGAAACATCATCGGAAGCCATCGCATTCACCTGCGGAGTACCTCAGGAATCTGTGCTATCTCCAGTACTTTTCTCGATATACACAGCTGAAACTGTTGGAGCCAACTACAAAAAAGCTGCCGTAGCAGCCTATGCCGATGACATAGCGATCTACAGCAGCTCGATCAGCGCAGAGGGAGCTCTACGGCAGGCGGAGGAGGTCTGTGCGAGCATCACACAGAAGCTAGAAGGACTCAACATAACAGTGAATCCTAAAAAGACGGACTGCATAATTTTCTCATTTCAGAGAAAAAAGCGCCGCCCTCTCCCTAAGGTCTATAGGGTAGCGGGACGCGAGAACAGACCAGCGAGCAGCATAGTCTACTTAGGTGTCACTCTTGACCGACACCTGAAACTAGCCTACCACTGCAGGAAGAAGCTCAGGTCGGTTAGGACCAAGTCTTACAGACTTAACCACCTGCTTACATCTCCTAACTTATCCCTCCGCCTTAAGCTGACCATCCACAAGAGCAGACTTAAGATCTTAAGAACGGCGCTCCTCCACGGAGCACCACTATTAAGTACCATCACACCGGCAACAGCAAAAAAGCTCCAACAGTTTCAAAATGGCGTACTGCAGCGCATAGTGAGACACACAACATTAAACAAAACAAAAATGGACCTCCTACACACTACTCTCAATTTACCGATAGTTACACACTTCATAAAACGCAGACACATTAAATTTTTTGACAGTCTGAAATACAGTACTAACCCTCTTTTAAGGACACTCACCCCAGCAGGACGGCCAAAAACGTGGCAAGATCACGTACAAAGTCTCAGCCTGAACTGAGAAATAAATAAAATAAACAAATAAAAGGAAAAGGACACGGTGTGCCCCATCACCGGAAAAATCCAAAGTTAATAAAGAAAGAAAGAAATTAGAGCCTTCCATTTTCTCATCCTCCTCTTAAAATGTGCGCGGTACAGTAAAAGAGATTCCTCTCTAACCTAATCGTAATCCAGATTAGAAATCTTCAAACTTATAGGGGCTAAGAAAAAAAAAAAAATTCATTCATTCAAATTTTTTGATGGGCTGAAGACCTGTGCGAACCCCCTTCTTAGGGACTTAAAACCACCCCCCAGACCTGGGAGATGGCAGGGCAGTGTTTCCTTGGTCGATGTGCTTACATTTGATCTAGGGATGGGGTAAGTACTCCCTTGTCCTTATCCTTCCTTCGTTTTCCTTCTTCCTGCCTTCACTTTATTCTTTCTACCACTATTCTTGATCCCGCTAAACTGTCCCTCCCTGTTTTGTATGTGCATTGTATAAAGTCAGCGGCTTTGAGCCGGTTCGAGTAAAAACCGCCTTCAGCGGACTCACATTGTAACGCCTTAAAATACCGAAAGGTAACAGAAGGCCTTTATATATATAAGCATTTGCATGTATTCATTTTAAATTTGTAATATATTGTAAATAAAAGTTTGGAGGATGTGAAAAAAAAAAAAAAATCATTCATTCATTATTTGTTGAAAAGGAAGGGATATTGACTCGTACCAATTTTTGGAAATTTATATTTTATAACATTTTCTTTCGTTTCAATTTATCATCGAGTTTGTTGTTTTGATCCATCATCGATTTTGCAGTCTGAAAAAGACAGTATTCAAACATTCTTGCTTCATATTATTATTACTCATAAAAAGAACTTAAGTTTCAAACATAT
Source organism: Arma custos (assembly GCA_037127475.1). Classification (NCBI taxonomy): domain Eukaryota; kingdom Metazoa; phylum Arthropoda; class Insecta; order Hemiptera; family Pentatomidae; genus Arma; species Arma custos. The sequence continues at coordinate 48,393,273 of CM073759.1, read as the reverse complement.
TTATTTTTGAATATGGGAAAATATGATTGTAATATAAAACTCAATGACGAATTAAAACGAAGAGGAAATTAGCTAATGCATGCTTAACAAAGCATCGTAAAAATAGTTTTCACTAAATATTTATACATAAAAAAAAATTGTTTACTTACGTGAATTAGCTTCGTGATGGACTTGTAACTTCTTCTGCAATGCTTAAACTCTATAAGACTCTTCAACCATTGGCGCTAAGGATTCTTTGATATTTCCCGAAATTCTCTTATACTAATTTTCTTGTTGTTGAAAAAATTTCGTTCTTTCTTTAATATAAATATACTCAGGTATCATAGCAACAGAATAATCTTGATTTAATCGTTATTCGCTTAACAAGTTTTGAAAGAAAATTTTAGGAATATTTTCAGCAGTACGGCCCATGGGTTGCAGATCTGGGGATAGTTGGTGGAAATTCCTTGCAAGTTCACCCCGGCTAAGTCCGATGGACTCACTGATCAACAATGTGAGCGCCCCCCCCCCCTCTCCTAGGCTTGCTTGAGGGAAATCCCACCAGTCTACACCTGGTAGCAGGACTATATAAGCGATAAAAAAAATAAACTCGTTGCAATGCCATATTATACAGTCATGTCGAATAAATGAATTAAATAATCACAAGGCATTTGTAATTTTTTTTAGCTCCTGTGGTTGATCGTTTCTAGACTATTGTTCTAGGAAGGCGTTTTGAAGAGATCTCTTCTACTGTACTTTGGATGGAGAGAGGGATGTTGAGTGGGAAAGGTTCTGATTTCTAGGAATATTAATGCGTAAAATATTAATTAATCATAGCATATGAGTAAATAATGTATTCGGAAAATCGAATAAAAAAATAATAGTATCAACTACATAACGATTGGTACTCTATATCGTTAGCTATCATAATCTTTAATATCAACCCTATTTTGACCATTTAGTTTATTGTTAAAGTTTTGGTTAGGTAATCTACAAGACTAGGCCGTTTTTCACTGAAAATAAAGGATATGTTGAATTTTTTTTTTATAAATGCAAATTTTAATTTATTTAACGTATAAAATTATCACTAATTTTAAGAAAAAAAAGTGAATAAAAACCATGAAATATTTATGTATTGATCAATTAAGAAAAAAATTAACACGTGTATTTGAAGTAAAAGTCAGTTTTTAACATTTGAATCTGAATATAAAGTATTTTAAAAAAATATTTCCACTTTGAGTTCCTTTAGAGAATATTATTGATTTTATGATTTCGTGTTCAGATATAATTTACTTTGTACTTCTTAAATAGTGAGAACATGGCCTCTTGGCCTTTTAAGTGAATTTGTTATTACATTACTAACATGTAGTTATACTATTTGCCTTTATCTCATGCCGTTACTGATATCTTTCAATCTATTCACTTGATGTATTATTATGCATTTGTAAATTTCAATAAAAACATTTATTTAAATTAGTGAAACATTTTTGAAACTATGTTCATTCGTTTCTGTTAAAGTTGGAATATCGGATGTTATAATAAAATTTAAGAAACTATCACTTTCATTTATTTCATATTGACCGGATAGAATACATCAAAAAATTACAGACTTGAAAATTCTTATCGCTAAGAGGTGAGCAAACATTAATACAAAAGTAACATAAATTATGCAGAATTAAAAAAATATAAAGGATTTGGAATGATCACTACATTTTATGAGTTGATTGATCTACAGAGTTCACTGCGTAATAAATTGAAAAGAAACGAATTTGTAATTTAGAGGGAATAATTGCATTGTTAGACTGTCATATGTGGTCAAGACGTGCTTAACAATCATTTTCCACGCCCAGTTCTGTAAATTAGTTATACGTTGTCGGAAATTAGTCATGGATTCTCACGGAAGCGAAAGAAATAGGCCTAATCTGTCCGCTAGGGCGCAGCATATTAGGAGAAGAAAATCGAATATGTTTATGCTAGCAGGAATGAGCCTTTTTGACAGCTTGAGGGCTGGTACTTTGAGAAGCCTCTTGGCCTAACCAGATACAGTATTTTAATACAGTAGTTAGTTAAGAAAATGTTTTGGGGTTTTTCTTTCGCAAGCTTTCCCATAGGTACCTTTGACTTTCCCTTGTGTTCTACCCGATCTTTTTGAGGTGTCCATGAGGTCTAAGTGCAGTCTGAAGGTGACAACTGTATTAAATTTTAATATGCTGCTTATTTAGGAATAATATTTTATAATCTGAATTTCGCAATATTTGCCAGTTCTAACCTAATTTATCAAATTCAATATGATTGTCAGACGTTTTTAAGGAATATAGCTATCGGAAATACTTATTACAAGCACATATTTATTGTTAACGCATAAATTGGAAATGTTTAAAAACGTTGCTACCCCAAAAAGGTCGAAAAAGAAGAGTAATAGAGTAGAGGGACTTCCGTGATAGTTGGGACAGACTAGTTAATTTAGAATCTCGACATCTGCAACATCTGGGGCGGAAATAAATTTATTTGAGGGATGGCCCTTGTCGGGGTTATGTTCTGCTTTAGGAGCTCTCGCCCGAAATCAATATATGGTCATTTTCTTTGAGTTAAACTTCTCTCGATCCATTACTGAATTTAATTTCATTTTATTTTTATTATTCTTCGTAATAAAAAATAATCCTGAGTTTTAGTATGAAAATATGCGTGCCACTATGGTAAATGTGTATATTTCGGTAATTATTTCATTAACAAATAAACGTGTCAACAAACATATACGTTAAATTACTATAAATGTAATAAACCTGATGAAATTATTACCGTAACATACACTTTTCTCATAATCATGATCTTTATTTCATAATAAAACTCACGATTATTGTTTGTTCATTTAACGTCTCTATATGCTGCTATCTGGTCAATTAAACATACCTATTACTATTAAACACCATTTAGATTCCATATTTGTTTACAACTACTTAAGTAGTTAACCACTAACTAAATTGGTAGGTAGTTAACGACTAATTTATTGTTTTCAATCAACTTATAAAAAATATATGTCCACGATGTTGGTGAATTAAAAAAAAAATGGTTTATGAAATTTTTTTTTTAATTATTCAAATGACCTCTCAACCAAAGTTCTTGTGAGATATTGATTCATGGACAACCAGCATTTTCCGGTCATTTGTGAGCTTTCAATTCAAAATATATAACAAGTAAAACTTAAACTTTAACTTCTTAGGTGAAAATGAATATGTAATATTGGTCAGTCGTTCACACTTTCATGCGATATTCTGTTTGAATCAATCTGGTTATATACTAGTCTATTATGTATTATATACGATCAAATATATAATTCAATAGTATTTGACCATAGCAGATTTATTATGCTACGATATATTATAACGTGGGCGTCCACGACTTAGATGGTCAGATGAAGTCGAGAGTGATGCAGGCAGCATCATTGGATCCAGAGCTTGGAAGACCTTGGCGCAGGACAGAGAAGAGTGGAGGCGACGCCTTGATGCGGCCAGGACCCGTGCTGGGTTGTAGAGCCAGTGATAATAATAATAAGATTTCTTATATGGTTTAAAGATTTCGATCATATTTAAGTTATTAATAATTAATAAATGTAGTGAGTAATTAAATTAAATTGACTTCATTTTCTTATTATCATGAAGGATTTATCATTAGTGTTAATTTGTGGAATTGAATAAGCATAAAGTTGTAAGTTAGTTAACATGTGGCATAAAATTGAAAAAGTAGCATATATAAATTATAGCATTCGTGACTAAAAGCTCCTCTACCCTGAGAGGCACAAAAGGGTGTTGTGAAAGAAGAAGAAGAAGAGATATAAATTAAAGCATTATACCTACAATTACGAAAGCCTGGTGTTGAGTCCTCATCACACAACTTTTCCTTACTATCATTTAATATTCTTGAATCTCGAAAACTTTTTGAAAAAAAAATGTCATTTGTATACCTTGGCCTTTTACAAACGCCTTTGTTCTTTTTCCATCTGTCTCATCCACATGATATCACAACAATTAATTAATGCTAATTATTTTTGACTGGTAAATTATTCTATAGTTTTTCTCTTCTTTGATTAATGATCATAAACATGTTTATATATATATATATATATATATATATATATATATATATATATATATATATATATATATATATATATATATATATATATATACATAAAATAATAAAAAATACATATGTATAAAGAAAATGCTATTTTGATGAGCCCTGTCAGAGTATGTAAACCGTAAAAGATCTAAATAATATTATTAAAGAATTTAATTGTTCATTATCTATCGTCCTCTCACTATAAATAAATAGAAATTTGAGGGTGCTATATCGGGCGAATGTGGTGGATGAGGCAGTACCTCTCACCCAATTCACAATTTTTTTATTGCTTTGCCCACTGCGGTCTTGCATTGATGAGTCGCAGAATGACGCATTCTGGTAGAATTAGCCAAATACTTTTCGATTAAAGATTGTTTCACTCGGTTCAATCGTTCACAATGAAGGTCTGCAATAACAGTTTGTCCAGGTTTCAGAACATTAATGCGAATGATTTCACGAATACTCCGTCAAACTAATAGAATCGTCTTTTTGGGAAGTAATCCCGCCTTGGCAGTGCTTCGTGGTAATTCATTTGGGGATAGCCAAATTTTGCGTTTTGGATTATAAGTTAAGACCCATTTTTCGTATCCAGTAATCGAACAATAAAAAACGGTTCTGTATAGTGCTGTTGAAGGAATACTTTGCATGTGATGGATCGGTCGTCTTTGTTCTCTTTAGATTATGGGGACCCAATATACCTGTTCTGCTTATTTTTCCAATCTACTGTAAATTTTCCCGGATGGTGGACCAAGATTGGTTAAGTGTGTTAACAGTTCCTCCTTTGTTTGACATGGAATAGCTTCCACTTCTGCACGTTGCTGGTCTTCCTAATTGATGGGAGTCAGAGAGATCCAAATTACCGGATCTGAACTTGGAAAACAATCTTTGGCATTGGATGGATCTTTGGCATGGGAGGAAGAAGGCCCCACATGATGAGTCAAACCCTGATCCAACGAGAATTGCCAGTCCTCTCTATTACGCATTACTGCCTTCCAATTTCTTAGTCCAAGTAGCATTCTGGAGTCCGCAGCCACTCAATCCTTCCAACGAAGGTTGGGACGTCTTACTCTCCTTGTACAATACACTTGGTCGGACATCATTGTTGATGGGATATCTCCCTGGTTAATACTCATGACATGACCAGTCCAGCGGAGTCGAATCTTTGGCATTAATGAACGTTTAATTTAATCGGACCTGTCTTGAAATTAGTTTCAATTTTGCCCAGTAACGTGCTAATCCTCCTAATCGGAGAGTTCGGCTTTAGCCATTGAGTGAGTAACATCGCCTCCATGTCTCTCACGTTTCTCGATTGGTAATATTGGGTCTTGCCCTGGTTGCTGATTGCTGGCTTGATCGGGTAGCCCCCTACTACATCGCCCAAGCTCAATGTCAGGTAACTTACCTTATATTACACAATAGTATATCCACGCTTCTTAATTTTGGATATTAACAAACTCAGCCCAACAGTGTGTTAACACAAGAATTAAATGCGAAATTGTCCGCAGTTTTAGATAAAGTCAATACTTGACATACTTGAAGAAAAAATGGGTAATCTTGATTTCAAATTTGACATCCTAGAAAATAAAATTGATTGAGACGGGAAAACCATAAAAACCGAACTAAAATAAATTATAGAAGAAGTGAATAACCAAAAGCGGATGAACGAATATAACAATAGAATGAAAAATGTTATTGTTTTTGGCATTATATGAAAAAATAATTCGGAAAGCAGACTTTTTTTACAAAATTATGCAACTCCATCGAGTTAAATATTAAAAAATATGATACTAAAAGAATTCAAATAGTTAATTGTCAATCTGAAGAAAGCATAGTTAGAATAATTCTTGTCTCAAATATAATAAGAAACCATATACTTAAAAACAAACGCAAACTATCAGAAATCCCTGATTACAAAACTATTAAAATAAAGGAAGATTTGCCTAAGGAAGTAAGAGAGACGAGGTGGAGTTTGTTTAAATACCTTTTGCAATACAAAGGTCGTGGTTTACGGGTACTAATGTAATATGACAAGCTCCTAAGAGCAAATATGTATATATTATTGTAAAATATTAGTAATTTTTTGTAAACCATTTATCTTGTTTATATTTCTCTTTATAATAAAGGGTTAATTTATTCATTCATTCAATATAATTGGATAAAAATCGCGAATGTTTTGGTTGTAACTTTTGTGTTACTATCCTTGCAAACTCAAAAAACATACAATGCTGGGTATTCCATTTTGGCATTTGGCTTGGCCATTTCACCCTAAATTGCAAAAGAAGTTAAATATTGAATTATTTAGAAGTGAACAAGTCACAATAAGCTTAAAATGGCTTTGACCCACCTCCCAGATATATAATGAGCAAAAAATGGCAATTAAATATCGAAATGCCCAGAAACGATATTACTTTCCAGTCCGCTTTTATATATGTAAGAAAATATTAAGGAAAAGTAAAACAATTCATCTCACTTCTTTTTCTGCTGATTTTGAGAGTTTTTAGGAGTGTCTATTGCTATGTTATAAATGAGTTTGTTTTGGTATCCTAAAAGCTAGTCATTAAATGGAAGCATTGTACAGAATAATAAATTGCAGATATATGTGTATGTTATAATCATATTTTATCCCGAAACCGTTTGTTCTTCCACACAACAGTTGGGAGCTGTATAAAGAACCACTTGGCGGGGACAGAATGAATGGAGTTATTAATTAAGATAAGAAAATTACAGAGACAAGAGCAGAGGGCTAATGGAGGGCAGGGCCACAATGGGAGTGGTGGGGGGAGATCCACAATTATCTGCACAATTAATCATAGCGGCAGTGGCCGGGTCCAAGGAGCTCTGCTGATGGAGCTGTCGTCGTGTCCCTCCCTGGATTAGGGCATCGTACATCTCACGCCAGCCTGTCTTGTCTCACCGCCATGTTTATGTCATCAAATGACTGGCTATTTTCTTAGCACATTCAACATCTTTACTAAAAAATCTGCAACAACCTTCGTATTTTCAAATACTGAAAATAAATTTATGAGTGGTTACAAGAAAGTTAACCGAATCATGGTATGACTATCTCTATTATATGTCTGGACATTGTGATTTTATATTTATATTGTGATGTTTTAGGCAGTAATGACTCAGAAATTTACAGAATATCTCTCATGTAGAAAGTCGGAGTATGTGTCCAACCATGAGAATTTTAATATCCATTTTATTTTTGCTTCGACTATAGGTAGCATCTATTCCAATTGAATTTTTTGTGCTAAATCCCGAAGTTTGGACTTGCAATTGAAGACTAAAAAAAATGAGGTAACACTCTATACTAAAATTGAGGTAAACATTTCAAAATTGTCGAAGAAACTTGTCCGTTCAAGGGAGAAACTAGTTCACGTATGACTTCCTTGAGTTGGGCTTTGAGCATTTCAAACTTCTTGTCCATAGTCAGAAGGAGAGAACCCGCAATCTGCATGGACTTTTAAAAAAATAATCATAATAATGATACAGGTAGAGTTTAGGGCTAATTTTGCTGTCCCCCTATACTCTTCGTATACGAATTCTGTTGAGGTTTTAATAAAGATTTTCTATGAAATAGCAATCAGTTAGTCATTGTGCCAATAATGCTTGAATTGTTAAAAACTAATGAGAGAAAAATATTACTGCATATCTGGTGGTTCACGTCTCCAAGACCCCTTAATGCCATACAAACTAAATAGACGCATTTCATCAGCCCCAAGCAAATTTACAATTCACAGTTTTGTAAAGATTACACCACTCAACATAGATAGCATTTTTTTAATTACTTTGCTAGCCGATAAAAACTCAGTTGTGTCTTTATTTACTGGATTTGAATGTCGAGTATTCGAAATTTATTCCTACACACTTGGTTATTTAAGAAAAACACAAATAAAACTGGAGAAGTAGAATAGGAAATATAGGAAATGATTTATCATGTCGAAAACAAACCGACAGAAATAATATCAGTTATACAAATGAGTACGGATAAATAAGGAAACTGGTGAAAACATTCAGTATAACGAAATAATATTTAATATTAACAAATAACGCGCCACAACATTTAACTATTTTATTATTTGAAATAAATAAATGTCTTTTTTTTTCCAAATAATATTTTAAATATATATCAACCCGCTAAAGATGTCTACTTATTTGTTAGGTGGCTACTAAATGATCAAGGGCAGCGTGCGGGCACTGTATAGCTGCGGCAAATATTAGAAATACATTTGAAATTTCAACTTACAGTTTCTAAAATAATTTTTCCATTCTCAATTCTTCAGTTGTTTCTTCTGGTTTAGACCGTGTCGGTGAATTTTCTGCTTACGTTTCGCCAGGCATGCTGCTGACTTCCTCAAGGCTTAATTGAGACTGAATTCAGCCTTTCATATACATTTTCAGTCTCAAGTTAGCCTTGAGGAAGTCAGCAGCATGCCTGGCGAAACGTTGGCAGAAAATTCACCGACACGGTCTAAACCAGAAAAAACAACTGAAGTTTTTTGTATAAATAGTGGCCGTGGAAACTTAAAAGAGTACTATATAATATTTTATTATGTAATTGTCAGTGTATTCTCGCAGTAACCTTTTGTCTATGCGGTACAAGTAGAATAACTGTTAATATCTTAATCAATAGATTTTTGTTGTTACAGTGGTTTTTTTTTTCAAAATATTGCATAAATGATTTCATTATTTAATTTTAATATGAATCTTTAGCTATAATATTCTAAATAATATTAGTAGCATTATATATGGGAGTCTAAAATGTAATAACCTCAAACAACAGGGATGGCCGCCTTCATGCAAAAACATCACCATAAGCCATAGCAAACACATAGTTAATTACTGTTTACTTCGTGTTGTATATTTTCCTCTTTCCTTATTATGAGTCTCTGAAATATACTGAGCCCTAGTAATATTTAATAATTATTCCTGCTTAATTAAAAGCGTATGAAACGGACATTTTTTTTTTTTTTACAAAGTTGGCTGGCATCCATGACAGGACTCGAGAGATAGGGAGGGATCAACAAGCCTGCTTTATGGGCCGTCTCTAATGTTGCCTCTCGAAAAGAGAGTCTTTGTCTTCTTCCATTTCCTGTCTTCTATTTATCCTTCCTACTTTTAATCTATCATCGCTCTCTTTACATTTCCCTTATATCCCAGAATACTTCTCAAGTAATTACAGAGAGGAAGTTCATGCTAAATCATGCTGTATGGACTTTTTACAGATATGATACACAAAAGCAGATATGAAAAATACTAATTACTCGACTGCTTCATGTATATATATACTAGCTCTAAGATTAGAAAGAGAGAAGGTAGGAGGTAGGAGAGTAGAGAGCAGAGATTTAGTAGATAGGTTATATTATGTAAGAGAGTAATCTCAAAGTTAGATGTCGTCCATAGTCAATAAGTTGTAATGATAGTCAATAGCAATGCCACCAAGTTAGTTCATAATAATGTCTCTTTTATATCACATTACGTCTGTTAAATATCTCAATAAACCTAAATTTTTCATCCGCATCTATTTTCTCTGTATATATAAATATTCCTCCACCTTTTGTTTACTAGGGTTTTGCAATTTTATCAAATCTTGATCCCCAATCCACCTTCCCTCCTATATCTTATGTCCATGGAATCATCTTTTGTCAGACATCATTTCTTCTCTCACCTCCTCAATCTGTTTTCGAGGTCTCTCACGAATTCTTCTCTTAACAGGGAGTTATTTAAGTGCTCGGAGGGACCATTCTCATCCATTCTTGTGAAAAAGTAATTATTTAATAAAGTAAATTTTTTATGTAAATAAAAATGTTCAACACATTACAAGTTTTTAGATGATGACTGAGAAGTTAACAAATAGAATACTTGGAACTATTCCTTAGGTAAGTCTGATACATACTGCCAGGCAACAAATGTTAGGAAGATTAGGATATAGTTTCCGAATATAATCCAAAAACAAAAAATCTTTGTAGGGCATAAGGCACCGCTTTCGAAATTTCACTAAAGAATAAATAGATTCAAGAACGATTAGAGAAAAGAGGAAATAGAAATCGGAGGTCAATTTTAGATTGGATGACACAGAAATATCAACAAATTCATATACCTTACTAATTATTTGGTGACTCAGTCAGTGTTCTTTAAATAAATAATGAGAGCAACATAATACAAATACTGAATCAAGTCAAATATTCCATCTAGCACATCCAATATTCAATTACATTTATAATGATTTTAAATAAAATTTAACCATTTTGTAATTGAAAATGAATTCTTAATAAAAAAGGTTATCCATTTAGCCTAAATACTGGATTTCAATCTAGTGTATTCCAAGAAGTAATTGTATAGTATGTATTAGTAGTTAAGGCCCTGAGGGATTTTAATTAAATAATACACTTGCATAGATTAGTAAGTTGTAAGTGAGAATCCCTGAGTATTAGACAAACTTTAGCAAACATGATTAACGAGTATCAGGTACACGATGCAAGTCTGGTCGAACAAATTTTTAAGATTCAATTGCTGTTTCTGTTGGAAGTTGATACTTAAGCTTTCAATTGAGAATTATGATATAAATAATTAGGTGTCAATTTACTTTTTGTGAAATTAATTACTTTATTTGATTCGTCTTTGTTGCACAAATTTCTTTTTTAAATTTAAATTATGCTATACTTCATTTTAGGAACCATATAAACATGTAATTTTATAATTGTTAACTTAATTTTACAATTATTAAGAATGAAAATGTTTTGGTGAATAGAATTAAAAAATAAAATATTCAAATTTCGAAATGTATACCACTTAAGAATGTACCAATTATAAGAATTTAATATTTTTTATTTTATTGTGATTATTTAAATATTTTTCTGCTGAAGAGAAAATATTTGTCCTTGCCTTGATTCGAACCAGGATCTAAGCTACCTGGGCTCATAACCAGGCCAGACAAATTCATTCTGACGATCATTCTCTTCATTGATCTCACATCCCCAGCACTCGCCATTTTTGCGATGCACATATGGGGAAGAATATTCATTGAACATTACTTTATTTGGGATCTGGTTGACGTACGTCAATTTTATCCTTATATTTTTCTTAATGCCATCCCGGCCAGGACAAATCTTTTCTCTTCAAAATAATAGGGTGTATATAAAAAAATGACCTTCAACTGACCATTTTCACATTCCCCATGGAGAGAAGATGGTGACGAACAATATCTTTCGACACACCACACTCCCCGTGTTCGCGACAACTTGTAGACGGATTTGACTCAACAGCTTCCTTCAGAACCTCATCAATATCCATTAATAGTCACCCGGAGCCCTTCTTCCTCTTCAACGTCGTATCTCCACTGCTAAATTTTTCAAACCAATGTCGCGCAGTGTGCTGGTACATGACACTTTCCCCTTCATATTTAATAATTTCTCGAGTTGCTTCAGCGGCTGTGAATTTTTTTTCCAGTAATGTCTTATAATTACGAGAATTTCGTAGGGCACTGTAATGTTTCATCTTTGACATAAATAACTAAACTGAAGATTTTTTTTGAAGAATCAACAAGCTTAGAGAATGCTCTAAAGGGACTATTAAGTGTTGGTAAATAATAAATAACATTAAAATATTTACAGACTTTTGAACTCAGGAATTTGATAAAACGGTCATTTTTTTTTTTATACACCCTATAAAAAATATTTAAATAATCACAATAAAAAAAAATATAAATATGAAATTGACGTACGTCATCCAGATCCCTATAAAAGTAGTGAACATTCTTCCCCATATTTACATCGCACAAATTGCGAGTGCTGGACATGTGGGATAGAAGAAGAGAATGGAGTTTTTGGCTTGGTTACAAGCCATGGTAGCTTAGTTGGTAGAGCATGTATGAGTATGAGTAGAGTATCCGCTAGAGATGCGGAGGACCCGGGTTTGAATCCCGGCCAGGACAAATATATTATCTTCAAAATAACAAATATAAGAATCTAAGTAAACTTATATCCACACAAAAACATTCTTTCCAATATGTATGTATGATAAGATTGTTATCTGATAGACACAGCGCTATCTTTTTATAGTATATCAGATAAAAAGCCAATATGATTGTATATGTTTAGATATCCGAGGAAAATAAGGTAATCAGATAATCAGCGGTTTTTAAAGTTCATTCTAGTTCAGAAGATCACAAAGATGAGCAAAATAAATCGCGATTCCAAGCTGATAAGATCTTTAGATTATAAATCTTCATATTATGGACCTTGCTTTTTGCATTTATCAGATTTTATCATTTATATATTTTATTTTTACCTAACTAAATTTTAAGTTATACTTTTTATTTTCATCGATTTCTTTACCATCTTATTTTTATATATCAAAATACACTAGTAAAATATGGTGTGTTTTAAAAAATAACTTATTAGATATTTTAAATATTGCAATTAAATTTGAAATTTAACAAGACTGGAATGTCTGTAATCTGTAATCTGAGAAGACGGAAAAAACAGGGACTTGAAGAAACGTTGCTAATTCAAAGAAAGTGGAAATATGTATTTTGTTCCGATGCAAATGGCAACTGGTTAAAAGACAGTTTTGTGTTATTTTGTTACTATTTCTTAGATTCTTCAGCTTCATCCCTGGATTATGAAATCAGCCAATTGGTAATATTTTGTGATTTTCGTTAGTAGAAATACTTTTGAAATGCATACTTAACCGTTCATTTATATTTAATCATACATTAATTGACCTAAAACAATTACGTTATTCTGATAACAATTTGTAAAATCGTAAAGATATTAATCTTTTTGGAATTTTACTAATTTAAGAATCGGGGGGTTAAAATGATAGCAGTTAAATATAGTTGTCACTTTTCGAACCTTTTCATTACAACGTGTTGATGTTACAGTTATTTAGAAAAATGATAAAATAACATTCAAATATTATCGACGCTATTGCTTAATTTAGCACAAAATGCTGCCTTAGTTGGAACTAGGTTGTAATATTTAACTACAGGATTAAACCTTTTGAATCCCCGACTTTATTAATTATTTTATTTTTATATCTCTCATGTATAAATGCTAATCTGCATAAGATATAACAATTTATTTTTATTTGAGGAGACTATATGAACGGGCAAGTGGCGTATCAATAACAATTGGGTAGTCTTCAAAGATAAAATAGTATGGTACTTACAATGATATCTTATAGAAAATGATTCCCGGTTATATTGTTCAAATGATAGCGTCACGAAGATTAAGAGGGGCTTGTGAAGTGGCAGAGCTTAGTACGAATAAATCCCTAAAAAGTTAATAAGCGCTGTGCTGACTGGGAAGCATCTCAGGGGAAGATCGAGACGTAGGTGGGAAGATTGCGTCAAGATTGATTTGACGGATTTCATTAAGGTAGTGGTCTGTTGACTGAACTTTGTAAGCAGTGATTGGTGGTATTGGCATCGAGTATTCAAGTTCACTAAGCCTTATTTTTATTAAGTGTTTTGATTATTTCATTTTTTTTTTTGTAAAACCTTATTACGTTCTTTTATGTTTATTTTTACAGAAGCCTTATTATTATATAAACTGATTTTTATGTGATGATTCTCCACTAATTTTGATGTTCCTTGAAATTCTAAAAATTACGAATGCTCATAGTTTTAAACTCCATTTTAAAAAAAAATAAAAAATAAATTATATAACTGAATCTTATTACAGATTAATATAACTTTATATTTATGTTTTTATATCTGTATGAATTTGTTATTAGAACCTTATTTGGTCAACAGTATTTCGAATATGTTTATTTTGAAATTAAATATCCAGCAATAACATAAAATTGAATAGTCTCACTTTCAAAATGAAACGCTCAAATAACGATATATTTACAAAGTTTATAGTTCAAATTCAGTTAAGATGTTACATAAAAGTTTATGTTTTTTTTTTTAAATTCGTAATAAAAAATCGCTGAACAAATAAATCTAGCATTGTTTATTACATCCCGTAGATATGAGTTTCAATAAGATTATATTTCTTTGAAGAACGGGGATTCAGTGCTTACATAAAATATATCCCGATACAGGACGAAACAAGGTTTCACCTGGCTGATGGAAAGAAAACTGGGAAACAACCGAACTATAACTGAGTATATCCAGTGATGCTATATCCGCCCTGCCTGGGGCCGAGCCTCGCCGATTTCATTAAGTTCTTTAGTGCCCCAGCTCTCCTCCTGACACAATACTCTCCTTTCTTCTTCTTCTTCTTCGTAGATAACCTATTTTGCAGGCTTCCGATAACTCCGGCTATACACTGCCCAACTTTTCTCCTTACTTCTCCACCCTCTTCCAATGATTATGCTGTGGCAAAATAATGGCCTCTTTCGCACTCCGCTCTCTTGGGGGAACTTTGTTTACAAACTCTAAGAGTGCTATTTTTAGCTTACATGTAATAATCACTGCAACTTTTTTGCTTACAGCTATTTATTCTCCTAACGAATCTTCAACAGCCATTTTTTTTTTAAATTCAATTCCAAGATACTGCAATATCTACGAGATGCCTATTACTATAACCAAATTTTAAATACTTTTTTTAATCAATGCAATAAATATCCGACGTGTCTACTGGAACAATATTTCCGGGAACTGTCTCTTTTTTTTTAAGTGAAAACTTCTTTCGCCTCGTTTAGTTACTTTCAATATGGAGAAAAACTTTTGGGGTCGCGTCAGCAACATGAACAATATGTTCGTGGCGTGTTGTGCGAGTTGACGCATAGTGGCCAGTGTTTGAGTTATACGATTTGTTTTAAATAACATTAATTTATAACACAAGGGAACAAATTTTTATTAATTTTTTGTTGCATGGAGTTTTAGGCCTGTTGTTTACTAATTAGAGGTTGGTGATTACAAATCTAGCCTCAGTTTTTCTCCAGCACCTTTTGTTTTTGGCAAACAGCTGATAGACATATATTTGTACTAGTCACATTCAAACTTCAATTCAACTGAGTTGCTTAGTGAAAAAGTTTGTGCTCTTGTGTTAAATAACAATGTCCAAGTTAAGAAATATCTGTAGAAACGATCCAAACTATTTCTGTAACATTTGTGGTGAATATACATTCAAAAATTGTAGGCTAAGTGTGTCAGAGTTTATAACACAGGTATATTTTGATTACTTTGGATTCGCTTTGGACATCCGTGACAAGTACTGGATCCCTCATATGGTATGTAAAACATGTGTTGAGTCTTTGAGATTATGGGCAAATAAGAAAAGACCCCATTTTAAGTATCAAACACCAATGATTTGGCGGGAACCTAATAATCATCAAGATGATTGTTCTTTTTGTGTGATTGATATTAATGGAATTAATAAAAATAACCGGTCGAAATGGTCTTATCCAAACTTGTTATCTGTTACTCGACCAGTCTTGTTCTCTGGCGATGCACCAGTACCCCAAGCTTCTTCATCTGTACAAAATGATCATGATATAGAAAAACAAAACTATTCTTCAAGTGATGAAAGTCGGACAAGTGATTCTTACCCTGATTTTACTTCTGAGCCCCAGCTCTTTAATCAGGAAGACCTCAATGCATTAATCAGAGATCTTGGTCTTTCTAAAAAGACATCGGAGATTCTAGCTTCTCGATTAAAGCAAAGAAATCTTTTAACCCCAGAAACAAGAATTTCATACTATCGTAACCGAGAGGCAGAATTGCTGTCATTCTTTTCTAAAGATGACGACTTTGCTTTTTGTTCAGATGTTCCTGGTTTATTGAAAGCAATGGGAGTACAGAAGTATGATCCAAATGAATGGCGTTTATTTATTGACTCCTCTAAACGTAGCCTGAAATGTGTACTTATGCATAACGGCAATAAGCTGGGTTCGATACCGATTGCACATTCAACTACAGTCAAAGAAGAATATGCTACTGTAGCTTCTGTAATGGATAGAATCAAATACAACGAACAAAAGTGGTTGATAAGTGTTGATCTAAAAATGGTGAATTTTCTTCTTGGACAACAAGGTGGATATACAAAATATCCATGTTTTATTTGTTTATGGACAGCAGAGCTAGGTCTGAGCACTGGATTAGAAAAGATTGGCCTTCCAGGCAATCTATGGTTCCGGGACAACTGAATGTAATAAATGAGCCCCTTATGCCCACGGATCGAATAATACTGCCACCTTTGCATATCAAACTAGGGCTCATGAAACAATTTGTCAAAGCTTTGAACAAGGGTGGTGATTGCTATAAATACATCTCTAAGAAGTTCTTTAATTTGAGCCAAGAAAAAATTAAAAATGGAATTTTTGATGGTCCCCAAATAAGAAGGTTGATAAAGGATGAAAACTTTATTAGTTACATGACTGATATTGAAAAAAATGCCTGGAATGAATTCGTTTGGACTGCTCAAAATTTTCTGGGAAACAAAAAGGAAGAAAGCTATGCGGAGCATATTGAACTAATGTTGTTACACTTCCAGCAGCTTGGTTGTAATATGAGCATCAAAGTACACTTCCTCCACAGCCATTTGGACCGTTTCCCTGAAAATCTTGGTGATCTGAGTGAAGAACAAGGGGAACGGTTCCATCAGGACATTCGAACTATGGAGGAACGTCACCAAGGTCACTGGAATGCTCACATGATGGCGGACTATTGTTGGAGCATTAAAAACAGCCCCCGTGAACCGAATCAAGCCAGAAAATCTTACAAAAGAAAATTTTTTGATATGTAGTGGTAATTTTTTTAATAGTTTTCTTAATAAAAAATATTTTCATCTTAAAAAACAGTTTATAATTATAACCCCAAAAGTAAAGCTGATACAAACAAACTGACTTCAGATCTTAAATCAGCACCTCGAGGAAGTAGAATATTAGTCAAAATATTTCATGCAACAAAAATGTTGTTCCCTTGTGTAATTTATAATGATATGAGAATAACAATATTTAATTTAAAACTTCAATAACAGTTGAAATTTTCGTTCCTCCTAAAAGATTTTATTTCTCATAGTTATGTGTAATTTTTTATAGAATGATTGAAAGTACAAACGATAAAAGCATTGTTGAACTTAACAGGATAATAAAGCTACAATGAGCATTAAATTCATTAATATGCATGATAATATAATTAAAAGCTATAAATAGCATAACTAATAAATACATTCTAACTAATAAATACTAGTAATTATTTCGATTAAGTTATTGCTATTTTCATTTGAGCCATTAAATGTTTCGATTAATAAATAAACTACTTTAAAATGTATATATTTATTGTTTGGATTGCCAGTTAAGGTGAAAACCACACTAATGTTAATAATATAAATATAAAATAATAAAAAAAAGAGTTGCATTTGAACCTTGGAGGTGGTGGGATGCTTCTTGGATGCATTATTCTTGTTTTGTTTTGTTTTTGTTCTTTTGTTTTGTGTTTATTTCTCTATCTGCCCTGAGGATGCCTGAATCGGCGAAATATTGGACAGATAATTTCAATTTCTGTTATAGTTTGGAGACTTAAGTGCTTTTTGTTGGATTTTTTTCCACGGTCTTAACATTTATGTAAGGTCTCTTTTTATTTTTCAATATTTATATATTTTGTGGAATAGCTATAAATGCACTGGTGTCTTGAAAATGTTGTTTTTCTTTTCATTGCAATCTTACTTTCATTTTTTCATATGGTTTTTGTCTTATGTTTTGGTGTTGTTTACAATTATTTATTTTTTCCTGTTGTGCTTTTTGTAGTCTGATGAGTGTATGTTGAATTTTAAAATTCTCCAGTATTTATCAGCTGTTTTTATCTAACCTTATCCAGCCGGGGTCGAGTAACCATCCTTATGATTCATTAGTTGCATTCGAGCCTTGGAGGTGGTGGGATGCTTCTTTGGTGCATTATTCTTGGTTTGTTTTGTTTTATTGTTTTGTTTTGTTTTGTTTATTGTGTTTTATTGTCTTGATTTGTTTTGTTTTTTTCTCTATCTACCCTGAGGATGCCTGAATGGGCGAAATATTGGACAGATAATTTCAATTTCTGTTTTAGTTTGGAGACTTAAGGGCTTTTCGTTGGAATTTTTTCCACGGTCTTAATAAAATAATTCAGACTATATTTGAGACAGAAATTTAAATAAGAGCACAGTTATGTCAAAGTTTTGAGTTTTGACAACTTTATTATGCTTTAAATAAGCATCTTGAATGTTCGAAACAATAAATATAATTGAGAGAAAAAACGTTGAACATTTCAACCATAGTTACGACGCCAAATTCTTTGAATATCTTCTTAAAATAGATCAATATTGATCTTTTTTTGTTTTTATTTAATTCTCTAGGAGTTGAATCGAATATTTACATGATTCAATTTCGAGAGTCAATAAACAGGAGACTTGACTTGCGAGAAAGAATTACATTTTTGTAAAACGGAACGATATTACATGATTTTAAATATACATTTACATAAATATACATGATTTTAAGTATACATCGCAAATTGCGAGAACACGGATCATATAGGATCAGTGAAGAGAACGGATTGGTCCGACCGAGGTACGAACCAGGATAGCTTAGTTGGTAGAGCACCATGACGGAAACCCATCATCATCATCATGGGAGACCCGGGTTCCAATCCCGGCCCTCGGCATATCTTTTCTCTTGAAAATAAAATTATTTTAAATATACTTTCTGATACGAACTAACTAGATTGATTATTAACTAAGGATTAACATTATAACTTATCAACTAACATAGCGATAATTATCATAACTATTTTCTTAACATACTATATTCTAGTCATTCTATCTTCATTACCTTCTCATCTCTATCGCTATCTCTTTTAAAGCTGGTATATTTGCATATAAAAGAGGAAGGGAGGTCAAGAAAGTTACATTGCTGACAACTCGGAAGAAATTTCACAACTTGGAGGTAATGAACCCACATTTAATATTCCCTTAGGTCATCAACCCTACCTTATAACTTATGCAAAATTATAATTTTCTGTCCATAAGTTTTTCTCTGCCTTCTTATTGATATACCAAAATATATAAATGGGTTGTTTAATTAAAAATTGAAACATTTTTTTTAATCCGTTTACTTATATTAAAACATTCCATATCAAATTTTAAGGGAATATTCATTCTATTTACGATTGCAAAGGTTCATTTATAAATCATAAACTTTTATAAGAATTTTTTTATAATGGCATAGATAAACTTTCTCTAACATAATTCTTAACTCTTATAAATACTCGAATTGAAATGAGCTCAGAAAAAAACGATTTAAAATCTTTGTTAATTTGAAGTTTTATAGAATCTGGGGTGAAAAATTTCATCTTGTTTGCAACAATATGTTTTGTTTATTTTTTGGAAAAAGAAACAGAATAAATAATGTTTATGTTTTGTATTATTTAACTAATCGTAATAATATTATTTAAAAAAAAGTGCAAAGTAACAACTATTTTGAATTTCTTGAAAGTTAAGGTTGCACTTAGTTTGTCTAACAAATAAAAATTCTGAAATCGGGAATATTTAATATTTTTTACTAAAACAAGAAAACAAATGAAAAACTAATTTAAATGTCTTTATTATTTATAATTATTAGTGTTTGTGTTGTAGGAATAATCTAACGGTTATCATTATTATTCCTTAATAAATAATAATTTCCTTCAATATTAAGTTTTCTGTTAGAATAGCTCATGTTTTTAGTTCACATGCAAATTAAATTTAAAAAAAATAAAAGATAGAAAAAAAATGAGACAATGAAGTAAGGAAAATAAAAAAAATTGGTCGGAAAAAAGCCGACATGAGAAGTTCTGGTACTGCCTACGGGCAAACCGCAACAAGCTTCCTCTGAAACCGATATTCTTCAACAAAGGAAAAAAAGCCCACGAAATTCAGCCGGGATTCACAAATAGAACAGGGAAGTCCTAAAAACTATCAAACACTACAGAACCTCAATTTTAAATTAATGAAGACGAAAGTTCTCACATTATATTAAAATTACCTCAAAATCAATTACAAATATACTTAAGAATATGATTAATTACATCCAATGTTTAGTTGTGTTAGCATAATATGATAAGCACGAAATTACCAATTGTGTAATGAATTTTATTCAAGAACTTCATAATGTAATACAACATTATCATAATAAACATTAAAAAAGCGCAATGCAGGTGCGACCTGTAGCCTAGTGGTTAGCGTAACAACCTACTAAGCTCAGGATCGCGGGTTCGTAGCCCCATAGTTAAAGGGGTTAAAATACCCTTTGTCATGCCGCTCTTCGGAAGGGACGTTAAACGGGGGTCCCGAGCATGTAGGTTGTCAGGTACTCGTTAAAAATCCCTATCCTAATTAAACCTGGATATGCAAAATTTAGAGCTCCCACTGTAGCATCGTCCGATTAGCCATAGCAGCATAAAATGATGTTAAAAGGACAAAAAACAAACTAATTGGTTATTTATCAGCGATTAGGTATTATGAGGTTACGAAAGAATAATAATTCCATGAGATTAAAATACTAATTTAATATTGTTAATTCCACTTAGTAGATAAAAAAAGTAATGTCTATCAAAAAGATCTGGTCAAAGAATAACAAGAAAATACCTTTCTGCCCGAAATATCCCCGCAAAAGGGCTGAAAGAACCCTAATTACAACTGACTTTTGATCAAAAGGTTGCCTGGATTTTGCACCATAAAATTAGGCTCCTCTAGCTTGGGAATTTGACAAAGGCTGTTGATGAAAATGTAACTTGAAAAATATTAAAAGCATTATCACAAAGTTCTGATCCCGATTTGATTTAAATAAGATAAGAATGACTTAAATGTGTGAAAAAATAAAAATCAGCATGCTTGTTTAATATTTTTCAGTGAAACTAGTGACGAGAGCTAAAATATATGTCAATTAACTATATAATAGCACTTTAAATGATTTTTATGTAAGGTACTTTTAAATATTTTTATATTGATGAGAAAAGATTCGTCTTGGTCGGGACTCGAACCCGTCATGTATATTATAACAATTCATGTAAAAAAAATCTAAGTAGGTACATACTAGAACAAAAATATTTCATTCTGAATTCTCCATTTATCGAAACAATTTGAAAACTTTTCCCATAAACAAATACTTATAAAATAAATTTAATTATTTATTTTCAGGGATGTTACGTGTTAAAACAGGCTAAATTAATATTTAAAGGTGTTAAATACATAAATAAACAAATAAATAAATGTTAAATACTGTTCTGGAAATCAAAATTCAAAAGGGACACATGCTATTAATACATTAAAACAAAAATATAATACATTATAATTCCGATGGAAGATTCTTCTATGATATACTAAAACTTTAAACATTGATTCATTAATTATATAAGCCCTTTATGATTTAAAAAAAAGATACCAAGAATAAAATTTAAGCTTTCTATTATCATACTTACCAGTTTCAATATTTTACCATGTTTATTTGGAGGGATTCTAAACGAAAAATCAAATTAATTTTCATATAGATAATGAAAACGTTTATTGGTTTATATATAATATTCATCCCTTTCATGTATTTAGAATGTAGAATAATTTAGGCATAAATTGTACATCTAAAGGTGACAATGATAAATGGTAAATTAGTGAATCTTGTTCAAAAAAATAAATAATTAGGTATGAAAATAATAATATGTAATTCAACCCCAAAGATTAATTAATTAAATATTGAAACCTTATCATTAAGAGTCGAGTCAAGGTGGAACTAAATCTTTGACATTGTTTTTTCCGGCATAGATTATGAAAAAAATATAAAATCAGTTGATAATAATAGTTTACCTTTCAATGCAGATATTTACATGTTTACTATAGTAATTGTTGTATTTTGAAAATTGAAGTAAAAGAATTTATGAAGACGAGTTACCTATAGAGTAACTGTCCAAAAATCAATTTTAATATCTTTAATTTTAATACATTCGGCACTATAATATAATATATACCAAGCAATTTAAAAACTACTTCACACAATATTATTTACAATTATCAGATTTCGAAAAAGTTTATTAACATGTTTCATTCAAACTCTTTTATATCGCTCGAAAACTGGTGATGGTAACCAGAAAGTGTGCATTCAATTTAAAGATGAAACATATCGCTCCATCAAAAGAACAATGTCATAACTCAAAAAACTTAATTTTTCAACAGAAGTATGTGAAAGCTTCATGTGAGTTAAAAAAAAAAAGGTATTGATAAAGCAAATCATTCTATTGTAATGATGGTATTGAAATCTTATTATAAACCATTAGAAATATTATAAAAGCTTTAAACTGTTTGGATTTTAACTTGTGTCATTATTCCAATAAAACTTTTAAAAGTTACAACAAAACATGACTTTCTTAAAAAAAACGAATACTCAGGTTGGAAATGGAATATTAAATTAAAATGCTTCAACCAATATAGTTGCTACTGAAGGCTGTACTCAGACTTTTGAGTGCGACACTCATCGCACTGTGCGCTGTAGCACTCTAGGATTACCTGAGCCTGTGAAGGAGGCCAAGTCAGGAGAGAGCTCCCATATCCCGGGAAGGTGTAGATATAATCAAAAAGCCACTAGCGAAGGAAATGGGGGCATATTCTTGCCAATGGTGGGACTGAGGGGGAGACAATAAAGAAGGTGCTCGTTATGAGGGCCAGGAATGAAGAGGCTAATAGCCTTCCTTGGCGAGGAGCCAGCGGGATCGCTATATAATACACCCATCCTCATCCTCATCCACTTCCCCATCCTCATCCTTCAACATCAACCGCAACCCATGGAGGGAGGAATCGTCCAGGGGTCGTATAAATCTGCGTAGAGTTGATGGCCACAGTAATAAATTACGGTATATCAGCATTTTAACGATTGTACAAAAAAAAAACCTTTATAATCGGTCAAAACATCTTATACAAGTAGTTAAAACAAATATATTAATTTACTAAGAGTATTTTATTCTTTTTCACCTCCAAAATGATAACACTTCATTGAACGAAGCCATACAATTTACTATTGAATAACGTGAGACCTAAACAGGAAAAAAAATCGGTACTTTTGAAAAAAAAAATCAGTAGCTTCTGGAAGTATTTTACCACTTTTTTTTTTTATTTTAAGAAATTCACTAAGTGTTATCCTGTTCATTTTAGATTGGGCGAAACAAAATTAAAAATACAAATCATGAAATTAAATTTAATAGACTAGAAAGGAATTTAAACAGACAATAAAAAAAATAACTTGAGATAAGGAGGTAGATTTAATGGACACCTGCTAGATTACAAGTACCGAAAATTCTATCTTGATGTTAAATACTGAAACGTAGAGAGAAATGTCATAATTATACTTCCTGTCAAACCCAACTTGATTCGACACTAAAACTTCAATAAATCTAGCATTCAAATATGTTTTATTTTTAAAAGGATTTTTAATTACTAAGAGTATTTTATATAAATTTACTAAGAGAATTTTATTCTTTTTCACCTCCAAAATGATAATACTAATAATACGAAGCCAAACAATTTACTTTTGAATAATGTGAGACCTAAACAGGAAAAAAAAATCGGTACTTTTGATTAGCCCGATCACCATGAACTGTTTTCTTATATCATTTATAACATGAATACTACTAATTATGATATTGATGATACCTGCCGAATCATTTATAATAATGATAAATGAACCATTGAACCAGCCACTCAACTATTAAACTAAGCTCTAAACATGATCCTCACGCCGCACAGCGATAAAAGAGGGAAAGATTATGACGATGATGATGGAAATTGAAATATAAAAAATGTTACTATTTTGACTTCACTGCCCAAGCAATGATCTCAGTGAGAAGTATGGTCCTACGATCTGAAAAATATTGAAATAATAAAATGATATGCCACCCTGAGATTGTTACCACTGAGGTACAGTAATACTGTATCGTTAATTACTTAAAACATATCTCTCTCTTTTCCAAAGGTTGACGTATGTTGACGGGGACCCGTTCGTTTTATGTGACAGTCTACATGTTGAGTTGTACCCTTTTTGCCTCCTACTGCCGCTGTCCTGTATTTGAAGGGTACAGAAACCGAACCTAAGGGACACTTAAACTATCTACGCAAACCATACCATATTTACTACTCCTAACGTTCCAAATAGTGTCACATATAAATGTAATAATAAAATACTAATTCTAGACCCCTCTAGCCATATTCATTTTTCATATAGAAATGTTTTTTGTTCAATTTACAACAAAACATTTCCATGTCATCTGCCTTTCCAAATCCATTTGATGAACTTTTCATCTTTAGAATTATTCCGAGCTTCTGGAAGTATTTCACCGTTTTTTGTTTTGTTTTTTAAGAAATTCACCAAGTGTTATCCTGTTCATTTTAGATCGAAAATAACACATTAAAAATACAAAAACATGAAATTAAATTCAATAGACTAGAAAGAAATTTAAACAGACAATAAAAAAAATAACTAGACAAAGAAACTAAATCACAGCGCGGTATTAATTTAATAACGCTTACAAAAATAACTCGAGATAAGGAGGTAGATTTAATGGACACCTGCTAAATTACAAGTACCGAAAATTCTATCTTGATGTTAAATATTGAAACGTAGAAAGAAATGTCAAATAAATAGAAAAATAGGTAGCAGGTTACAAAGGTTATCACAGTATACCACCACCTATGGAGTACCTCAAGGGGCTGTACTTGGGCCATTACCGTTTGCTATCTTCACGGCACCAGTGATCTCAGTGAAGCATCCAGGAGCAGCGGTAGCGGGCTGTGCTGATGGCATCGGCATTAACGCATCTAGCTTCAATGCGCTGAGAGATCGCGCATACAGCCTCGACAACAATAGTGGAAGATGTCAAACAGAACAGCATCGAGGTGAATTCGGTCAAGTCGGACGCAATCGTGATGTCGTTTCAACGCGGAAAGAAACCACTATCCTCGACCTTCTCTGTGGAGGACGAAGAAGCACCTCAACATCTATACTCTATCTTGGTATTACTCTAGCCAGGCATCTCACCTTCACAAGTCACATAATGAGGAGACACAAGCTAGCCAGACAGAAGTCGCATAGGCTCTACCACCTGCTCACCTCACCGCAGCTCTCACTACGGCTCAAGCTACAAATATACAAAGCTATTATTCGACCAACACTGTTATATGGTGCACCACTACTCCGCTACCTGTACCGGTCATCCCTCAAAAGACTGCAGAGTTTCCAGAACTCCGTCCTTAGGCGAATAGACAGGGTGACTTCACTTGACAGGGCAAACAACGACATCAGCCGTGAGGAATTTAGACTACCCACAGTGCCTGATTACATCAGCTGGAAGCACATCAAATTCTTAGATGGGCTATAGACGTGTACTAATCCCCTGTTGAACGCAATATCCCCTTTTCCCAGGCCTGGGAGATGGCAAGGCACACTCCCTCTGTTAGACGTTGTCACCAAGGGAGGAAGCTCTACAGTCTTTAACTCCTCAATCTCATTCCCCATTCCTATCCCTTCACCCGACCTCATTCTTTTCCTACCTTTCCTTTCCTACCCTTATCCCTTATCCCGAAAATGGTCCCTCCCCATTGTAAAAACCAAGGCAAAGGCAAAGCCACAAAATTAAAGCACCCGTTGTAAGAGCACAATTGCCTTATAATATAATACCCTAGGGTTAATCAAGGCCTTAGTTATAAGTTTTATATGGTTGAATGGGAGCGGAGTGGCTCAGTGGTAGAGCACTGAGCTGACATGCCGAAAATCCTGGTTCAAATCCTGCTGCGGGAAAGGCTTTTATTTAGTCTGTTAACAACTGGAGATAGATCATATAGGATCTAGGACCCTCCTGGGGCTCACCCAGCATCTATAAAGTGGGTGTCCAAAATAAGGGGGAAAATCTGGCGGTTGAGCGTGATCTAGGACAAATCACCTCCCTACACAACCGTTGTCCATGAAACAGTACTATCTCTACCATATACTGAACCCCAGACACTTCGCGGGCTGTAGTGGGACAGTTTTTTTGTTTTTTTTAATGTTTTTGGTATAAGTTTGTATTTTTGTATTGTAAATAAGTAAATTAGGAGGGTAAGAAAAAGGAAATAATAATAACATATGCAAATTAATATTCATATAACGATTTATTTTTCTTCAGACAAATTAAAATGATAAAACATTCTGTAGCACCATTCATGATACAAATTAAATAGTGGTGTTCAAAGTACTTAATACAACGATTCCATAAACTAAGTGACCATAAATCAGCTTTACTGATTCTAATCATGAGCTTTCCAAAGTTACAAGCAACAGTTACTAATTCAGCCCAACTCTTAATAGGGAATAAAGGTTATCGGACCAAGTTAAATGATTTTCCACTAAGTAACCAAATTGGTAATAACTCATATTTATAGGAACGGATACTCTAAGCTCCAGAAGTGCTAAAAGGAATTTTTTTAGTGAAAACTTCTTTAGCCGCGTAGAGGACTTTAGACTTACGGTAGGGGAAAATCTTAAGATGTTCGCGTTAGCAGCAAGAACGACATGATTCTGACGTATTGCGCGAGACTGGCGGCGCGTAGGAACCTATAAATGAGCTATACAATGTGTTTAAATCAACTTTAGTTTAAATATTATAATTCCATTGATATAATACTAAAATTTATATAAAACTAAAAAGTTGTGCAATTGATGGTAATAATAATAATAACTTACAAAATACAAATACAAATCAAGTTATTCATAATATAACTACATACTAATTATTGATATACCATAGTTGGCTTGTGAAGCCCATTAGATGTTTTGATTAATAAAAAAATACATGAAAATATATATAATTATTGTTCGGAGTGTCAATTAAAGTGAAAACCAGACTAATGTAAATACTTTAAATTTACAAATTTGAAATTTAAATAATTCAGACTATAATTGATTTATACTATACATTCAAAAAATAATGCAGGTATTCCAAAGTCTTGAGTTATGACTTCTGTCAGCAGTACTCATGACTGGCTATTTAAATTTATTTAGACTATAGTGCATAGAGAGGCATTCACTGTCGAAGGTACATTCAGTTTTATAAGGTCTTATTTTTGCATTCTAGATGTTCATTTCTTAGTGTGGATACTTTTTTTAATCCATAAGCCATTTCCATTTTTAGAATTCGGTCTCTATTGTTAATAATCCAATTTTACACAGATACAGATTTTTTTTACCTTTTTGATCTGACTTAATTCCGTAAAGGTGAATAATTCTTATAACAGACATTTTTAAATATAAATCTTCCTTATTTCCTCTAACACAAACAGTTAAAAATAAAAACAAGATAAACAATCATTTCAAGCTACTAAGGAAGAACATAAAATAGCATAAACAAGAAAGGGGTAATAAAAGACTGGAGATGACTGAGATTCATAGTGGACTATCAGTCGAGGCCTATCCGCGGACAGGTCCCTAAATCAGGACTGCCGCTGGATCCAGGGGTTATTACACATTATTGTTACTACGACCCCATGCCATTTACATATCTCTCTTGTATAGCGGGTCCCGACCCAATTAGTCGTCCCTAATGCAAGGAAAACACCGCCCTCCCCCTCCTCCTGTTCAAATCAAGACATGTATTTAAAGCTATTCCCCGCTCTAGTATCCCAATGGAATAATCAAGATATAATTTAATTGTAATAGTTAATCGATGCTCTGGCTTTTGGTAAGATTCTGAATTCAAATGTAGTGTTTACTAAATCCTCATCTTCATACAATACATAGAGGAACTTGTTATTACTAGTTCCTGATGATTATTATAATACATCTTATTGTAATAAGCTATAAGGCTTTAAAATACAAAAATAAATTGTTTGAAAAGCTCCTATTAAATAATAATATGTTTAATGAAAAAAATTGTACCAACGCAGAAGCCTACAATTTGACACACGTTATCTGAATTCGACAACGTGAATCATGTATCAATCGAGCTGATTATGAGCCCATTATATTTTTGCCTTTATATATCAAATCAAGATCGGTATTGTCACATTGTTTAAAATAACTCATCATGAGTTAGTTTAGTAAATTTACATTCTGTTAAAATATTATATCCTCCTCATCAATGTGTGTATCAATGTATTTGAAAATTATGTATAGTGAAATTTCTGACAACTACCTGAGTTGTTAAGGAATATATGAACTCCAAACGAACCTATCTTTATAGCCACATCTTATCAGATTTCAAGACGTATCAATCTAAATCGGGGTTATGATGATCAACGGGACTTTAAAATACATACCTTATCGATTTATGCTGACAATACATCTAGAAAAAAATTAAAATAATCTGAAAATAAAACCTTCGCCAGACGGTATAGTTAAAAGTTAAATCGCATTATTTATTTATTTTTTTAATATTTGAAATATTTTAAAACATGTGAAAACATAAATTACTTCTTAAAAGTACCGTATCAATCAAGAGTTTTCTTAGAAAACATAGAAGTTTTTTCTTAATTTTTGATATACCGATATTTGTTTTTAAAGTAATATCTCTTTGTTATAGACAAAGTAAATAAAATAAAATCAAAAGTCAAAACTTAACAATACAATAAAACGACTTTTATCACCAATAATTATTATTTAAAGTTGTTTACGACTTCCATTCTATAACATTAACTATTCAGCATAGATCTGTGCAACTTAAATATGTTAAATATATATCATGATAAAAAAAGAGGTCGAAAATAACTATTTTTTTTTTCTAACATATAATTTTAACTAAAATCCTTCAACTGCCACGCCAGGGGACTTGGAAGCTATAAGTTTTCAATTGATGGTACACGGTACGGTTCAAGGTTATGTTAAAATAAAACTTTCTCACTTTGTGTAAAATAATTTAGCACATATCGCTCCTTCAAAAGGACAACGACATAACTCAAAAATTGGAATTTTTGAGTTTGCTTTAGTAGAAATTGTTGCCTGAATAACTTTAATTTAGTAAGGACATATCTGATATTCCCTTTTCAAATTTTTTTTTTAATAAAGACATATCTTGAGTTGTAACATATCATGTTTTCGCATTTGAAATTTTATGGAAATAATAACATAAATTAAAATCGAAAAATTTTTAAGTCTTTAAAAATGTCCTAATGGTAATTAGAATTTCAAAGTCGTCATCACAATAGGAATGCTTTGCTTTAAAAATACCAAAATTTTTATTTTGTTAATTCATATTAATACCTTCACTGATTTTTGTTTGTTTGTTTATTGTTCTTTAAAGGAGCGATACGGAAAATTGTTCATCGGGACTTCTGAAGAGTATATATGGAGGTTTAAAAAAAATCAACGAAAATATTGGAGTATTAATTAGGCAGAAAATAAAAATAAAAGTGTCGTAAAAAATATAAGTAAACAAGAAAGAAATTGAAACTGAGGCTACAATAAATCACAAAACATTCCAGGGAATCCAAAGCTGATCAGGGCAGCTACTCCAAGTTATACAGTCCCTGTTATTGTCGGCCAACTGACGTGAATAAAATACATCCCGGTTTGGAAAAAAATAAAAAGGGGAAGAAGTACAAAGCTAAAATTGTGGCAGAGAGCTGAAGGTATTTGGGAAAGCTTTGGAACGCCGGATCGAAGCTCTTGGATTCCGACCGGATTCCAAAACGTATAGGCTACCCTCCTCCCTTTTTATGTTGCAACCACTAATTGCGCTTCACTCCGACAGGGTAACCAATGAGCAAAAATTCTAATTATACAATCGTACTACTCAGTGGTTTAATTTTCTTTTGTTTATTTCAAATTCTTAAGATGTATGGAAGTAGAAATAAAAGAATGAGATCTTTTTGAGTTTACGATTTTTTTATAATACTTTATGGAGGATGGAGATAGTTGGGGAATGCAGTCAAAAAAACACGAAATAAGTCAAGACTTGTGTTTTATTTTATTATATTATTTTACTTTAAGTCTTGACTTATTTGGTGTTTTTTTGACAGTACCTCCCAACTATATCCAACCTACATTATATCTTCCAGTCAACTATTTTCCTCTCTAACATAATTCTTTATATTGCGTGACGTGATGAGGCATCACAAAGTTACAACGAACAGGTAAGACCATCGCCACAAAGTTAGTAATTATCAAAAAATATTTGTTTTGCCTTTTGTAGACAAACATCATCAAAGAACATTTTGAAGTTTTATTTGTGGTAATATAGCAATTAAAATATTCGTTATACAAGTGTTTATTTACTTTTTTTAATATTAATATGAAATCTCACTCTACTTTTGCCAATAAGATTAACGCATGTTTAAAATATTGGCTCAGTAATCGTGCTATTTTGGCATCGAAAAATGCTGATGTTGACGAAATACAACTTTCAAATACAACAGTTGTTACTAGGCGATCCAATGTCCTTAATAAATCAATCGATACTATTGTTGATGAAAATCAAGCAGCAAATTATCCATCTGAATTTTGTGAACCACACAATCTTCGGTTGAAGATCGGTTCACCTATTATTCTTCTGCGCAATTTGAATCCACCTAAATTATGCTATGGTACACGTTTGGTCATCAAAAAGACCACCGAAAATGCTATTGATGTTGCTATTTTGACTGGAAAGTTTAATGGAGAAATCGTTCTTTTGCCACACGTATTCCAATGATACCGTCAGAGTCCATAATACCGTTCAAAAGACTTCAGTTTCCTATAAGCTTGACTTTTGCTATCACCATCAGCAAGTCTCAAGGCCAGACAGCAATGCCCATTGGCGTGGACTTAAAAAATCCATGGTTCTTCCTTGGGCAATTATATGTTGCATTCTCACTTATTGGTAAACCTTTTCTATTGATACTAGCAAAGGACTGATTAACAAAAAATATTGTGCATCGATTCGCGCTCAATTAAATTAAAATAAATAGTTATAATTTAAAATAGCATTACAAGCCATAATTAAAAATCAACCATTATATACCTCATTCATTAAACTAATTTTATCAGTTATGAATTTTGTATATTATTTATTTATTATATACTATATTTAGGTATAAGATGAATGAAATGTAAAATCTAAAATCTATTTAATTCATTTTTTTAATCATTCATTATTTCTTTAAAATTCAAGTTTTAACGTAATATTTTTTAAAACTATTATAGCAGCCATAGCAACGCTTGTGTATCTATACTTTGAAATGCTTGTTGAAACGTTCATGAAATGATTAGTGGAATATACACATTTCCCATAGTTACACCCCTTTTTCATACAAAAACTCTTAATATACTTTTATTTCAGGAATATAAAAAAAAAAGAACGAAGGAAAAGTTAAAAATAGTTACGATTTAACCGGAAGTGACAAAATGCGGAACTGATACTAATTTTGCTCTCTGAAAACTAAAACCGGATAACATAATGAAAGAAAAAATTGAAGGAGATGTGTGGAAGGTCACTCTAAATAACTTGCGTACCAGAGTGCTCCTCTTACACTTAAACACTTTCCCAACTCAGCCAACTTTTTCATGATGAAAGTATTACCATAAAGGAGTATTCTCTCTAGGTTCATTCCGTTAAGAGGAAAAAAATGATGTTTAAGAAACTAAAAAGCTATTAAAAACAAGACATTCGGAATATAATTATCTGAATTAAAGAAATTGTCTTAAAATTAAATTTAATATTCTTCTTTTTCTTCCTCTAGCTCCTATGTGCCGCTAAGCGTGGAGTTGCTGTCTCGGTCCATCAAGCCCATTGGTCTCTGTCCCTTGCAATTCTTCTCATCTCCGGAGTGGTAGGTCCTCTTGCTGCACCCAGTTTCCCAATGTAGTCGGAGCACATAAATCTGGGTCTACCAAGACTGCGGCTTCCTTCCGTTCTAGCTTCAAAGAATCACCTGGCTTTTCGGGTCTCACTCATTCTGCAGACATGCCCAAACCATTTCAATTAACGCTCTTCCAGGATGTCCCGCACTGATCTTACTCCTAAATCCTCGCGAATCCTGTCATTTTTTATACAGTCCCTCCTGGTCCTGCCAACTATCCTTCGGAGGAATCTCATTTCAGCCGCTGTCTTCCTGCTTGCATGTTTATCGAGGGTTTTCCAACTTTCAGATCGATACGAAATCACTGGAAGGAAAACCGATTTAAATATCCTGATTTTGGCATCTCTGCTTACTTCATGCTTTCTGATGATAGTTTTGGATATCTGGTAGTACAGTTCATTGGCCTTCATCACCCGATTTAGAACCTCCTGGTCTATTTTACCATCTTTGCTCATGACTGTCTCTAAATATGTGTAACGGTTAGTAATTTCTAAGGGTTCACCATCACATAATATCCTTGGCTCCAGGTTTTCCATTCCTACACACATAATTTTTTATTGTGTATTAGCTGGATTTATGTGCAATCCTCTTAGCTCGAGTTCCTAATGCCATTCATTTAGTGATGTCTGGAGAGCTTCCTGAGGGACCGCAATCAGTACTATGTTGTCTGCCTATATCATAGCCCGGGCAAGCGCTGGTGTTAGATTCCAGTATCCAACCACAGCTCTTGGAGGTCTCCTTTTACATACCCTCCATACCTCACCCTTGAGAAGGACAAAAAGCAAAGGACTAAGGCTGTCCCCCGCTTTACTCCTTTATAAAAGTGAAAAGTTTGGGATGTCTTACCATTGAGTCTCAATACACTTTGGGTCCTGATATACCGATTTTATGGCACTCACTAGATTTGCTGGCACCCTTCTTCTAATCAGCGCGTCCCAAATATCTTGCCTCAGAATCGAATTAAAGGCCGCTCCCCGATCCAGAAATGCTAGATATAGTGCCTTGCCACGATTCCATGCTTTTTCTACTATTATTCTGAGTGATAATATGTGACCTGGTAATATGGTCTACCAGGTCTGAAAGCAGCCTGCTCCTCTTCCAAATTCTGTTCTATTAGGTACCACAGCCTCTGTTCTAATATTCTTGTTTACGACTGAGGATAGAAAAATCGGCCTATAGTCCCCACATTCGCTTTGGCTGCCCTTCTTGTGTATAGGGACTATGATATTATTCTTCCATTTTTGTGGTAGTTGCATCAGTCCCAAACTCTTTGAAAAAGCGCTGGTAGGCACTTTTGCACTCTATTTTGCACTAAGATAAAATTTTAATGCTAAAACTACTATAACCGAAATGTTTCTCCGATTAATGTATCACGTATTGAGGGTATGAATCTTTCCCTCTAAGGTAATAATGCAATGAAAAATATGTACAATAATGTCTACTTAATTGGTAAAAACTAGGTCTTTTCACAATACATTATATAAACGTAAAACCAAATTGGTTATTCGGTGTAACCTCACTGTTTTTGATAACAGGAATTTCGCGGTTTTGAAAACAATTTTAAGGAAAAAAATTTGTGAGCAAAACCGTTACAGATGAGAGTAAGAAGGAGAGATAAGTGGCAAAGGATGACATGAGAGGTGAGATCATAACCAGGAGCCAATTATTACAGCATGAATTTCTTTTGGATGAAATTTTGGAGGAGGTGGTGATAAGGAATACAGTCTTCATATACGTTGATGAGAGAATTGCCTGGAACAAAGTTAATCCCAAATAGTTGACTGTTTGATTTATCTGATAATCAAAAGAATAATGACAAACAACGATATGGCGATGGTTGCGGGGATTATAGAGATAAATTGAGAGCGGACAGCGACTGTTAACGTAACATCTTAAATATCTATAAAAAAAGTTGCACAACTACTGACATGGAGGGTATTCGGTTCAGTATGTAATTCAGTTTTTACTGTTTCTTGGAAAACGATTGGAAGGAATTCGTCCTAGATCACGCTCATCCACAAGATTCCCCCCCCCCCTATTTTTGGTATCCACTTTATAGATGCTGGGTGAGCCCTTGGATGGTCCTAGACCCTTGGATTCGGTCACTAATAGACTTAATAAAAGTCTCTCAGAAAGCGGGATTTGAACCCAGGACCTTCGGCATAGCAATTCAGGGCTCTATATAAATGAAATAACAATAATAATTAAATTTAATTTCACGATGTTCATAACTGAAAAATACTGAAGCATTGAGCATAGGACCAATATTTTGATTTCAGAGTAACCACTTTACAAGAAATTTTTACTGACCTATAACACTGCTCCAACGTAAAAAGGTAAGACTTATTTTTATAGTCGGTGTAACGTATGAACTATTGAAGGTGTATATATATCTGTATACCTAGCGAGGGCTTAGGCTGAAGCATGTCAATGGGGCTAACAGCAGAGGAGTCCTGGTATATGGCCCCATAAGAAATCACTGCCCCTAACCCACGACCCAGAAACAGATCAGTACCTCGAGGACTTTGTAAGTCCGACATGTTTCTTTATCCTCCACAGCTTGAAGCTATCAGCCTTTATTTATTTTTAGCCACCTCTCTTCTACATCTTTATTTTATTATTTGAGTCATTTTAGAACCCATTTCAAGTAGGAAATAAAACCATTTATTTTTATCACCCCACAAAAAGCTGGCTGGCTGAGATGTATGTGTAACGCTGGGGAACATAAAAGGAAGAGGATGGAATGGGAAGGATTACGCCCATACCATTCCACCAATTTAAAGAGAGAAAATAAACATTGAAATTGTTTAAAAACCCCTTCAAAAACGGGATCATTAAATTTCTGACTTTTTAATGCATCAGAACTGTCACGTATTTAGTAGTCACTTAGCGAAACTTTTCTCTTTGATATTGTTTTAATTTTCATAATTTCAAGTAATTTATAAATAAGTTCTATGTCTACAGGAAAATTACAAATTTTATGGAGCATAATCATAAAGAGGTAATTTTCACTGCTTACAAATAATGCAAAAGAAATCTGAGCTCTTAATACTTACAGGTAAGCTCATACAGTAATTAGGTACACTCTCTTAAATCATTTTATCAGTGATAAACTTTTAACCAGTTTTTATACAACACATATAAAAAAAAAATTGTAGTAAATTTCGGATTTTTAAAAGTTCGGTCTGTTGACTTAAAAAAATTACAATAATTGAAACCATACTAACAACTAAACATGCAAGTATCGCACTGGCCAGAACTTCTAGTGTAATTTAATGATTTAGAAAAAAAATTGAAGATAGTTTTTAATTTTATCATTAGCATATTTCATATTGAAGGAAGGATTTTCAAATTTTTATTATTCTTTACATATTTAATTCAAGAGGTTAAAGCGAAAATTTCAGCAGCAAAAATGGATGACATCATTAAAAGGTTAATGAAATGGTAAAGTTAAAAATAATTAATTATCTGTTCAACCATCTTCAAATGTATTACAAACAAAATAACAAAAATAAATTAACAATTTTGGCAAACCTCATTCGTTTTTACAATTTGGCCAACAAATTGTGGCCTGAGTACTACTACTAAGTAGTTTCTCTATTTGATTATAACCATGATATTGAAACATCAATGACACTGCCAACACAATAAAGTCGTTGGGAAAAATGGAGAATGAAATGAATAACTTTCAAGAAATAAACGAATCGGAGACACATAATTAAAAACACCTATATATGATGGTTCATTATTTTATGAACATGAAAACTATGATCTTATGAAATCAATTACTTTCATGAACCTAAGGATTAATCAAATGAATTCCGAATAACATTCTTCCATCTGATAGATTCTTTTATAGTAACAAAAATGTTAGATAATAGATGGTATTTCAGTTGGGCTTGGCATTATTTATTTGGAGCTAAACTTTACTTTTTAATAAACTAATTACATATTCCTCAATTTTCGTAAAGCTTTGAATCCAGAAAGCAAGTTGAACTCGAAGGTCAGTAAAGGCATCGCGATAATATTATCAGATCGAAATCCTCATTGAATGGATAGTAGATTTAAATCCTTTCATATTATGGAAAGGGTACATGGGCACAGATAACCCAGCGTCTCTGATAAGGAACCGGTGATATGTGATGCAACTGCATGAGGAACGGAATAAATACTTTGTACTTAAACCCCTTTTGACAAAGAAAAGCTTTTAAAAGAGACACATCACTGGCATTGCCAACACATGAACCGTCGTCGGAAAAGAAGGAGAATGAAATGAGTTACTCTCAAGGAATTAACGAATCAATGACACTTATAATTAAACACACCTACAGACATGATAGCTCGATATTTTACGAACATGAAAAATTATGATTTTACGAAAGCAACTACTCTCATGTATCTACCTCACCATCCCTCTAGAGTTTACTTTTACGATTCACTGAATGAATTGATAACTGAACAAAGAGGATTAAATTTGAAAAATGCAGATAACCTCAATCCCTGATCGCGGCACGAGTTCCGCTGCAGATAACTTTTTTCTCTCGTACCCGTATCAGCTTTGGACCGAGCAAAAAAAAATTCCTTTACCAGAATAAAAATCCTATGGAAAACTCCATTGTTAAACCTCGCCTATTAAATAATGGTAAGGGCTAATATGTAATAGGTAGAAATATTATATAACTTTGTATTTATTTATTATTTTATTTGTGTGTGTGTGTATGTGTGTCAGTTGTTATTCGTTGTAGTTTATACAGTGCATTTTACTAAAATTATCATCTCGCAAAACACATTAAAAACTGATAAAATTTGTATTATTTTTCTGAATATAATGATTTTATTTTAAAAGTAGCTAAACCTATAATTGGTATTATAATTGGTAATAATTAATTGGTATAATAATTGGTAATATTGTATGAGTTTTTCAATATTTTGAAGCGAAACGTATCAAATAGCTTATTTGGATATTTACACTGCCAAAGCCGAATTTTCAAGTGTTTGTATTCGGTTAAAAATAGTTTAAATACTTTATATGGTATTTTTTACATAATTATAAAACAATAATCATAAGGTGGATCTCTTAATCGAAGGAAAACCTGGGAGTTGAGCGTGCCTTCTGACGAATCACAACCCTACAAACACCGCTGGCTAAGAAGCAGTGCATTCTTTGGGATTTACTGAATCCAAGACCTTTCATTTCATAATCGTACATGTTTTATCTACTTATATATATGGTTACACTTGTTAACAGTCGCAGTCAGATCCTGTGGTATCTGCAAACCTTTCCGGGGCTCATCGGTAAAGTGGGTACCTCTTACTAGAGGGAAACCTGGTGATTGAGCGTCACCTCCCTGCACAACGATTGTTCTAGAAACTGTATTGTCTCAACTACGTACTGAACATAAGACCCTCCATGGGTTTTAGTGGCACATGTTTTTTTTTATATAGGTATATGTTCACAAATTTATAATGTTGGACAAAAGGAGGTTAGCCTTTTCGATTACACTGTAGCAAATAAAGACGTTTAAAATGCCTGTTTTAGGGATGAAACCGGATTGGGAAGGACGTAAATAGCCGAAGAAGACTATAAAGTTTTATGTGAGGGGGGAGGGGAGGGAGATATCAATCGAGTAGCGACGTGAGACCACTGCAGCCGCCCGCCCCGCGCTACATATTTAAGCCTCCTCCGGGAACATGAATAGTTAACCGACTCTTGCATTATTCCGTCACCCTCTAATGCATTTAAATGCCCGCTTAGCTCTTGATGCACATTAACACTATATCATCTCCTAGTCTCCTCTCGTGCTCTGCTAGCGGATAAATTAAATTCTAACTTCTCTCTTGTCTATCCCAGGCCCTTTACGGCGTTTCCTAAAAGGGAGGTTACAGCTCTCAGCCGGGAAGGATAGAGACACTTTGCCGGCCTCAAAGAAAGGACTTATCCAGTTTCGTCATATCAACTCTTTAACAAAGATGTATATCGGAAATGTCCAGTCCGTGTTGTATGGATCCCGAACACTATTCAATTAAATCAGAGTACTGTAACTTCAACATTGCACTACATTACTAGTGCTTATTCATATTTTGATCATTACATTTTTTTAAAAATGTATTTACTGATTTTTCTTTCCAAGAGTTTTCTCAGATTGAGGTTACTTTCAACCGAAAATTTATTTTCATTTGTTTTTCCATTTTTTTAAATCTTGTACATCTTCCTCTCTCAGACCACGACCATGCATACTTTCCTCAATTACTTCTATCCTCCCTTATCCTGGTCTTCCTCTCCGTTTCCTTCCGTCAGCAATCCAATTGCAAATTAAATTGGGCAAGGTTTCCTCCTCCATTATTCTGAGATCACCATGCCATTCCAATTTAGGAATTAGAGAGTAAACCCTAATTCAACAAAACGTCCTCCAAAATATACAGAAAAAGAGACAGGACAGAAATTTACAAGTAAAATGAAACATAATGGTATGAGATAACTGCAAGTAGAGAAAGTACCCACTGGTAGTACATTTATAACCAATTTAACTTAACGAGTCATCTTGTTTTAAGATTCCTTGGAGGAATATCGGGAATTGAATAAGTAGTTGGGTTTAAAACTAGAATATTTGGGTAGGAATTAAACTTCGTCATGAAAGGATTGATATCGGGTTCAGGCCAAATCGGACATTGATTTCATTATCGATGACTTTACTCGTATCAAGTTAGTTATAATTAGGCTGGATTGGACTGTAAGGATTGGATACGAGTGGAATTGGATGGCTGAGTGGAGCCTCAAAGCTGTTATCCGTAAGTCCAAATGTCTTATAATATTCATGTATATGAGTCTTTTGTAATTAATTGGGAGCTTAGAGCGCTTGACAAGGAAGTGTACAAGTTGCCTGAAACTGCGAGAAGTTTCTTGTAGCTTCAGTCTAGTATAAGGGTTCCAATTTAAAAGTTTGTCAAGAATTATTCCTATGTATCAAATCTGTTCTACAGGAATCATTTTATTAAATTAACTACATGGATTAAGTTGGATTCGCGAAGTAAATAAGAAATGAATAATGTGCTATCTGATATATCTAGCTGAGTAAATATTATAATAAACAAGAATATCCATTTATTAGGTCAACAATGTATAAAAGATTTTTTCTCGACCAAAATAATAATATGCTAATGTTGTCCATGTGTGTAGGTTGACATCAAATAAAAAAGTTTTTGAACGACCGGTTTTCAAGATTTCTGAAACATTCATTGAGATTCCATCTATATAAACATTTGGGGAATAAACTTCCAAAGATATATATTACTGAGTTTTTTCCATGGATCTATTTGATATTAGGTAAGATGAAAATGACAGCTGATTTTCAAGGTGGAAAGTTCATTTACTAGTTGTGATAAATTATGTGATTATGCGAGGTAAATTTATAATATAGCGACCAGAAATATCTACCTTCATCCTATTAAGATAATTTTTTCCTCCTAGAACATTAATTAAGATAATTTCTGAATCAGCGAAGGACCATAGATTATAAAACTATTTCAATCGATTCACGAAAAAAAAAGTTTGCAATTATACGAAATCGATTACCCATCAAGAATTCCAATTTTCGCCAGTACTGGTGGTACACGCATGATGGGGAAGATAGTCATCCAAGTAGGATTGACAACGTTCCCGGTCAGGTCTGTTTTCGGTGCTCAGCTGCCAGGCCCTTTGGTTTTGTCAGAGCTAGAACCTTTAAAAATATAACGCAACTGTAAATTCTTTGCAGTTAATAAACTAAAACTGATCGGAAAAAAAAA
The DNA here is from genome assembly GCA_037127475.1 of Arma custos. Taxonomy (NCBI): domain Eukaryota; kingdom Metazoa; phylum Arthropoda; class Insecta; order Hemiptera; family Pentatomidae; genus Arma; species Arma custos. The sequence goes on along the minus strand of CM073759.1, from coordinate 48,353,641 downwards.
AAAAATTAAAATGTATTAGCTATTTCGGAAAAGTAAAATTGGGACAGTACGGTGCTTCCAATTTTTTTCAAAATATGAACACATTAATAAATAAATTTATTACCAACTTAGATCAGACTTGTGTAACAACTCATAAACCTCACTCTGACCCTCAACATCATTCCGGGAAATCTTTAATAGCAGTGCCATAAAATGGGCAGTTAAAAACCTCAAGCCGAACAAAACACCAGGTTTGGCGGAATGTATCCTGTCATGTTAAAAAAGGGACTGGAAATTATCATAGGCAGGCTTTCCACTCTATTCCAGGACTGTCTGGCCTGTTATATCCCAACAGCCTAGAGAGAAGTTCAGGTCACATTTATTCCCAAACCAGAGAAGGAGACAAAGGAGGGGTTCTTTCCCCACTACTTTGGAACCTGGTAGAAGATGAACTATTACACCTCTTGAATGAGGTGGGTTTCCAAGCGATAGGCTATGCAGATGGCATAGCAATTATCATCAAAGGCTTTGATCAGCAGACTATCTCAGAGCTGATGACAACTGCACTAAGAATGGTGGTGAAGTGGTGCACGAAAGTAGGATTGAACATCAATCCTAATAAAACAGTCATTGTGCATTTTACTAACAAAAGAGCACTGAGGAGGCTCATCTCCTCCCCTCACCTCAGGATGAAAGGGATGAGCATTCAATTTAGTAAGAAGGTTAAATACCTCGGCGTTATCATGGACAGTAAATTAAACTGGAATGAACATATCGATTATGTTACCAGGAAAGCCACTAGAATTCTATGGATTTTGCGGCAACAGGTGGGGAATCAGCTCCAAGATGGCTCGTTGGATGTATACAGCAATAATCAGACCCATGCTAACTTTTGGATCAATAGCCTGGTGGCACCCAGAGCGGGAGTCACCCAATGGTCTAAATGTGTACACTGATGAATCCAAAGGGGAGCATGCCGGCTCGGGATTCTGTTATAGGGGATGCCGGAGCACAGTCCATTACTTAGCTCTGGTCACTACACCCACAATAATCCAAGCGGACATATGGGCAATACCTGCTGGTGCCTTCGCTATGAAGGACCGCAAGAATAAGGTAATTAATATTCTTAGTGACTGTCAGGTAGCATTTAATAAGTACAAAAAGCAGTAACAAACTCCAGACTAGTGGAGGAATGTTGTCTAAGATTTAATGAATTAGCTGTACATAACGGAGTTTATATATTTTGGATCCCTGGACACAGGGAAATAGGGGCCGGCGAATTGGCCAACAAAGGAGCAGGAATTGCTTCAATAGGACCAGAACCACGGTGCAGGGCCCCTCTCTGCCTGGCTATGGATACGATCAACAAATTAGCAAAGATGAAGATTAAAACGAGTTGGGATAGAGCCAAGACAAGGCATACTAAACTTTTTAGAAGATCCCAATGATAATCTTTCTGAGAAAATCAAGAAAGAAGCCGCGCACTTGTAGAGAACCGACCTCAAAAGTATAGTTAAAGTCATCACTGGGCACTGTAAACTCAGGAAACATATGCATCGCTTGGGAATTGAGCAAGACCCTCGGTGCAGATGGTGCACAGATGAGGACGAAACCCCCAGTAACGTTCTCTTTGAATGTAAAGTACTCTGTCGAAAAAGGACATTTAACCTTCACACAAAAAACTCCAAGAACTGAGATTTAGGATTTAGGAGTCGAGAAGAATGGGCCTTAGTAGGCCGAAGTGCATGGTAGTAAAAGAGTCATATATATATATATATATATATATATATATATAAATATGTTACAACTTACATGAATATGAATCCATATGATTTCCCATTCAATTATTTTTATTTTTTTGATGATGATTAAAGTGATAATATTTAAAATGTGTAATGGAACATTCGTTAACAATAACATAGCGAACAGTAATGTAGTAATTACAAAAATTTATTATTTTAATAAATAAAAAGTGAACGGTGAAAACTGAAGGAAAAATAGGTCAATGATCGCGATCCAACCAATCATGTGCAAGATCAAATCAACGCTTCCCGTCGACCGTGATATGAAAACAAAATATTTGGTCTTCACACCGCTCCAGTTGAACTTTCCCAACAGGTACCGATCATTCTCCTCGAAGGTGTATATAACCTCTACCCTATGTCATAGAAATGCTGGCATAGATGGAGACATGTAAAATACTATATTTCGAGTAACTATATTTATCAAGTGTTTACCAAAATATATATATATATATATATATATATATATATATATATATATATACAGGGTGTCCCGAATTTAAATGGCAAAACTTCAGGAACTTATAGGGGACCGAAAAACTAAGACAAAAAGTCCTTTAGAGATTTGCTCGTTTTGAGAAAATCAAAAAAAAAAAAGTTTTCATTTTTATACTTATTTATTTACATTTATATTTATGTTATGTTCTTTTTAATGTAAATATAAAAGAACATTTTTACTAGCAGTACTATTTTAATAGCATTATACAGTTTGTAAATGAATTTTAAGAATTATTAAATACATTATAATTCAATGACCCAATGACTCATGTTTATGAACTTTCTTACCTTAAGTGATATTCTTACCAGATTTAGAATCGATGTTATTTAGTAAATATTAGGATTTTCCATACTAAAATTTTAAAACCGATATTATGATGTAATGGATAAAAAGCATGTGTTGTTAATTAAAAGTTAAGTTAAAATTTAGTCACTTGGCAGTAATCCCTAAACAAAATTCTGATGATTGGGAAGAGGATCACGACACCACCAGTGAAGCAATACCTCAGCCGTGAGCCACTTTAGTCGAAAGCAGTAATCTATTTGTACTCCTTCATATTCCTCGGCTGGTTCCAAGTGACACCACAATGAAGTCAGTGGACCGGCTTACTCGCACTGGGAGTAACTTAGCTATCTTTATACAGATAATTATATAATTATAATATATAATTGGATTAAGATAATAAGGTAGATGTGAAATTTAAATAATTTCAAGCTATATGATATAAAGTGTATGAAGCTATATGTAAATTTAATGAATTAATATTGTTAATGGCCGCTCAAATATTAGCCAAGCGTTATCATAAATTTATAAATCATTTATAAATAACCTATTGTAATAAACATTTTAAATTCAACAATGACCGTATTCTGGTGTATTAGTAGCAATACATTTTTACACGTGATACTACAAGTCAATCGACTTGGCATTATATATGCATAAAGTTTACCCCGTGTGTGTAGGAAAGTACCCTGGGGGGAGATCACAGGAATATAAAACCATTTATTGGACCCCAGGGCAAAACGTAAAAAAAGGTACACTTCGATATAAAGGACGTAAAGGAAAGAATAAGATTAAGGTTACTTATTTCGCATGAAGAAAATAACTTCTTAGACATCAGATGCAATTATTCTGCCACTCAACCATTCTTAAAGAGACCCAAGATAATGTAAGAAAAGGTAAAATTAACTTTAAAAACTCAACTAACAATAAGTAAAACTAAAAACTTTTTATAGATATATTTATAAAAACAAATATGAGTTATAAATATCAAAACTATCTTATAAAAATGAAAAAAAATATTAAATTTTAACTTGAAAATATCATTTGCTTTATTGTTCTATTCGATTTATAGGATTATCACATTTGTATTCATAGTACCAGTACTTGTGGGATGATATTACATATGTATATATATATATATATATATATATATATATATATATATATATATATATATATATATGTTTCTCTTTTTGTACATGTATGTTATTCTAAAGAGACCTAGTCCCGGAATCACCACAGAAGTACATCGTATTCAAAACAAGGAAGCGATCATGTCGTTTTCACTTTACTTAACTTTACCGAGTTTCTTAAATGTGTAAGAAAAGCTCTTGCTTAAAAGTTACTAAAATTTAGCAGAAAGAGCTCTTCTCAAAATTTTGAGAGTCAGCAGACAAACTTACTACACACCATTTGCCTCCATACGTAGAAGTTGGAGTACCTACAAGATCTACTAAATAAATGTTCATGAATAACTTAAAAGCTTCATCTTTAGACAGATCTTTCAATAGGTGTTAAAGATTCGTAGGCTGGAAAAAGAAAATGCACTGAATAATCAGTTGTTTTCTGATAAGAAGGGGAGTTATGGTGACAGATCTACTAAGGTAAAAGAAAATGTTAGAAATGTATCAAGGAGTATCACAAAACAATTTCCCCTACAAAGTATGAAATCCATTACTGTTGTATTACAACAATGCTTCGTAATTCTGATAACGTAAAAGGTCATGTAAAATATGTTATTAATGTTGTATTCAGAGAGCTGCATGAAATTTGGAATTCATATTAGAATTACCAAAGAAACTAGGTTCAAATGCAGCAAAATACGTTCTGGAAACCAATGACCGAATTTCGTGACTTTATTACCGATCCGCAATTGAAGCTTTCAATAGCGCTCCCTATAAATTTAGTGTTGGTTTTGCATAAAGCGAAAGTGGATAGCTATAAAACTTCGAAAGATGAAATGGTTTCGATAGCGAAGAATGGTCATGGCCACTTATTTTAGTCTCAGTGAACTCACATTTTTATAGAAGGCTTTTGAGGCTTTTCGTATTGAAAATTTAATGTCCATTCCGATGAATGATCTTTTATAAACAGATTCGTGGATGATAAATCTTTCAAGGCTGATAATTTAATTTTATTATTCCTTGCAGTTTTTTTAAAGTACTTTCGCAATACCCACAGTATTTTAGTAATGTTACACTACCTGGCGGCTACGGAGGTCTAAACAAGAACGACCGTCTCTGCTCTTGAATTTCAAATAGATATTTTATTTGAAAGAAGCAAATATTCCCGGCTAGAGGTCAGCCATTTTTTTTAAACCAAAACTTCAGCCTTATGAGATCTAAGTTAATGGAGATATACATTGCAGGTAGGCTTATTCTTCTTTCATTCGAAATAATCCTGTATTCATCAATGATAACTTATGAAATCAATAGCATAATAAAAATATTTATTGAAGAAATTATAAAAATGCCATTTGGCACATATTGTATCTGCGATCTTCTTTTGAAAACCTCCCCTAAGGGATTATCGTGGAAATGTGTACGAAGAAACCTCCCATTGAAGGCACTCCTAGCGTGGTTTATCTCCCAGTAGTAGGTACCTGAGACATTTCAGTCTAATTGTTGGATTCTGTTAGTAATGAATGTACCAGTATGTGTGAGTGTCCAACAAGTGAGTCATGAAGTTTTTTATTGTTTTTCTTGATTGTGTCAGTTACGAGTGCTATGTTGAGATCTTTGTGCAATGATTTATTAGTTGTGTAAAAGTAACAATGTGTGTTAGGGCATGATTAGACTGAATATAAATAAATAATAAGATATATTAGTAGATTAGAGTCGGGTTATCAAATGAATTAGGCCGGATACTGAAACATGTGGTTTATTAAAGCTAAATAAGATAAAAGGTTAGGCATTTATTACAATTAAAGAAAATTAAGAACTTATCACTTATAGATGTGTACAAAAGGAATAATGAGTCTTTACAGAAGAAAATATTTTGGAATAATATTATAAAAGGGAACTATTAAATATTAATTATTAATTCGAAATGAAGAGTCATATGAACAAAATATTAACAATGGTGATTGAGTATAGAGTAATTATCTCAAACGGTGATTTAATAGTCTTTGATGTTAGTGACTACCGGTGAAGAGCTCCCTCTTACTCATTGAATGAAAAGGTGAATACCTACAATTGAAGCGAAGGATTCTTTTCATTAACTCCGAGTGTGTCTGGTTACCAGGCGATCTAGTGGTATCAAGGGCATACTCCACGTATCTGCTGCTAGGCGATCTAGGGCTATGGGCAAATATCATCAATGTTCTTGCTCCATGCGGTGAACGGCGAGGTTAGCTTCAGACGAGGAGAGCGGAGAGATGATGTGGATAGCTTGCAGTCTAAATTCGTTTCAAGAGTAGTGCTGGACGACAGAGTGGGTGATACAAAGTCCTCTCTATCTGTTGCCAAGGTAACAATTGCGAAGCAGCCCGTGGGATTAAAATTTGAATGTACTAGATTGAGTCGCGACTGAACAATGTGTAACATAGTGAAGGAATTTTGATTGGAAGATTTGAATGGTCTATAAGTGAGATTTATCGCATAAGTCCATATCGGTTTAAGTAGCAGCTTGTATGTAATAATTTTGTTAGTTAGTGATAGTTTATTTTATGGTGAAGTAGTTGTCTTAGGAGTGAGAGTCGGTGATTCAACCCTTTCTTCAAATTAGTCACGTGAGATTTCCAAGTCAGTCTTCTGTCCATTGTAAGGCCAAGTTGAAATTCAGAATATGAAAGGGAGCATAATCTACATAGTTTTATTTATTTTATAATATAACCGTTTTTTTTTTAGTTATAATATCAACTTAGTTCAATACTTTCAGCCAATTCGTAGGTTGGGTCTACAGCATTTTGTTTTACTTTTTCCCGACGCTACAAGTTTCATCCCAATCACTTCAATTTTTTCTTGAAATTATAACTCTTTTTTCTGGTAATATCAAATCCTTTTTCAATCTCTATATAATATATGTTTTACAGTTTAATCATTTTTGAAAATAATTTCTGCAACTTGATTAAGAGATTTCCTATCATTAGATTGTTGAATGACCAACTCACATTCTTTAAACTTGCTTGTACTCCTATTATTGAAAATATATGCGATATTTTTTGTGGAACTACCTTGAAATGAATTTAACAGTTTCAACACAAGAGTTTAATAAGAGGAAAATAGTTTAAGGTAAGCAAATGTTGGATAAAGCAAAGATGTATCACCTTCCCTGTGAGGTTGGTAATGAATTTTTTTTAATTTTATTGTTAAATACTGATTTATTTTTATAAGCTTATTTACAAAGGATATCCTACTAGGATGCTTAGTGATTACAATAAATTATTGTTCTTAATGGAATATAAGTTGAGATATTTATTTATTCAATGATTCCTATCAATATCGGGAGTATCATTTTCGATTGTAGTATCGATTCAGGGTATATATTACAAACGAGTGCTATCAGGTTTCATGTAAGAATCAAATAGACAGTTTTTAGTAGATTATTATTATTATTCTTGACTAACAGTTTAATAACCGGAGGATGAAGGACGGAGTGAAAGAGAAGTGGATTAAGAGCGAAAGTCCCGTTGGCCCCTGGCAGGACATAATATCCTGAGCCCTAACTCCTTACATCCCCCGGCCCATTCTAAAATGAAATTTTTAGTCGCCGCTTCGTCCTAGGCGGGAGGTAAATTAAAACTTAGATTGTTTCAGTCCCTACCTGCCTCCCGCTTACGGGAAACAAAATTCTATCCCACTGTTCCAGAATGTCAGAATGCTCCCCAAAGTAAATTGAGTTGAAAAACTCTATATTGTTTTCTCGGAGCTTATTCGTTTGAGAATTTACTTCAAAGGATATCGCTTAACCTGCTATTGACTATTATGACAATTCAACGAATCCTCGTGTTAACGTCTGTTACATCTCAGTGGAATGTCCCAGCTGTCTTCATACGAGTATTTATGTTCGCATCAGTAACATTTCCATATTTTGTTTTTATACTGAACGTTTTGCGAATTCCATAAACGTTTATAATAGTGTAAAAATCCTAATATTTGTAAGCCTGAAATTCTGTATCCTATACTTTAACTGTCGTAAAAATATTTTCATAATTTTATACAATACAAAAAAATAAAAATAAAACGTTCCGAATCGTACTGTAACGCTTGATTTAGATAGTGAGAAACAGTATCTTATCGTCATTTTAGCTTTTCATGATACTAAAATTGCATAAAAATAAAATTTATAATTAAAAAACATCAATGAGATAATAAATCAAAATTTGATTTGCTCGTATTGTAATGTATTGATTTGATCGTTCTGTAATACTTGGTTTGGATAATCATAAGGCTTTGTGAACGCGAAGGCTCGATGCTAATACCACTGAATCCAACACCTCTAAAATTCCATCTTAATCGTCGCGACGCTATTTCTTCAATAATATTAATTGGGCATAAGATCCGTAATTCCGCTTTGTGTAATCTTCAAGATTCTCCAAGTGGATACATAATTATTTTGGTCAAAATATTCTAAGCAACACCTTGATTTGGATACTGACATAGCATATTGTCACTTTATCTTTTGTAATGCTTAAATTCTATAAAAATTAAATTGATAATATAATAATAATCAATAAGATAATAAATACAAATTTGACCTATGCTAATTTAAATTATTGTGAATTATTTTCAAGTTATCCTTAGATATTGTAAGATTTGATTACTAAAAAAATTAATATGAACATGAAACGAATAAAATATGAAATAACAAATGCTAATAAAAGGAAATAACCAAAATTATTTAGTGAAAAATATCCCGAAATGTGTAGGAAATACAGTATGAGGCAGTGTGCTCAGGGATTATGATGAAGTCATGGTGAAGATTGTGTTTTCACTTCAATTAAAATATCTCAATGAGTTTAACATATGTAATAGTCGTTACAGTTAAATCTTGGATAATTATTTATAAGAAGTTAATATTTTAACATATCAGAATTTTATCAGTGTTATCCGACCCTTTTCTCAATAAATCACTTATAGTTCGATTATATAACTAAAATTCCACTTATAGTTTGTTCTCTTGCGAGTTCTTGAGGAATATTCAAATATATATTGCAAATTCACTAAGTATCTGATGAAATATCTCTTATCTAAGGACGAAGCAGTAACTGTCTCTTCCAAAATGGATTCTCCGCTATCTAGTTTCCCATTTAATCAGCTATTTACCGTGAATGGATGGTTTAATGTGGTTTGTTATAGTTCACCATTTCCATATTACTACACACACAGATTAAAGCTATAAACATCAAAGACACTATTAGGTATCGGAATTAAGTTTTTGTAATCGAAGGATGGCGAGGGGTATACACACTCATACATGTAATATACGTAAGTATAAACATAAAAAAAACTGAAACTATATTTGGGCACTCCCATGATTAAATTAACTGAGAGCCGAAGACATAACTTGTATTAACATTATTTCATCCAAACTTTCCTAAACCTCACCAGCATTATTTTAAAAATTATCAATTCAACATAATTGCTTAGTAGGCAAAACTATAAGTATTGCATTATATGTTACTACGTCTGATAATTGAATTTTCATTATGATCACAATGTTTTTTTGTAAATGTTTTATGATGGATTGATTTCTTATTGTTTTTGAGAATATTAATATCTTCAATTATGTTTCTATATGTTGTTGGTTTTACTTCAGTTTATGTTTATGCTTTTTTTAAATGACTTTCCTGAAGATGGTGACATTCTCAGAAAATAAGCAAATCTGTAATATTTTTTTTAATTTTAGAGTAGAGACTTTTTTACAAAAATATTTTAAACAAATTTACTGTTTCTGTAGTTAGTCGATATGCAGTATATTTATAAAGGTTTCGTTTATTATATCATTTTATTAAAAAATTCAACGGCTGAGTAAACTGCTTAGATATTTTTTTGTTGCAAGTCCCTTTAACAGAAATAAAACTCTTCATGAGTCTCTAAATGTATTTATAAAATCAATTATAACGTATGTGGTTTAAATGATTTATTGGATCAATTACAGTATTTTTTAAAAATAACATGATACCTAAGAATCTTATAAAATTACAGCATATCCATTGTCCATATTTGCCCATTTTCCTACATTTATATTTTCCTATGATCCTATTTTATTGATTTATCTGCATTAATAATGATTTGTATAATATTATTATATATTATATTTTTGTTACAATATCTATTGGATAAAACCTACAAATTCGCCCCTGGCTATGCTGTAATACTCAGTGAAAACTTTCTTACCGTTTCTGTTCTATACACTCACAAAATCCATCATTAAAAATTATTATTGAGCTATATTAATAAAAATGAATAGTAAAAACCTGATTTCGTCCGTTTAATATTTTCATTAGTTTCTCCGTAGATGATCTTTCCATAATCACCTTTTTATGATTATTTTTAAATTGCACATATCACACGTAAATGCAATTCACTTCTCCCTGGCTGGTATTTATTGCTCATATAATATAAAAGGAATTTTTTATAAAGTATTACTGATCGGTTATAAACTGTAATGGAATCCACTTTTACATGTAATGCGGGGAATTCACAAGCTTTAATAAAATTTCCCGAGTCCAATAATTAAAAGCATACCTTATTCCCAATAAAATCATTTAACTGCAGCGTATGGTACTTCATCATCATCAGAGTTCACCTTCTCTACAGCTCAAGTAGTGAGAGGTTTCCTTCTGTACAGCCCGGACCATCTACCATTGTCACATTTTATTTCATTCCAGGTTTCTTTTCGCAAACCCTCTCCTCAGGTACTCGCATGTCGGAGTCTTCCTCTGGACCTTCTTCCATCAACCATAGCCTCGTATGTTATCTTGGCCGGCCTGTTGTTTTCCATTCTTAGGGCATGTCCAAACCATCCAAACCATAAAACTGTTTACTTTGATAACTATTTCAGTCGGTTCCACTCCGAGGTTTGATCTAATGGTTGATTAACGGATGCGGTCTTGTCTGCTTTTCCCCTCTATTTTTCTAACGAATCTCATTTCTGAAGATTGGATCTTACTTTTATGCCTGGTCGTTAATGACAAAGATTCAGAAGAGCAAGTCCTTATGGGGAGAATTTTAGATATATATATCTTCAACTTTGTGATATTGAATGCTTAGTTTCATTTAGAAAGCTTCTATTTACATCATGGTACAATGCACTATCTGAGCTAAAAAACTCTCTCCCGGATTTTATATTCCATCACTACATTCTCATTTTCTGAGTCTAATAATTGGAGTATAACTTATTTTCCAATAAAATTGGTAATCATGGATGATTGCTTAGAACTTTACATACATAATTTAGATTTAACTATATAATCATGGATATAATATTGGTATTCTTATCGGGTGGAGTTAGTTTTAGTTTGGCCGCATTGTGGTTCCATCGGAGGATGCTAAGTAAGGAAGCATAGAAGTGGCGGAAACATTTAGAATATTCTGTATGAATGCGGCAGCCGGTGGGCCTCTATAAAAGGCACGGTCCTGTTTTCAATTTCCATCTAAAAGGAATATATTTCGCGGGTGGGAGGTCAACGGTTCCCCCCGCCATCACTTCCCAGCCACGAAGAATATCTTTAACCTTCCATTCGATATCGTTCACTCGCTGGAAAACCATATTTCTCTTTTATTGCACCTGTATTTCTGATAGCGGGATTAGAAGGAGAAACGCCTTTCTATGTTGGGCCATTCTCCAGGGTCTATTGCCATAACTTTCATGAGGGATACATCCACTGCTCCGACCTGTGCAATAGGATAGTGCTTTCCAGAAAAAAAAGTCATATATGTAATAAAAAACCTACATTACTAACCAATAATAATATTAATTGACTAAATTAAATTTAATTAAAACAAGCAGTCATGAGGACTGCCAACAGATATGAAAACTCAAAACTGTGTTGTATTTTCGAATTTCTAAATCAGTCATAGTCTGAATTACTAAATTTCAAATTTGTAAATTTGCATTATTAACATTAGTCTGTTTTTCACATATATCACATATGGTCCGAACAATAATTATATCCTTTTTCAAGTAGTTTATTTATTAATCAAAACGTATGATGGGCAGCAAAAACTCAATACAGAATATTAATACAACTATATTGAAATAACGATACAGTTATATTATTTATTTCTTGTATTTGTATTTAAATAGATGTTAAAGAACTTCGTTTTCATTATTAGCATCATTATCATCTTTATGTTCAGCAATAAAGGATGTACTTGTAATAATTTTTACTTGCTATAATTTCAAAATATTCTGAAAAAGAAGCAAAGGCTTATGGTAAAATAACACAAAATTTAGTCTGGAATATGTTTCAGTATCGTGTTAAAACTCCATCGATCGTCTTTAAAAATTCAGTAATACTCAGTTTTTGATCATTAGACATCATCAAACCTAATTCTTCATTTAGAAATTTCTATTACAGGTAGATTTTTATCATCTGCAAAGATGATATTGAAGTCCCTACTTAATATCAACGATAAACCGTCATATTCTTACAGAAACATAAATGGCAAATAAAATATTTCAGGGAAAACAAAATGTATAACTAGTTATTGATTTTTAAAGTTGTTTTTCAGTATGAATTGCACAACTTTTATACGACCTTTTAGTTAATTGTTATGATTAGTATATAAATCAAATTATATCATTTGACCTAAGTTGATTAAAACAGATTGTATAACTCATCTGTTTATGCACAGGCCACTACGCGTCGCTAGTCTCGCGCCTGTCGCTGATGCAAACCCAAAAGTTTATTCCCTACCGAAATTCGTGGAATGCGGCTAAAGAAGTTTTCAATTCAATAATATAATTGACTCCTATGGCTTAAGCCGTTTTGAGTCAGTCGCCACTGCTAGGATTAAATCGCAAATGTAATGTGCTGATTTCATAATTTTTACGATTTTTTTTAACTTATCAAGAGAATATTTAATAAATAAAACTATATAAATACAAACCTGTTCAAAAAAGGAAAACAATATAGATGTATAAAAATTATTCACTACCGGATAGTTGAAATAACGATATCCAGTTCGTTCTGAAATGTAGCTTATATCACACGCATTTATTATTGTAACTTACTTTTAATCGGATCATTAAAAAAAAAAAAACTGTTATTTTACACGGTTACGTGAATCTCTTTATTCTACAATATTTTTTTTATGGCTGAGGGTAAGGGAACCATACCAGTACACACTACAGCTAATCACCAAATGGCAGCTTGATTAGCCTCAAGGATAACGGACTTTTAATGACTACAATGTGGCAGATAAAAAAAAAATACCATTTCGGAAACAACTAATGGTATCTGTTCACATCAAAATAATAATTAAGATTTTAAAAACTAAGACTTATCAAGCATCAATTTTTGAGCTGAAATAAAGCAGTTAAAATATTAAAATTTTTGAAATTTTAGAATTTAAAAAAATACGAAGAAATGGTGTTCGATTTAATTTAGCCAGCGAATAAAAAAAAGTTAAGAACTTTAAAAGAAAAGAGTTAACATTATTATTGCCTTTTTTATTTGACTTAATTAATAGAAATTTTAAATAGCATAAGTACAAGTAAATATGCTGAGATGCTAAATGAAAATTTATCCATGCTGCTTATTTAAGAACAACACAATAGTAACTATCTAAATTATCAGTAGTAAAATGCCTCTTTAAAGCATTCTCCTCAGACCTGTTGGTATAATAATTCAGGAATGTTATCAGGAGTAAATTAGTAATTTGGATTAACAAGGCGAGTATTTATCACGAAAAGGTAAGTATTTATCTTCTATCAAATATGTATCGGTGAGATTAGCATTTTATCTGGAACAAAGTTTCTTTTGTAAAAGATTTCAGATTGTAAAGGAATTTAAGACAAACATTTTTGATAAACATGTTTTTTTCATAATATAGATTTTTTTTTCATAGCGATGTTGAAAAATATTAATGTTCCATTAAAAAATAAATGAAATAGAATGCGGGCTAAGAAAACTATTAAAAATCTATATGCTTGAATAAAGGCGTGAGATTTAGAACGTTGATTTATGACTAGTCAGTTTAAAAAAGTTTTAAGTGAATATTCGCGAATAGACGTTTGTACTAAGGTCCGAGAAGAAGTTTAAATCAACTAAATTCACATATATTTTTTAAATAGTTTCTAGAAACAATTATGCATCGAATGAAATATATTTTAAAGTAATTTATTAAAAGATAATATTCTTTTTTAATAATATTAAATTATATAATGAAAATGAATGAATGAATGAAATATATTTTAAAGTAATTTATTAAAAGTTAATATTATTTTTTTAATAATATTAAATTATAACTTATTAAAAAGAATATTTTACAAAATAAACTATGTATATGTTTTATTTTTGATTTATTGATGAAATGAAGTATAAGGGTACATCAGTTAAAAAATATATATGTCGTTATTAGAAATGTATTTAGCATCGAATATCCATGTATCTAAATACAAACTATTTAGGCTAACATACGAATAACAATAAAATGTAAAATAAAATAAAATATATGAGATTAACTGATCTGATATACTTACGAAAACTATTCATATCTAATTAGAATAGGCTAGTTAAACTATTTTTCATGAATTTTATAAATTCTAAATCGTAATTTACCATAAACCATGGTAATTTAGTTTCATGACTAAGATGGTTATAATCGTAATGATGTTTTTTCATTGAGGTAATTTTAAAATAGTTGCTGTTATCTCCAGTGTTGACATATTTCCATCAATGGTCGTTATTATAGTTAATCGTATTAATAGTTGTGTTATTATTTTTAATTAATGATCATTATTTTCACCAAATATAGGAATATATCAATAGATAATTAATAGAATAGAAGATATGATAGAGATGAATTAGAATATCAATCAGGAAAAGTCTCTTAAAATTTATTTTCGAAGTGAAAACTTCTTTAGCCCGTGTTCAGTCGCGAATTAATCAAGTAAATTCAAATTTAAATTCCGCTGACTGCTTTGCATTTGTTACCTTGGCAACAGATAGAGGGGACTTTGTTTCACCCACTCCGTCATCTAGCACTTCACTTGACTTGAATTCAGACTGCAAGCATCCACATCTCTCCACTCTCCTCGACTGAAGCTAACCTCGCCGTTCACCGAATGTAATAAGTACATTGACGATATTCGCCAAAATACCTAGATCGCCTAGCGCCGGATACGAAAGTATGCCCTTGATACCACCAGATCGCCGAAGACCAGATGCAATCAGAATTGAAGTGACGAAATTAACTCTACCACTGTAAGTCGGCCTTCGCTCATTCAATTAACTAACCTCAAATACAATATATTTCATTCACCGTTCGAGATGAAAAAACTCTATAATCAATCATCATGTGGCCCAGATCGCCCACAGTGTAAGTAGGTGTATGTAAGTGGTTTGCTCCTATGACTATTCATTTCGAATCATAAACTATTATTTAATAATTCCATCGGTAAAGACTGCATTATTCCCTTTTATGTACATAGATATAAGTAATCTTGTTTGTTTGATTCTTTCTTTATTTAATTGTAAACTAATTCCTTTCATGTTTGTAATTATATGGCACAAGTTTCAGTATCTCACCTAATGTATTTAATCCACCGAATCTATTCAACTCATATTTAGATTATTTGATTTTTCTATTCAGTCTAATCGCGAGCCAACAGCGGTTTAGCTATTTTTGGTAGGGTATAATTTTGTAAATTCACGTCAGCAACATGCTCGAGATTGGCAACACCTAGCGGCTTGTGCATGAGTGATACAATTGCTTTTGATCAAATTTAGTTTAAATGTTAGAATTCCATCGATATATGAATAATTATGTTAATCGAAAAAGTCGTTTAATAGTTGTGAAATTGATGGTAATATTAGCTTAAAACATCAATAGCTGGTTGAACTTTTCGTTTCCCCATAAAATTTTATCTGTAATAGTTAAATTTTTTATGAAGTGATTGAAAGTACAAATGATCTATGAATTGTTGAACTTAATGATGATGATAGTGGTAAAAATAAAATCTATGTAAATACAAATGCAAGGTATAAATAATATATCAATATAGTAATAATTACTTCATTGAATTTGTTGGTATTTTGTATTGAGCTTTTGGAGCCCATATATATGTGTTTTTTTTTTTGTTTTTTTAAATTTAATTTATTGATATTACATAACATAACTATAATAATATTACAATAAGTAAATCTACTAATATGTACAATATGACATGAAAAACACTTGTGGAGAAACTACCCACCAGTAGCACTCCAAATATATGTTTTGAGTATTAAATAAACTACTTGAAAATTTATATAAATATTATTTGGATTACCAATATTGGTAAAAACCAGACTAATGTTAATAATTTAAATTTACAAATTTGAAATTTAAACAACTCTTCTTATTCTTTAAACAACTCTTCTTTTACTTCCTCTCATGCTGTTTCTAGCATGGAAGAGATTCTATCTTTTCCGAAGCTATTTTGGTTACTTTTAATAGCATTTACTGCCATGCTGATTATTAGCCTAGCGACGGAGGTCCCGTATCCTGGGACAATTGGTTTCCTGAATATTTGTACCCCCTCAGGAGAAATGTTATATAAGCTATATCCCCCGGTACTTGGTTTTTCCCAACCTGGAGGACCAGTTGCTAATTATAGTCAGATAACGGGTTAATGGGGATAAAGGTTTAAAGAATAAATTAACGTAAAATGGAGGGATTAATGAGAGAGTCCCTTTTTTGCAATACAAATCCGAATTGTTTTGTAAGTGATATTGCATTGTGACCAGGTTTTTGGATTTTCAGTTTAAGGTCCAAATTGATTAAATAAAAAGTCCAAAAAAGTAGGTTGTATTCATAATAAAGTTCGTAACATAATCATTACATCAAGCGGTAACGCCTACTACATAACCATAACATTACACCAACACTATAACCATAACACCAAATAAAAATTATAGATAAATAATTAATAAAAAACAAAGAATATATACAATTTCATTTACAAATTTTAATAGGATGCTTACCGCAGAGAAGCAAAGAAAAGATAAGGTAAAGAGTAAAAGTTGGCAATTATTTGGCCATCTAAACCACTGATTCGCACGTTACGACAGGCCACAGTAGAGTGAGCTCAGATATGTAGAGAGACACATGACGGACGAACTTAGCAACAAACAAAAGAAACTCGTTACAGCATGATTTTTACACTGATATGACTTCACTCTTTCCTTTCGATGAATAAACGATTAAAATAAGATATTATTATTCGCAAAAGAGCCTTAAGAAGGAAATCTTTTACTGCCCTGCCATAAACATAAAACCCTGGCCGCAATGAAAAGCGCAACCCGAGGCAATTGTATTTTTAATCGGGATGAAGTAATAGAGAAGATATAGGGTGCGCCTGGGAGGCGGGTCCGACGGATGCCCTGAATGCAAACTAAGACTGCCTTCAGGGAGGTTATCTCTTCTCCGACCGCCGAGGGCTATAAACCGTTTTCGGCACCGTTCTATCTGAATTATACATGAGTCTCTGTCTCTCTCATCTCTAATTACACTATATTTAATTTCCCTTATCTTTTTATTTTATTTTTAAATTCCATCTGTTCTAAGTAGTGGTTGGAGGCGACGAATAAAAAAAAAATTTAATAAAACTCAGTCCTCCACCTCCAACTCCCTTCCCTTCAAAAAGATAATTTAGATCGGTGATCCAAGAACATCTGAAAATTGTTCCAATTTGCACATTGGCCATTCAATTTCCCGTAATAAAGGCTGGAACAGTGGCAGTGGAACAGTGTGTATTAACCGGAATTTATAGTCGTATTGGCATTGGAAACATAAACGCTGTCACTATGGAGTATCCCAACAATGGAACACCGACCGTTGGGCCATTGCTACTCAAATGGGGGCTTTGAAATATGAATTGCACGGGTTTTAAGGATTTCTACTGGCCAAGCCTGTCTTTTATTTTTGTAAAAAGTACTTACATGGATTTTTCTAACTAATTTTATTTTTAAAAAAATAGAATTTTCGAATTTTTACTTTTTCATAAAGTTCATAATCATCGTCAGTATTGTCAACTTTGTTTTCTCTAAATATCTATCTTATATTATTATTGAATAGCACGCTCTTCCTTCCAAAATCTAAAGTATTGCGTTTGCAAAGTTGACTTAAACAGTAATCTTAAATTTCCATTTCCTAGTAACCATTTCCTAAATGGTTAGAGCTTTTTAGCTTGGAAACTTGATTTAGCTCTTGACCTCTCGCTTTCTGTGTAGTTCATATATCTTAGTTATTATTTAAATAGTTTATTAAGACCAAGTATATGGACTCAGAACAGAATCCAGTAAATTAACAACAACATTTAATTTGGAATATATAACTTCAACAAACAACAAGTGTCTAAATTCAGATATCTTGGCTCGCAGAAAACATATGACAAGAGGATAGGTGAATAAATTAAAAACAGATAAATGGCCGCCAACAGATGCAACTTGGTAGAAATGAGGAGTATCATGTCCAGTAAATTAATTTCGAGGCAGTATAAGATAACTCTACAAGATCCTTACCCGTCCTGTGCTTCCTGCTCCGAAACTTGGACTAGCACAAAGTCCTTTATGACCTCCTCTACGATATAGATATAACTACAGTGAACAAATTAAATCGCCTTTGGGGTCTAGTCAAATAAGTAGTAAGGAAATAAGTGCCACTCTGAATGGTGTTGACAAGAAAGCTGCAGGGACGTCGAGCGGTAGGTAGACCAAGATTAAGATGGGTAGATTTCTTAGAGAATGATACGAAGAAAGCTGGAGTTAGCAGCTGGAAGACAACAGTCAGCGATAGAAGAGTATGGCAGGCTCGCTTGCGGGTTGTAGCGCCATTACAATGATAATGATAATAATTTAAAATTCACTAACAATGAGTAAAAGAGCTGGTAGATATTCAACTTTTATTACCCGAAAATGGTCGTTTACAATGACAGTAATGCTTGCTTTAAAAATGTATAATGAAAATTGAAAATGTTTACGAGTTTGATTGTACTCATTGGAGGCAAGAACAAGCAAATGAGTGATGAATACTGAGTAAACCTTATGTATAAAACTACACTTATTTTGGCTTTTCAGCGATTTATGAGATTCAACATGTTTCCAATAGAGTAGTGGGCTATTCAGTTTACTTATTGAGCAGACTAATAAAATTAGAAACTTAAATTGTTTTCATTAGTGATCAGACAGTTATCAAAATATAGTACTACAGTACCACTTCCCCCAGTAGGTTGGTTTTTGTCATATTGTTGCTTAACGAAAACACTATCTCCTAATTTTCGGAATAAATATTAGACTGTATATAAATAATGAGCTATATGATTAAGTTATTTTGATTGGCATAGTTGGTAATTATATTCAACAGGAATAATTTACCTCGAACGGTTGGGTCTAAAAATACCAATGCCTGCAATATTAATTACCTAGACTTCTCGAACAAAAGCAACGTGCTAGGAATGTAAATTTATCTAATCTGCGTTGAATTCACTTCACAAAACTTTTTTAAAGTAAATTGTTTGAACTGGTATATTATTAAAGTTACCGCGACATTTAATAATACATATTAAATTGTTATATATATGTGAAGCAATGTCGCAAACTTACTAGAGTAATTCAATATATTATACAGGGTGTCCCGAATTTAAATGGCAAAACTTCAGGAACTTATAGGGGATCGAAAAACTAAGACAAAAAGTCCTTTAGAGATTTGCTCGTTTTTGCTTAGTTTTAGAGAAAATCGCAAAAAAAGAAACAAAACAAGTTTTCATTTTTATACTTATTTATTTACATTTATATTTATGTTATGTTCATTTTAATGTAAATATTGCTCAAAATGTTGTTCTCTTGCACCAATGCAAGCATTACATCTAGCACTCACTTGATAAATTGTAGCTAAACATTGTTCTGCTGATATTTGGTGCACTGCATCTATGATTCGGTCTCTTAATTATTGCTCTCTTGAGTTTATTGACACCGAATAAACTTTCTGCTTCAAGGTTCCCCATACGAAGAAATCCATGGGTGTCATATCAGGTACTATGGGTGGCCAAGGTACTACTCCTCCACGTCCAATCCATCGTTGTGGATAATTTATATCCAGCCAAGCTCGAGCAACTCTGCTATAATGAGCTGGACATCCATCGAGTTGGAACCATATTTCAATCCGCTGTTGTAAGGGATTGTCATCTAAATAATTAGAAAAGTCGTTCTCCAAAAAATGTGTAAATGTGATACCATTCAATCTTCCAGGTAAAAAATATGGTCCCACCAGTTATCCGTTCCAAATTCCAAGCCAAACGTTAATACCAAATTCATGATGAAACCTATTCTCTCTAATAGCTCTGGTATTTCAAGAGTCCATGCATGATAATTTCGTTGATTAATAATTCCTCCTCTTGTAAAGGTAGCTTCATCGGTCCATATAATTTTTAATGGAAATAAATTATCATCGCGAATTTTTTCCAGTTACTAAAATTCAATCTCTTGACATAATCTTGAGGTAATAAATTCTGAACTTTTTGAAGATGGTATGGGTGCGATTATGAAATTTCAAAGTTCGCCACATTGCTTGCCGCGATATTGCTAATGCAGCAGATGCTCTTCGGATGCTAGTCTCAGGATTATTATCGAAGTGGCGTTGGACACAATTTCTTCACCGATAATCTGCTCTTACTGATGCCTGGAATTGGTCGCCTTCATTACGTATCAAGAATGACCCAGTCTCTCGTAGTCTATTAAAAGTTAAAGAAAATACTCGTCGCTTAGGCACTCTTCTATTTGGAAATCGGCGCGCATACTCCCGCACCGCTTCTAAAGCATTACCGTTACAGAAACCATACACAAAAATCATATCAATGTATTCAACATTCGAATATGCATCCGGCATTGTGGCTGATGCTATTCACACCAACATATCTGAGTATCTGACTGAAGACTGATTTAGGAATTATAACCCTAGCAGGAAGCCAACATGTAAACAAATAAAATAATGTAAAGGATAACATTAAGTGTTTACATATCTCACTGTCTAGCCTGACGAACTTTGAAAGGTGATAATCGCTACCTGTAAATTTTTGTTTTGTTTCTTTTTTTGCGATTTTCTCTAAAACTAATTAAAAACGAGCAAATCTCTAAAAGACTTTTTGTCTTAGTTTTTCGGTCCCCTGTAAGTTCCTGAAGTTTTGCCATTTAAATTCGGGACACCCTGTATATTACATAATAAATAATTACATCTTTGTCAACCATGATTTGAATCTACTACGTTATACATATAAAATAAAAAGATCAGTTGCTTCGTGGTAAATGGGATTTTATTTTCTTAAGATAAAATTAAGAAGATGGAATTACGATACTAATGCAATATTCGCTACCATTCAAAATATCTGCAGTAGAGGAATACTATAAAAATGATGCAAACTTAAGAGTTACTGTTTTTATAAAAACATTAATAGGGTATTTTCAGAAAATTATTACATTGTAACTTGTGCTGATTACCACATAAATGCCCTTATTTGGTTAAACCTACTCGCGAGAGAAATATAAGAAAACAGCTTTTTTTTACTACCCGACATATTTTCCTTCATCTAGACCAGGCTTGACAAAGTTTTCACTACTTCAAAATAACATAGATATAAACTATTCCCATTATTGTGTTTTAAGTAGATTATAATTATTCTAGAGTTTTAAATTATTTTAAATGTCTTTGTAGTTAGCTATAGTCAGTTTTCAAATTAAACTTTTCCAACTGATAAATGAACGATGTGTTTTTATTTACATATAAGTGCGTTTTATTATCATTAACGCTTCCCTCATCCAGTTAGATATTTTTAAAAATAAGTTATATTAGTTGATATTATTTGTATTTCTGTTTCATTATTTGCTTTGTTTTTTTCTGCTTGACGTTGTAATTTGCATACATATGCAATTATCAATTTCTTTCTCTTTCTATTATCTATTGTTTCTCTTTCTATAACTATTGTTATCTTATTTCTATATACTTTTTTAATTTCTTGTGCTCTGTATTTTTTCTTTAAATCTTATCATTGGAGGTAATTCACATTTTTTTCATTAATTCCTTCTCATTTGTTAATTTAATTGTATTAATTAATTAAATGTAATCACATTATATGCTAAGACATAATAATAACCAGCATTTTTATTCTAAAGGGACTTGTCCCACAATAAATAAAGACTGTATTGTTATTATAATGAAACTTTATTTTCATGAGATACTTACTTTATTTGTATTCTTTATTATTTTTGTTTAACCTTGCACTACCCGCGAGTAGGAACAGACCGATCTTTGCCTCTGATATCGGCAGATATAGTTTTACCGCCAAAAGAAGGAGAGGGGGAGTGACGCTCTGAGCGTGCCTTCACTTGCTCCATGGGCACCTAGTTCGACTATCACACCAGATCATCGCAGTTACTGCCGCTTGCCGCTCTCAAGCCGCTATCCCTTTATGAGAACGTCCAGGAGGTCTTACAGCCTGTCACTCGCCTGGAGCTCTGCTGAGACACAAGATGGTTATGCTGAGTTGATAATTGGGTATATATCACACAAATCGTAAGTCCCATATCATTATCATGAGGCCTCAAATCGCCAACTAATACTTCTACTGATGATCAACGATTCATTGTGTTCATATGGTACCAACAGGACAATTCAGGCTAATTAATGGTATCATACCTATTACCCCTTCATGCCGTGATCACTGGCGAAGATAATAATTATTCGCACAACTTCTCACCTTATTATTGAATTCTTTATTATAACGTTCATGTTTATGTTTTGATATTATATCTTTGGCCATAATGCCAGCATGGAGCATTTTCTGTTAATGTTTATTATCGCTCCTATTGATGATAATCTTCTGTATTAGTCGTTAAGTATCATTATAATTAGATCGCATATTCATGCTAACCTTATATCTTTATTACTCATTAATTATCTTTGTTCATTAGATCGCTATTGTAATATTACTCCCGGCTGTTATAATTCATTATTTATCATTTCGTCCATTTAAGAGACTCGCTATTTTACATGTTTAGTCTTTAAGTCATTCTTGTAGAATTGCTAAGTTTACTCATTTTATCACATAAATATTTGCTTAGTATTTAAGAGAAAGATATTTCATATGTTCTTAAAATTAATAAATCAAACGCCATGTTAATATCAGAGATTCCTTTCAAATTCCCGTTGTACTTCAATTTACATCATCTTAATTATTCTTCAGTCTAATACATACATTATAATTTTAATTGTATTCCATACATTACAATAAAATAAAATCTATTTGTTAGAATAGTAATATATTCGGATTCAGCAAAAAGTTTTGGACAAAATTGGTATGGATATTTCATTGAAGAAAATGTATGTTGTGGTGATTCTTGGAAATGAACGTTGTTATAGGTATAGAACTGCCTAGTACATTATTTTACTTAATCTGTCTGCAACTATGGATTAGGCCTTATTCAAACAAAACACAATAAAATATAAAATTGCCTCTCAAATTAGATGAGCTAACTAATCGATGCTAGGTATCGATGTATTTCGATGTTGGGCCGAGCGGGGGGTTGGAGAGGGTTCAGATGGGCGGGTTCATCAAGAGCAACGGTCACACCGGGAC
Organism: Arma custos; assembly: GCA_037127475.1. Taxonomy (NCBI): domain Eukaryota; kingdom Metazoa; phylum Arthropoda; class Insecta; order Hemiptera; family Pentatomidae; genus Arma; species Arma custos. The sequence continues at coordinate 48,330,298 of CM073759.1, read as the reverse complement.
CCCCGCTAATGGCTCCACTTATTAAAGCCTAAGTGCTTCTTTAAAACTACATAACTTCTTGTTAACTATTGTTAACATTAATCCATATTAGCATCCCCCATCGTTTATATTTAATAATCATGCTCCCGAGGGAGGTCCATCGCCAGTCTTCGGGGACGTTTTCCTCCTTGTTAGGGAGGCTGGAGAACTAAAATTATCCTTAATAAGATTTATTGAACAAAATTTATTCCATAACATAATTAGAGCTTGGCTTTAGAACGAGATGAAAAAAAAATTATAAAACAGGAGAAAGTATTAAGAAGCCATAATTGAGTCAGTGAAAGAATTCACTTTGGAGAAGGGGCTCCGCCGATCTCGGATCCTCAGAAACCATTATTTGAAGTCTTAAGCGTTCCGACATGAAATAAATAATTAAATTATCACTACTTAATCAATATTGTACAATTGATTATACTCCTACAGTAAAACTATTTTAAACAAATAATTTTAAATTTAAAATTGAATTCTGAAGCTAACATTTTAAAAAGACACAATACAACATAGTATATTAATTTGAACTGAGATAATATGCATATGAAGAATTGTTCGTATTATTTTTAATATTAACAGTAGTAGAGATGAATCCTAAAACCCAATAAAATGGTAATCAAAACCTCAACTTATTTAAATGATTCTTCATGATTTAGGCAAATGAGTGTTATAATTTTTAATGAAGTGGATATGAAAAGAGAATCAGGTTTTGAGGTGCAATTAAGGAAGATAAAACAAAATAAGCGGGCTTATTTATCTGATTCGTTACTATTTCTATAAGCACTCAAAAGACGTATTTAACTTATTTTAAATAGAATTATATACAGGATATATTTGATACATAATACATAAAGAATCTATGAATCCATAAAGATATATATTTCTTATTTGATATCATCAAGAAAATGTTTTTTTATAATTAATATCATTTTAAAATATTTATATTGAATAATAATAGTTGTCCTTGTATATATTAAAATATTTAGAGCGTCAACTTGCATGGAAATAGAATCGTTATATCTTCTAATTACTTAGTTTGAATCATCTGCAACTCAGATATGTAGTTAATAATATAAATGACAATTAGCAATAGATATTTTGCCATGAAAATTATTTTTTACACTTCTGACATGAAAGACTCATCTGTCTTTTATGAAATAATTTCTCATAACATGAGCCTACATTTTTAAATTTTTATTTACATATAAAAAGTTAATTTCAATTTTATTCATTGTCATGCTACTGATAAAAATTGCATTGTCTCATTACAGTTTATCTGCTTTGATAACTCATCGAAAAACAAATACTTTGTTCATTTCAAAATATTAGCACTTTCCATCATTCGCATTTTCGTAAAAATAATTTTTATTCTCTCATTAAATATCACGACAAAAACAAAGGAATGAAAATATGGTAAGGTATATAACTGGTATTCGGTATGTACCACTGATACCTTTCAATTTCTTTTGTAGACTGAATCCATCCGTAGTGTATAGTTCAATAAAACTGTCAATCAATTGTAATTTCATTGTCATAATTTGATGATCGCCAATAATTTGTATTATAAGGGAGGAACATGAAACTAAACAATAATTTCCACACAACTAAAAATTTTAAGGCTATTTAAATTAAGATATAGCAAAATAAAATAAATGTATTAGATTTGCAATATGTAGTATTTCTTTGATAGATATTGCAGCTGTACAGGAGATAAAATTGTGGTGACCACATATATTATATATGATTGAAATGATTAGTTATCCACATATATAGATTTTATTTAATGTATGATTAGAAATTATTTAAATGATTGATGATCCACATATACATATATTATATGTATTACTTAAATGTATAATGATAGGATGATATTAAATGTATGAGTATTGATTAGTATAATAATATGAATTGATAAGATGTATGAGTATTGATAAGTATAATTATATAAATTGATTTGTATGTATTGTTTAATGTATTTTTAGTATGTAGTTTAAATCACGTCTTGAGGTATTCATATAAGAATTACGTATTCAATATTGTTTATTGTTAAATTGTTATATTTCACCGTCCATCTATGTACCATAGCGAGATAAGAATGTAATAACGTATTAACGAGTTTGTATTCGACTGTATGAATATTATGCCATACCAGAGTTCAATTTATCTAGTTTTTACCGCTTGAATATTAATATTTGTGGAAGGTGGGGATGTAAATGTGAGGGTGGGGGAAGCGATTAGGCAGTTCCAGGCTGCTTTAACTAAGACACTCTCTCAAGATATTAGACGCTGGCTCGACAACTGCACCTCCGCCTATTTCAGATCCCCAAACCAGGCTTGTATTAGTAATATTTGAATAATTGTATTAGATATAAGAATTGTATGTTACTTCTTTAATATTTATTAAATCAATTAGGAGAGAGGTCATTACAAAATGGAGGACATTGAGATAATGGACCTCGCTGAATATACACCCGTAAACAGTGGGCATCAGGCTAACATTCGCGGAACAGGATTTTTGATTAGAAAGACGTTAAAAGAAGCCGTAATGGAAATAATGCCAGTTAATGACGCCACGGAAAAAGCATGAAAACGTAAAGAAATGCAACTGAAAGCCTCAAGGGGGAAGAAGTGCGGCAGAAAAGGCCCTAGGGAAATATGAAATCCCGGCAGGAAACAATTGATTTGATAAAGAATGCGTCAGAGTCTTTGAAGGGAGAAACGAGGCCAGATTAAAAATGCTTAATCAAAAAGCAAGAGCAAGCAGAGAGGAGTATCTGACAAAAAGGAGAAGGGCAAATCTTCTCTGTAGAAGGGAAAAATGACCTTATGAAAATGACCAAATAAAGAAACTGCAAGAACAACATGAAACGAAGCAAACGAAAAGTATTACAAGGTTATACAAGAACTAATGAAGGGTTTTCAGGCCAGAACAAATATATGCAAAGAGGAAAATGGAGAGCTCGCAGCGGATCCTTCCGCCGTCTTGGCTCTAAACCCAGCACGGGTCCTGGCCGCATCAAGGCGTCGCTTCCACTCTTCTCTGTCCTGCGCCAAGGTCTTCCAAGCTCTGGATCCAATGATGCTGCCTGCATCACTCTCGACTTCATCTGACCATCTAAGTCGTGGACGCCCACGTTTTCTTTTTCCATCCAACGAATCCAAACAGCAGTCTTTTCAGGATAGCGTTGTCCTCCATCCTGGCCACATGTCCAGCCCATCTCAGTCTAGCTATTCTTATGTGCTTCACCACGTTAGGCTACTGATACAACAGATACAGCTCTGTATTTTGTCTGAGTCTAAATTGATCGCCAACTCTCAACAGCTCCAAACATTCTTCTTAACATTTTTCATTCGAGGAGCATTAAACTGTTTGCATCTGTCCTGGTCAGAGACCAGGTTTCCGAGCCATAAGTTAAATTGGGCTGATGATTGTTTTGTACAGCATGACCTTGGCTCTTCTTGATATCAGACGACTTCGTAAAATTTTCGCCATCCCAAAATAACATCTATTAGCGGCCAATATTCTTCTTTGAACTTCTGGGCTGGTTGAGCTATCTGCTTTGACCAGAGAACCGAGGTAGACAAAACTGTCGACACATTCGAATGTGTAGGCACCAAACGTGATGGTAGGATCCGATTGTCTTGAAGGGTTAGCTACCATATACTTAGACTTTACTTGTTTTACCTGAAGACCTACACGCCGTCCAGCATTCTCCAAAGCAAGAAAAGCCTGTTGTAGATCTCTCGGTGTTCTTCCCACTATGTCTATGTTATCTGCATAGGCCAGTATTTGTATAGACTTAGTCAGAATCGTACCAGTGACTTGTATCCCTTCGTCTCTTATGACCTTTTCTAAAATTATATAACAGGCACGAGAGTCCATCCCCTTGTCTCAGACCCCTAGTAGTCTTGAATTCTTCAGACAAATATAATATATATATAATATAAGATAAAATTAAAATATAATGAAATAATTCAAATATTTAATTTCATTAGCCTATGTAATCGATAATTACACACAGTCTATGGAACTACGAACCGATGTTTGCCGATATTTGGAAGACAAATTAGAACTCTTGTAAATCCTACAGCTCTGCTCTATACTGCTCGCTGGTGTTGTAAAGTAAGAGTGTGCGATCAGAGTGGAGAAGTTAGAAAAATATAAGATATTTCACAATTTCGAGGAAAACTCTATTATCCAAACTTATATATTTAAAGAGGGAAATATAGGGTGTGAGAGAGGGAGAGGACACCGGAACGAAATCGAATAACGGTAACATTAGCTATACTAGTTTCTTACTGATTCACTATTGTTAGCAGATAAAGTATAGTCACTTTCCTCGTGATTATCTACACAGTGATATAAAGAAAATATATACATGAAAAAAAGAGTAAGAATGTTGTAGGAGGAAGGAGTTATACAGGATAAAGAAAATGATAAAAGTTGGAGAAGGGTTGGGAGGGAAGGTCCAGTGATTTGGCAGAAGACCAATCTGAAGAAGCGGAACTCATATTGGCAGTTGCCTCCGTCCACTGTGGACCTGACGCCTTGCCGCTCCGGCGCACCTTCTTTCACCAGTGAGGAATAATCACGTCTTAATAAAAGTAATTGTCCCATATCTAGATAGTATAACAGCCATTAAAAATTGAAATTCGTTTTAATTTGGTATTAAAACACCCCTCTAGGCATTTAGATGTGACCCATTTAGATCCAAGGAATTATTTTCCCATATAGCTGGCGCAACCATCATAATCTCAGTCGACTGAAGTTTATAAGAGCAATAAAAACCTTTATGACTTCAGAAGTTATTTTATTACACCGTTTCCTATCCTCTTAAAGAAACTTTAATAAACCGAAAGAAAGATTTATTTCAGTATTATATACTTTTTAATGTTCACAAATAAATAGTCTAAACATATTTCGATAATATTTTTTTAAAACTTGTTTCATGACAAAAATTTTACAAATTTCATTTTCGGTATAGACAATTATTATCACTAATGAAAAAAATATTATGAAGAGTGAAAATTGAATTCTTATAATTTCATAAAAATTTAAATATGTAGATATTTTTTTCAATTAGCTGACAATGTTTTCAAAATATTAGATTTTATCGCTCTCATAGTTTTAATGCTTTTTCATATCACCCATTTACACGTACATATTTGCAATTTTTGAAATTTCAGAATTATTCGCTTTGGATACTAAAAACCTATTATATATTACATTATATAATGATTTTCATCCATGCAATACAATGTTTTTTTCAGAATAAATAATGAAATTTATGTAATTTACATGTAATCAAGAAACTTGTAGTTTAAAAAGGTATTCCTGTTACAAGACAGATTTAATAAAATCTTTGAAAATAAGAAGTTTTTTAACAGTGTTCTCATTTCTTCAGATAGCAATTTAACTTAACCAAAAGCCAAATTATTGATTCCAATACAGTATAATTGCTGCTTGTCAAATTTCAAAATAATCGATCTTACTAACTTATACGACCAATGGGTGTCATAGCTCGAACTAGGAAATATTCCCTTTATTGTAACATCTAAATAATCTCACTTTCCAATTATTCCTCCGATAGCTCTGAAGAGACTAAGGGCTTGAGGTCTTCCTTGTTACCAACTGGTACCTTCCTAAGATGTGATTATTTGGATTGTTTTTGTAATTCCCAAATAAATTTCAATTTATGGGTTTTTAATAATAAACCTAACTTAAACTCTAGAACGTATTCATGATATGAGAATAAAATTTAAATAAACAGTTTTCACAAAGTTTCAAATTTCATTTGAGTAAAGAGTTTTTGTTTTAAAACTATTTAAGTAAAACGCTGTTGAGAACTAAGTATAATAACTTTGAAGTGAGACTTCTTTTGTTTCAGAACTTGAACATTTAAAAACTACTTGCTTTTCTCTTGTTTATTATCGCCATTTTAACGATTGAACTCAATTATTCCCAATTCAATCGACCTTATTTAGAAACAGATTAAGTTATAAATCTTTGACAAATAAATTAAATCATTAGAATGTTTGTTTTCTTAAAAGAAGTGGGGCACCCGAAGGAGGACAAGCATTGCAATTGGTAATACGATTACTACAGAAAAAATCAATTTCTGAAGTGTGCTCATCATTAAAAAAACGCAAGAAAATGGTCTAATGAATACAAATACCAGATAGTACATAACTCTTAAGAAAATCATTTAAATTTATTTGACTGCACAATGACACAAATAGACTCATTCATATCGCCTAGAATGGTTTTTTTTTTTTACATTTTTCATTCGTATTTCATTATTATTCATTAACTCTCTAATGCTATACCACAAGTCAGATAGGTTAATATTAAACTTTAGTTATTTCTGCTAAACTAACCAGATCATCAAAATGTAGATTACTAAAGGGACAGTGAAAGCTAATTATGATAAATTCAACATTTACCAGAACTAAATATTATAAACTTCTAATTTTTAATTTTTTTTTTAATTGTACAACTGTAATATATACATATAGTACAATGTCTATATGAATAAATAAATACATGACATGACATGTAGAGGCACTACCCACTGGCAGAACTATAATATTTCTATAATAGAAGGTCCCGAGACCATCTTCTCTTCAGACGCCTAGGAGGATTGTCCGGAGATGGAATTGGATCTGAAATGAGCTAAATCGGTAACATTTGGAACGTTAAGGTCATTATGGATGGTTTAATTTGTGACAAAATAAGGAGCGTTTAGGATTTTGGATTGCAAGGATTGAATACGAGAGGAATTTGATGGTTTGGTGGAACCCCATAGTTTAATTCCGTAAGACCATATAGGTATTATAACAGTCTCATAAATAAGTCTTTTGTAATTAATGTGAAGCATTGAGCGTTTGTCTAGTATGTGTTGAAGTAGTTGGAAATGTCTAGTTGTTTCTTGTCTTTTCAGTCTTGTGTGAGAGTTTCAAGTAAGACGTTTGTCTAAGTTGAGTCCTAGGTACCGAATCTGTTCAACAGGGATAAGTGGAGTACTATTAAAGGATACAGCTGGACAGGAAGTCATGGGTTTTCGGCGAAGGTTAAAGGTAATTTGATGGGACTTGCTAGAGTTGATTTTAATTCTCCAATTCCGACACCATTCTTCGAGGCTTGAAAATATGTTTGAAGGGCTTGGGATGCAATATATAGGTCGTTATTAACTCATGACGCACATGTGTCATCAGCATACGAGGAAATGAAGGTGTTTGGATAGGTTGGAATGTCAGCTGTATATACTGTGTAGAGGATACAGGACCGAGGATGCTACCTTGAGGAATACCAGCGGAATATGAATAGAGGGACGAGTAGGAACCTTTATGGCTTACTTTAAATGTTCTGCCAGATAGAAAGGAGCGAATGATTAAAAAGTATGTAGGTGGAAGAAAATGTCGGTTGCAGTGCAATCTACGCTCCAATGCAGTGGAGACAACATCCATCACACGATGACATTGCTTTATTGTGGAGTGGGGTGTTCGGAAACCAACCTGGTGGTCTAGGATTATGTTTTTGTGTACTTACTTAATCTAGGATGTAAGAATTTCGTTCATCAGATCTGGACCAAGTTTGATTTTCAGTAAGGAGACGATGATTAAAATTTTTTAATTATAGTTCCTTTTGGTGGTCGTCCATAGTGATTTGTTAGTAGTCGTAGGATTTTCAGTCACACTAAGTATACGTTTTAGAATGAGTTTTTCGAGGATGTTCCTCATTATGGGTAAGAGGGAGATAGGACGACAGCAGGATGGGAGTTCTGGAGGCTTTTTGGATTTTGGGATCATTTTTACTATAGATAGTTTCTATGAACGGATACAGAATTATATACGTATGTGAGGAATAGGATAGCTTTTTGAGGAAGAGAGTTTAGGAATAGGCTTTACGGGAAGGTAAAGTAAGAATAATAATGGATATTTCTGACGGATGAAAAGCCTTAGGTGAGAGAGTAATTTGGAGTGGGATATCCAGTTCTGTTTCAATACGCTCAATGTGAATAGAGTTGAGGATATCAGGGTGTGGATTAAAGGTTTTGAAGAGGTGTTGGGCGAATATGTGAGATTTTCGTTCATCAGATCTGGACCAAGTTTGATTTTCAGTAAGGAGACGATGATTAAAATTTTTTAATTATAGTTCCTTTTGGTGGTCGTCCATAGTGATTTGTTAGTAGTCGTAGGATTTTCAGTCACACTAAGTAAATTTTGGATTTTGTAGTTTCTAATCTCCGTTTTCAGTTTGTTAGTCAGTTGGGTGTAATACGTTTTATCTGATGGGTAACGAGTCCTGTGCCAGTTTGATCTTGCCCTGCGTTTTTCGCTTAGGAAGATGCGAAGGTGCAGTGGCAGGTTAGTCTGTTGTGTGATATTATTTCTGTTTATGGTAGTGTTATATTTTATACTGTGTGTTATTGTTGCTGGATTTCTATTGCCCTGTCAATGTCTTGCTTAGAGGTTGCTTGGATAGCCTCATTTGGATTAGATAGAATAAGGGGATGTCGAATGGATTTATGGATAAGGATGCAAGAACCGAGGTGGAAAGTGTTGTCAGGGATTATAAATTTAAACAAAAAAAATCTAACAAAATTGAAAAAAAAAATAGGGAAAAATGTTATTAGAGTACAGAGAATTCTTAAAAGGCTTTAATGAAGTTAATTATTATTATTATTATTGTTTAATTATCATTTTTAGCTTAATAATGATAACATTTAAAATTAACTATTAAATTCCATTGATTGAATTTTATTTTAACACATTAAGTATATACTGGGAGATAGTAAACACAACAAAAAAATTCAAGTGAAAATTATTAATCTAATTTTGAAAAATACAATTTGTAAATAAAAGCCAACACAATGGAGCATTCGATACTTGTTTAGGGGTATTGTTTTTTTTACAGCTTTAACGTATATCTCTTAACCTTTTTCTTATCAAGAAATAATGAATAGATTATTAAGATTAATAATGAATTAACAATCTTGGGTTCAGCACGGGATAGAAACTGTACTGTTCCTTGGACAACGATTGTACAGATCACGCTCAACCGCAAGATTTTCCACCTCACTTCTTATAGGCTATGTGAGTCACTGGAGGGTTCAATATTCCAAAAGATCTTTTCTCGGCTGTTATCAGATTAAATAAAACCTGTCATAGCCAGATTCGAACTCGGTGACTTCGACGCGGCATCTCAGTGCTCCACCACTGAGCCACTCTGCTCCCTTATTAAGATTAACGCTCGTCTAATGATATAAACAAGTCATAGTAATGCTCTATATTTTGTAGTATAAGAGAAAATGGTTTTGTCGAAGCACTGCACTCAGTCGTAGACTTGCAATTTACAAATTATGAAATTTAAATAATTCAAATTATAATTTATTAAGTTATTCCTAAGTTATGCGTTTTCGCTACAGTTGAGAGTCATCATAACAGACTATTTTAATTTTTGGTTTAAATCATTGGAGATAATTAAAGTCATTAAATAATTACCAACTTATGAATCTGTTTTTCACTGCAAAATAATAAGAAATGAAAGATATTAAATATTGCCTATCATGTATTCATTTTCCCGTAAAAATAATTGTGAATGCGGCTAGATAACTAGCCTTTTTTAGTTTCTCATGTTGATTTTATCAGTTTACATCATTGCTTCGACGAATGTTTAATATTTAGGGATAAAGGTGACTTTTAGATCTACAAAGCAAATTCTTAATACAAAATAATTAAGCAACAATCAATATGATAAAATTCTAGAATGAGGAAAGCCTTTTGTAATTATACTGAGATAATCAATTCTGAATAAAAAGATGGAAGATAATGGGCAGAAAAGGAAGTCATATCTCAGGGTAAGATTTCAATAAGTAAACCGACCCGGCCTCCCATAAAGGGCAATTTAAATCAAATTTATGGCTGTTTAAAAGTCTTAATGCTCGAATGAAAGCATAATTGGATGGAGAAGCGAGACGAATGGTAGCCAACCGGCGATCAAGTGGAAAAAGATTAGGCGGGGCTTGGTTCCCTCTAACTCCGCCAATTCTTGGGGAATTTTATCAAGTAGAATTGATAAGATCGCCGAATTACCTTTTAGTGCTGGCCGGAGAGATTACTTTTGCCCTGAAGAGCCGAGGGACGAGCTTTAGAATAAATTGAATTTCTCTTTATGAAATAGGTTTGGCTACTTTCAATTGATGCGCGGTTTGCCGCTGAACCTAACCCCCACTCCCTCGCCAGCAAAAAATATGCCCAATTAGGCTGCTCAATGATTGCTTAGCTCTCTCCTTCTCTACTCTACTGCTAATTCCCTCCTCATGTCTTATACCCAGCCTCCTAACAACGGAAGTTTTTAGGCCCATTTCCGGGCTAATTTCGTTAGAGTTTATTTATTTTTATTGTGGAAACCTGTATTTCAAACATTATTGATACTGGCAATACTAGCCTCATGACATATTGGCTATCGGGATGTTGACATTTAGAGTTGCGATGAAAATCATTTCTCATAAATAAATTTAAAAGTGGAAACTTCTTTAGCCGGATTTTGCGACTAATGGTAGGGGAACAACTCATAAATAGGTGTCACCGACATGCTCGTTACGCATTGCGCGAGACTGGCGACTCCTAGCGGCATGTACATGAGTTATACCATTTGTTTTAATCAACATTAGTTTAAAGGTTAGAATTTCATTGATATAAAAAAAGTTGTGTGGTTTTATGAAACCACGATGCAAGTGAAACTTTTTTTCGGTTTGTAGGAATTTAACTAAAAAATATTGGAAAATTATTCAATTTAGGATATTAAAATTGCGTTTTTAATCTTAACTTAATTATTGAAAAATGGGAATGATAATGGAAATCAATAGTAGACACCATATTCAATTATAAACTTTAATTTGAATTTGCGTACTATAGTATGGAATAAATAATTAATACAATCATTTAGATGATAAATGCATAATGAAAAGTAAGAGCAATATTATATAAAAGAGATATTCACAATAAATTGTTTGGTTATGATTATTTATTGATGTATTTATATACAATACATATATATCATTGATGTATTTAATCACTAAACAAACTCTAGCCTAACCCTTGACTTATGTCCGGGTTGGTCCATTATCTGGTGGAAACCGAGAAAAAGAACAGGGTAATAATAATAATGTCATTATTTATTCTGGGACAAGTCCCTTTATAATAACAATACAGGTGTTGTAAGCTATTATGCCTTAGAGTATAAAAATAATTATATATAATATTATATATATTAAAATTAAAATTAACACACACTGATAAAAGGATTTGATATTCTTTGAAGAGATTTGTTATTAGTAAACAAATCATTTTTATTTATTTAAAGTTAATGAACAATAAAACATTTACGATAAAGTAAATAAATGTATTTACATTAATACACAGATCAAAACACACAAATGCCGCGGAAAACTTGCAGGAATAAGTGAAAATATAAGTGCTACACGGTCAGCTGACTAGGCACCGCCATATTGGCCTAGGCTGTCCTGTCATGCGCCTTTCACTTTACCCCTTCTCCAGCTGTAATACTACATGCTGATAGATGGGCGAACAATTTTGGGGAGATAGAATACAAGTTTCACTTTAAAAATAATATAATAATAAATAAATATCTAATAGATAAATTATAAAAATACTAATTGACACAAATTTTAATTGTGATCTTATGTCGAAAACCTCGCTTACATCGGATATAATTTCATTAAAAACAATTATATTTAAATAAAACGTAGTTTAATAGCTGTGCGATCCACATTACTAATAAATTGTGATTCAACATCTAGTTGAACTTTTCGTTTACCCTCAAAAAGGTTTTATAAATAATAAGTTGTTGATAAAATAAGTTGCTGATTATGCAGACACATAACAATTAGGGAGATATAAATAATATAATTGTCTACTAGTATACAGATTGTATACGTATATTTTGATTAACAGATAAATTACTTTAAAATACATTCATTTATTACTCTGAGGGGCAATAGATGTGAAAACTAGACTAATGCTAATTAATCTAATTTACAAATTATAATCATTCGGCGCTACGACACTTTTAGTCGAGTCTTGGCCTGCTCCAACATCGACCATCAGTTTTCTCTATCGAGTGCTGCTACCATCCAATTGCGGACATCCAATATGGTCCGGGCGTCCGTACATTTGCCACTACATACATTCGCTCCCTGAGGACTTTGGCTATTTTCATCTTATCGTATTTCATCTTGCCTCATCCTTATGACATGCCCGGCCCACCTGAGTCTCGCTAACTTTATAAACTACGTTCAGCTGTTTATAGAGTAATCTCAATTCGTTGTTGGACCGGCGCCTCCACTCTCCATCCACCAAAACTGGACCTATATTCTTCTAAGGACTCTCATTTCGAATCTCAGAAGTGAGAATTCGTGTGCTTGGGTCAGGGTCCTGTTTTCTGAGGAATATGTGAGAACTGGTCGGATGAGAGTTTTGGACTGTCTTATCTTAGAGGATTTGGAGAGGAGACCACCACGTACATGCTTCTGTAGACCAAAATAGCAGCGAGTAGCGGCACCTAGAATCCAAGGTACAAAAATTCCTTAACTCTGCCCGTCAACTTGGATATGGTTTTCAAGGTTTATTTTTTTAGGGTTTATGCACATATACTTCGTTTTGCTGTCGTTGACGATAAGTCCCATCCTCGCTGCAGCATTTTTCAGTGCGATAAATGCTTCCTTGACTGCTGCTAACAACCTGCCGGCAATATCTATGTCGTCTGAAAATCCAAGGAGTTGCACGCAGGAGTTAATGAGTGTACCAGTTATTAAGAGCTCAGAGTCTCCAACAGCCTTTTCCAGAGCAAGGTTGAAGATCAGGTATGCCAATCCATCTCCTTGCCGAACCCCTGTCCCCGTTGAAAAGCCTCTTGAGAATTCACCACTAATCCGAACGAAGGAAATGTTGCCCTCCATAGTCATTCTTGCTAGGCGCACTAGCTTCAGTGGAAGATTCATATCAAGCATTGCTCTATATACCTCTGCTCTGTTGACCGAGTCGTATGCTTGTAATTTACAAATTATGAAATTTAAATAATTCAAATTATAATTTATTCAGTTATTCCTAAGTTTTGCGATTTCACATCATAATAGACTATTTTAATTTTTGTTTTAAACCATTGAAGTTGATAAAGTACTTTTATTTTCCCCTCCGGCTATCCGACTGAGTTTTGTCCTTAAGAATGTATCGTAATTATGTAGAATAATTTTGTTTGCCGAATTTCACCCAGACACTTTCTCCTGATTTGCGTTTTCCCAGTAGTTTTAATATTTATTTGGAGTAGGAGGGTGAAAAGTGTAGTGATTGAATAATAATTAATAAGGTGGACTAAATAAACAAAATGTATACCGCAGAGATTATAAAGTTATGTAAAAAACTTGAGATAAAATCGCTAAAGTAAATAGCCTGATCGCAGCTTACTGAAATTAATTAATTAATCACTTATTGTTATTAAATAAATAGCAACTTATAAATCTGTTTTTTACTGAAAAATAATAAGAAATGAAATGTACTAAATATTGCCTCTCATGTATTCATTTTCCCATAAAAATAATTGTGAATGCGGCTAGATACCTAGATGAGTCTACGGTAAATATACATAAAGAATGTAGAAAATTCTTAAATTTAAAATTAATATTTAAAATAAAATAGGTCGTAATTTTAAATGAAATTTGTATCCACATTTAGATAGCTTAAAATATTTTTTGACATAAAATACAAAAAAGAAGATAAAACAACTGAAAATATTTTCTTAAGAGAGATTGAATTTTGTCTGATTGAAAGAAGCTAGGAACCAGTGAAATTGACCTTAGAAATCTTTAATAAGCTTTCATGGCATCAGCATTGGGAATTTTAAGATACCTGACCGACTATTATCTACTTATCTTGTCATTTATTGTTTTTGTTTTGCATAATAAACCAGATGTTTAGTAACCAAAAAACAGTTGGACCTTACCGTTTAACAATTTGACTAAACGCACGAACGTACAAGAAAGACGAGGGGCGTTAAGGTAGTGAATAATTTATAATACGTAGGGATGAAGAAGATGGCAGTGAATTTCTGTTTGGAGGGAAGATTTAAAGTTGGCCAGATAACGAGACAAGTTGGCTTAGACCGACACCTCCCACAGAAGTATTAAACTGTAAATTTCAATTACTGTAGACTGTTCTCTCGCTTCTCTTTTAAGTAATGAAATCTGAGGAGCACTTAATTGCCGCGCCTATGTGACAAGCTACTCTCACCCGGATTCACTCCTAATTAAAACTCAAAAGATTTAATTCTCCTGTTAATTATACTCGATCGTATGGGTCTTCAAGTCTGGGGTTATGTTTTTCTGTTAGGTTTGGTCACCGTGTTTAAAAGCCAAGAATAAAAAAAATTAATCACCAACCAAGCTTCGAAAAAAAAATATTCAATAAGAAACAATTGAATATTGATTTTTTGTTAGTCAAAAAAGAAAAAATCTTATATATTTTTGAAGTGAATACTTCTTTGCGTCACCGATATGGGCGACATGCTTCTGACGTATTGCGGGAGACTGGCGACGCGTAGTGGCCTTTATCAATTTTGTATTATACGTTTGAAATCCATTGATATACGAGTAATTATATTTAACTAAATGTCATTTAATCACTAATTTTAAATATAACTATGTTTAAAATATGATTTCAATATAAATATAACGAAATTTTAAATATCACTAGATTTAAATCTTTTAATGGTTGTGAAATTCTTACTAATAATAACTTAGATCATCAACTAGTTGAACATTTCATTTCCCTTTATGATTTTTTTTGTAATAAATTGTCTTATTTTATGAAAGACTGAAAGTAAAAATGATCTAAGTATTGTTGAACTTAACGATGATAAACATGCTAAAACTGACAATACAGTTCGTTAAGATTTATCAAAATACAAATACAAGGTATAAATAATATTAAATAACTATTTCAATTAAAATATTGATATTTTTATTGAGCTTGATCAGTCTCTTATATGTTTTCATTAATAAATAAACTACTTGAAAATGTACATAATTATTGTATGGAGTGTCGGTATATTCTAAAAACTGACTAATGTTTATAATTTAAATTTAGAAATTTGAAATTTAAATAGTTGAGACTAAATTAAGAAATAACACTGTTATTCAAACGTTTTGATTTTTCACTTCGATCGGTAGCTCTCACGACAACCCATTTATTTTTTTTTTTGTATAATTCTAAGATAGATTATAAAAATAATTACTGCAATCAATAAAATGAATATCCTTTAATTAATAAGCAAGGATTCCCATCAATTTACATGCAACAGACAAAGAAAAAGCAGTTAAAAAGCACATCTGTGGAGATGGCATCAGTGACTTATACGGCTTATGCAATAAGGCAGTAAGGCCTATAAAGCACATAACTTAAGGTTGTCAAGTTTTGTATGACAAGTAGAACCCGCAGAGTCACAAAAATGTCAACAATTATTTATGAGGTCACCAGACGGAAGATGTATTTCAAAAATCCACCCAACCTCTTTATTATATATATCCACCCGTCACGAATTATCTTGGAAACAGAAAAGCTGAATTTATTGGTAACCAAATCATAATTGATTAAACTAATTAATTAAACAATATATTGATTGAAAAAAGTATATAATCAGGACAGGCTATAGAGATAGAGTGCTTTCGGATAATAATCTGTAGACGAAAAACGCAAAAACGAACAAGAAATCAAAAGAGAACTCTAAGATTGAACTACTCTAGACTTTTTTTTAATGCTTTGCAATCCCACAGTTTCCAAACTCAAACTGCTTCTTCCCAAGAAAATATTAGTTTAGTTGTAGGAGTAAGCGAGCCGGGCAGGTGAAATTCTCTTGTTAAAAAATAAATCCCATATGATACTTGGAGAGTTTGGGAGCGATATCGAAATTAATACCATACGAGGTGTTGCTATTAAATAACGAGACTGACGTTGCTGCGGAACAAGTACGCATGCGCCAACTGCCATTGTCGCCCTTCAACGTCAAAAACGGATGCCAATATTGAAAAAGTCGGTAATTTGATTCGGTCTGACCGTCGATTAAGTATTCGTGCAATTACTGTATCTATAGGCATTGATAAAGAATGTTTACGGCAAATTTTACATGAAAATTTTAACATGCGAAAAGTGTGTGCCAAAATGGTGCTTAAAATTCTCACGTTTGAACAACAAGCAGCTCGCAAACATGTTTGTACTGGCACTTTGGATGCCATTGAAAATTACCCAAATTTATTGGAAAATGTAATGAATGATGTAATGATGATGTCATGTAATGAAACGTGGTTTTTTACTTATGATCCGGAAACGAAGCGCCAATCCATGCACTGGAAGATCCCAACTTCACCGAATTCACTTAAGCTTCTACGTTAGTCACATCATTCAATAACTGGGACTCTTCTTGCTTAAGATCAAATTTACAAAGACGTTTCCTCAATATCCCTTAGAGATAATTGGTTGCAGCCACAACTAGGATTTATACTTCTTTTATTTGTTTAATAATTGAAACTTCACCTCCAGTCTTCGTCTCACCCGATGCATCTCTCTGGGGCATTTTATCCTCAAGGTTAATATAAATATAGAAGTTTTCTTCTTCGTCTAGATATTTCCTTACTACTTCTGTCTTCAGCCTAATAGTAATTTTAAAAGTAATGGAAGAGGTAAAATTTAATATTAAGGATATCAGTGTGAGGAGAACGGCTATGCGACGAGGCACTCATCTGACATCAACTTATTTGGAATTCAAATTCTAGATTCTCATAGAAGACTGAAAAGACAAGAAACTGCTCGAAGTTTTCGCCTACTTCTACATTTACTGGAAAAACTTTCAAAGCTTCCAATTAATTACAAAAGACTAAGGTCACCTGTGGTCTAGTGGTTAGCGTAACAAACTACTAAACCCGAGATCGCGGGTTCGTAGCCCGGCAGGTGACCCTAGGATTTTTTTAAGGGAGTAAAAAATCCTTAGTTACGCCGTCCTTCGGAAGGGACGTTAAACGGGGGGTCCCGAGCCTGTACGATGTCAGGTACTCGTTAAAAATCCCTATCCTAATTAAACCTGGATAGGCAAAATTTAGAGCTCCCACTGTAGCATCGTCCGATTAGCCATAGCAGCATAAAGTGACGTTAAATGAATAAACAAACAATTACAAAAGACTCATTTACATGACAGTTATCAGACCTATTTGGACATACGGAGTTGAGCTTTGGGGCTCTACTAAACCATCTAATTCATCACGTATCCAATCCAATCCAAAATCCATCGTAAAATCCTCAATGCTTCTTATTATGTCACAAGTAAACTCATCCATCACGATCTTAATATCCCATATGTTGCTGATTTGGCCCAAACTAGATACCTGTCCCTCCATGACAAGCTCCATACACACTTGAATCCGCTAGTCTCTACTCTTGCTTCCCATACTATTACTGATAACCCTTCGAGGTGTCTGAAAAGAAGATGGCCTCAAGACCTTCTACTATAGAACTTTATTGGAGTGCTATCAATGGATAGTTTCTCCACAATTGTTTTTTTCATGTCCTTTGTTCATACAGCAGATTTACTTGATGTAATATAATTACAGTTGTAAATATCAATAAATTATTCTATTCTCTAAAAAAAATTATATTAATTACCACCATTCAGACAGAATCCAGACGTACTAGAATGTGTAAAACCCCCGAGTATATACTAAGGTTAGTCGAGATTTTGACTGACATTTACTACAACTTCTATATACTATCAATCTGAGTGGATAAGTAGCCGAAAGTAGGCTCATTCTTATGCTCATCAACCGAATGATCAACTTCTGTGAGCAATGCAGGTTCATTCCTCGTCAATAATAAAGTATTAGAATATTACTTGCGGGGCTCTTCTCTTTGACCCTATGGACACCTAAAATGGGCTAGGTGAGAACAAGGTATAGTCGGGGGACACATAGGGGAGATAAGAAATAAACCCAAACATTCATCTATCAAAAATAATACGCTATTATATTGAAATAAAAATTACATTCAACTACTATAAATAAGGCATTAATAAAATAACAATTACAAATTTAATCCGAAAATCTCAGTCTACAAAATAAAAATAAAACTCTAATTTAACATAAGATTCACCATCAATAATCGTACTAAATAATAACATAAGAACTCAAATCATACACCAGATTCTCCATCAATAATCACAATCCCTAAAGTCCCTAATAAAATAATAATTTCAATCTGAAACACGATCCATCATTCCTAACCACAATTCCATAAGCACTAATTAGAATTACAACTTAGACATTCACCGTCAGTAATCATTATCTCATAGCTCTAATTTAAAACAAGTTCCCTCTTCTCTTTAAATAAAAGTTTCCCATCAGTATGGTGGCCGAAACGCGAAGAACGACGAAGAAAATATTTAACTGGCTCTATCCACAACTGAGCCACCAACCGGCTTCACCCCAAATCTAGTCTGATTACAGAATAGTGAAAATTTCCTACCTTCCTTCTGTCTTCTAGTACAGGTCCCAATCTTCTCACCGATACCAGTCTTCAACTCTAATCAGCCCATCTCCCTCCGGGAGAATCAGACACTGCGCGCCGGCAGTACCAGTCCTCAAACTCGACACTCGAAGGAAAAAGGGCGGGTATTTCAAGGCTTATTCGAGCTGGCGTAAACATTCGTATCCCTGGGCCCGTGAGGTGGTGCCACCTGGTGGTCACAATTATCCAAAATACTCTGGAATTAAATTTAAGTTTTTAAATATTCGATTAAGGTCGACTCGAAGCGATAAATATCCTGAGTCATTTCCGACCTTATTCCAGAATTGGACTTATGAACTGCTAACGCCGCGTGGCCCCAAAACAGACACGAGCCTTATAAAAATAATTAACATTTTAATAAAATATAGCCAACTTAAATTGTTACAAGAACAATTACAATAACTGCCCATCATTTTCCCTCTTTCCTAGAATAACAGCAATTTCAGTTAAAACCGATAACAATGATCTAAAGTGTATACATTTTATGACCTGTTGCTATTCCTCTTGAAAAGTTACACTGGCTGAAAACCCACTGACGGAGAGAAAATTCTTTCGGAGAAAGGAGGAGAAAAAAATTATTAAAGAAAAGCAGAGGAAGAAAATTAAATTATCCATTTGTATCTGTGCATTCGATAGAGTTAGGCGAGGTTATTCAGGCAGTGAGGCCAGCTAACTTAATTAAACAGGACTCGACGGAACTTAAAGCGCCAGGCAGTTATGAGCTTGAGGAAACCAGGCAAGTATTTCTTTTGAGGAAGCCCTTCATGATTGCTACTACTTTCTATTAGGGACTTCTTCTTCATAATCTGTATTTATATTAAGCTTGGCATCGTCCTTCAAAAAGAGTAGTCATAATCTCTAAAAAATGCTAAATCGATTGTTTGCAGTCGTAGAATGTCTTATGTTTTAGCATTCACATTTGCTCAAGGGACCAGCTTTTGAGGGACATTAGAATTTGAGGCGGTTGAGAAAAATAATTTAAAAAAAAAACGAACAAACATTTATTAAACATTATCTAGCAAAATATCAACAGTGGGCAAACCATACTTTTTTTTTGCAACAATAACACATTATGCTAAAAAACAACTTGTTCGTTTTCAACAATTTAACAAATTTTAAATACCTAAAGTCTTCTGAGGATAATAACCCTTAATCCTTAATTCAATAAAAGGACTGTAGATTCCAATGCTCAGTTTCTATTGAATTCAAATGTTTATTATGTGTCATTTGTTCAGTGCCGTTTCTTGCAGCAAATTTCTTAGTTTTCGGCTTTTAATTGTTTCAATTTTAAGTTTAAAAATGCCACTTCGTGCTGAGGATGTTGCACGTGGTGTGGGACTTATTGATGATGGATGTTCCATAAGATATGCAGCTAATGCCATCGGAGTTCCCTATGAAACTTTACGAGATCCCTTAGAAGACCCGGCTCTGGACGGCCCGGGGTAACGGAACCACAGGATGATCGTTTTTTGACTTTTACGAAACCGACACCTTACGTTCAAGCGATTTATCAGTTCGAAGAAGCTTGAGGTGTGCAAATTTCTGAACTTACTGCTCGGAGAAGATTAAATGAACATGAATTAATGGCTTTTTGCCCAGTAAGAATATATATATATATATATATATATATATATATATATATATATATATATATATATATATATATATATAATATTTTGAATTGAAATAAATGTTCGAAACAAAATTAAACGAAAATAATTCATGATTTCAGTTTGTAGTGAATAGAAGAAGCGTTTGAGTACTACTCCTTCACATATTGGAAGCATTACAATCCAACGACAAAAGGCATATCGAAGTGAAACTAACAGCCCGCAATGAATTGTCCCTTTGTTGTTAAATTGGAATGAACTATTGAACCATTAACTGCAAATGAAACGCATTGGGTATTTTCACCATTCAGAAAAAGGGAAAAAGGACTTCTATTGAACTTGTGGCCTGACATAAAAGAGATGTAGTGGAAATTGGTTCCGAGGTCACAGCGTATAGAATAGATAGTGTCGACAGGAATTTCAGAATTGTAAAATAAAAATGAAAAACAATGACAATACCAGGGACATAAAATAAATTCTATTTTATGTAACCGTACAACCAACAAGGAAAATATGAAATAAGAATACGTCAATATATAATATTTTTAAAAATTTTTGTGTCCATGTTAGTTAAAATATGCACTTAAAAATATAAGTTAATGTACAGTTCATAATATTTTTTTCTGAAGGTACCTGTAAAAAAACGTCGACTAATTAACATCAATTTAGGACGCTGTTTTCACATAAAATTATAGGTATTTTTTTCTCAGAAAGTAGAGTATTTTCTCAATTTTTCATGACCGATCTTATTCTTGACCACTAGAATAGATTCAATTGTTCACTCTCAATACTTAATGATTAGGTTTTTTAAATGTACGATTCGCTAACAAATGAGATCATGAGGAGCCGAAGAGGTAAGATAGACCTTTTTCAAACTTCATGTAAAGGAGTTTCTGATTGTGCAGTGGGCTCAAAAAATTGTTTTGCTCAATACTGTACAGGAGCCACAAATCAGTATTGTAGACCCTCACAAAAAAAAAACTATATATTTTTATTTATATACTAACAATTGAAATGATTGCGCATATGCGGTATCATTCAAAGATGATATTTTTACTGTAAGGAGTGCAAAACATTTTTTTTTATTATAATTCTTCTGTCAGCTCCTTCAGGACGCGTGCCGCTTTCTCTTTTACAGCTTCCACAGACTCAAATCTCGTACCACGTGCCTCCAAGTACATTTTACATTAAGGATTAACAACATATTTGAAAATTAAATTATGTACAAAAACATTAATTCTTATATCCTATTGCATATGTTATATCACAGTAAATAAAACTAAAATTATAAAAATGAGTTTTATGTTTTACAATGTATAAATACTATTAGCTTGAGATCAACTTTTCGAAATTTATATTGTTTATTAATTTAATGAATTCGGGCCAAAATGTATTATATAGTTCGTGTTCGACTACTGGCCAATGTTTCCCTCTTAAAATTATAGAAATTATTAATTTTGACCTTAGCACTTAACAAAGAGTGGCGTTTTAAATCCTGTACTCCTTTTAAATTTTATTATGAAATAATAATCATTAAACCATTTAAAAGAATAAACATTTTTATTCGAATTTTAAACGTATCCGTCGTAGTGCTCTGCCATCTCAGCCAGATAATTGATGTTGTTCAATTGCTATTCAAATGTTCAATTGATAATTGATGAAATAATTGATGTTGAAATGATGAACTGGAGATATATGCCATCTGTATGCATAAATGGTGAGGAAATGTATGGATATTTCTATGGAGTAGAAATGTTGAGAATGGGCGTGTAACTTTTTTATTTTGCCAACGTTTCTCCCTAATTTTTAGGCCATCATCAAGGCTGATCAAAGAACGACATTATTGGTGAAAAGAAAATATAATAGGTTATAAAAACAGAAATGATAGGAATCACATGAAATTTTTTAATGTAACATCTAATTTTTAATTTTTAATAAAATTTTGTCATTAATGACCATGTAGTGAATGACCAATAATTTGAAACAAAATACCTGTGCAGGATGAAAGAACGCTTCTCCCCTGCCCATCCAACCTGGCGGCAGTGACAGATCGCCAATGTCTCGTAAACAAGAAGATATTGCCAGTCTTCACAGCTATACTTTATATTTATGTGTCTCCACAGTAAAGGGCCTTCCAAAAACTGGTATATCAAGGGCATAGTGAATGTTCTTTGGCTCCAAATGTCATGCCATAAATAAAATTCTCCCGGCTGCAATGAATAATTGAAGAAAGCAGATACATAAATATATTAAGTTTGGAAAGGAAACAAGGGCTGCTGCGAAAACAACAAGGGAGCTGCTTATCTATAGTACGAAAATAATAGACTTTCATCTGCATCGGAGAATTGGCGGTGTGCATTGAATACTGTCGGAAGAACCTTTTGGACCCATGAGATTGAATTTTAGTGGGCATCGTTGGTTTCTTGATTAGAAAATAGTATCACAGATGTGCAGGAGAAAAAAAAAATTGGTGATTTTCGTAAATGCATCTATCTGTCATTCACCTTAAAATAGGAGTGCCTCCTAGGCCAACAATGACGGGCACGTTTATCTCACAAATATATGTATATAATAAAAATGTTTAAAAAAGCAGAAATGTTTATTGGTTTAGCTCATGGACATATGAAAATTTAAAAAATTACAATAAAAGGTTATTTAAAAATAAACATGATAAGTTTTATCTCACAGTTTTTTTTTTTACATCAGCGTCTGAAAGAATTCAGAAAAAAAATACAATATTACATTTAAATCCGATAAGCTATATAAAGTTATACTAAAAAACAAGTTTTATAAGATGTTACTTTTTCTGTTAAAAAGATGTTCAATCCAATCGTCAGAATAACACCTAATTAGATTTAAAACGACTTCCACGTCCAAAACATTATTCAAATTAAAAATATTTTTGTCGATCATAGTGACCAAAAATAAAATATATGTATATATATAAGCAATAAAAAGAAAATAAATAAACAGATGCAATTAATAAAGTTTGTGCGAACAAACAAGTCGGTTTATTTGCAGTGATAATTTGAATCAAGTGGAAATACAATTTGTATGTTACTTTAATTATTACAACTACAAATTTTACAACAAACAGCTTATTAAAAAGTAAAATATTAAAAAAATACTTACGTGGGTAAATACCAGCACTCCTGAGATAAAGGTCGTGTGTTTCTACCTTACTGTTTACTCAAAGAATTTGCGGTCAAGACTTTGGTAGTGTTGGGTCGGAAAAAGATACTATAACACGCCGACTAGGATCAAAGAAATTAAACGAACATTTCCACTATGTATCTGACAAATACTCTCGTCTTTCTGAAGGTTAACACTTTAGCTGTAAAAATTACTAAGCATGTGGTTTGGCTGATATAAAGAGCATTAACATTTCACAAGTTCTGTAGGCCATAACCTATTATATTTTGTATTATTTTATTAGCAAATTATCTCTTCTGTTAAGGCCTGTAAGGGTAACCGACAGTTGATGTAAATTTGTCCTGTAACTATAAAGAAATGCGTTGCATAACTATCCATGCCAATGATAACTTGGCTTAGGAATAGTTGACGTTGAGGAGAAGTCCAATTTAAGATATTTTAATTATTACAAAGAAAGGTTGAATTGAATAGCAGGTTCCTTACTTTTATGAATAGTTAAAAAATTCATCAAAATCCCAAAGACGCTGAATCAAAAATCAATTAGATGCATTGAAGGTCATAAATAAACCCTAATTTTAATGCCCTTGGGAAATCAAACGTAGAGAATAGAGACTGAATAGAGGTTCAAAGGCTGTTATCTGAAATCAGCAATCTATTAATAATCAATCCCCATCCCGATCCTAATCACCACCTCTCATCAGCCATCTTCTATTCTGTTAATCTCTTGTCTGTTATCATCCATCTTGTCGCTTTCCCCTGAATATCTTCAAGAAAAGAAGATGGTGTAGCTGAAACGAAGACTGTATTTTTGTAATCAGTTACTTTCTGTTTAACTATGGTATACTGTTGTTTTACATTAGTTAATCAGAATCTAAGCTGATAATAGATGAAGTAGCCGTATGTGATGAACTTTGACAAATTGTAGCTCTGACCACCGTTATTTGTGGATTTCCAAAAAAGTCACGGCAGTTCAAGAAGAGTAATTATTATAAAGGTAATGAAAATCTATAATAATTACTTAGCACTTAAGCAGTAAAATATACCATAAATAGCCCCACTGTGATAAATGTCTAAGAAAATGACCAGTACGTCAATGGAAATATTATAGTTATTCTCTAAAGCGAAGAGCACATTTAAAATTAATGAAACTTCTTCTGGAATGGATTTCATATTATGCACCATGAAAAAAATACCAAACTTATTAAAACTATATATTTAAAAATAGTATTTAAAAATACATATGTTTATCTAATATATTTTTTTATTTATGTAAACATTTTTAATTCATTAAAAAAATGTAAATTGTTTTCTACAGTAAACAATAGTTAATGAACAAATGATTTTCAGTTCATAATTCTGCAACAAGTAAACATTGTTTTAGAATTTAACCCATTTATAAACATTTTAAAAAAAATATTAAACATTTTTTTTGCAAAAGTGTTTACGAAAACAAAGGTGTTCCAAGCTGACATAATTTGGAAATCCTAGTCCAGTGATCTCTCAAGCATTCCTCCTTTGTTAAGTAACTTGGTAAGAGAGCCCACACAGACTACTGTATACAACTTGCAAGGACCGGTCGTAGAAGCTATGATCCGACCCCGTGTACTATCGGAAATTGCGCTGTGGATTTCCGACCCACATGGTCTGCTTTGGGTAAAGAAATAGATCCACGTGTGCCTGCTGATCCTGAACAGATAACATCCATGCTTCTAGACCTATTTCCCACTGTCCCTGAAGCCAATTAGTTAATTGGCCTCACAAGGATGTTGAGCTATGGACAGCCTGCTGCAGCACTATGCAAACCATGGTTCGGAGCAATAAAATATTGGTTGACACCTTCTAAGCTATCTGTGCTCCTGAATAGGCTAAGGTGCTTGCAAAAAGGTTATCAAAGTTAAGCAGTGTCGGGAAGGGTAACCGCCCTCCAGGCCACGAGGCTCTGCTCTAATTCGGCTAATGATTACCTCCTTCCCACGGGTATGTGAGGTCCTTCAGCCTACTGGAGGCAAATCGCAACGAATGGGCGTGGGAGTAGAACCTTACTAATGTGCTACGATTAGGAATCGTGTTGTGGTCTTCTGTCTAAGAGTCCTTAATGTAAAGTTATTAATATTATTCAAAATTCGATGAAATTCTTTGTCGTTCATTTCACTATTTAAACCGTTTTAAACATGAGCTTAAGCCTGATTTTACTATATTGAGAACTGCGATTATATAGTATATTAAAGAATAATATAGAAAAGAATCAGCGAATAAAATCTCGGGAATACTTTACGTAGGATACATGAAGTATAAGTTGTGCATAAAGAAATTGAAGGTAACTTTTATTCAAGTACGTCCTCCGAGAATAATATGATAAAAGTGTTAGATATATTTTTCAAATTTTGCTCATAATTATCTTATGCATTTATATTGTATTTTTATTTATGGAAATAGGTACTATATTATTTGTTCCTTCCTTAAAATAATGCTGACTCAACCATTGATATGATTACAATTCATGTTTTATTGGACATATAAACCATATCCTAAAAAAACATAGATGTGTCATCATGTCTATATACTCATTATATATAAATAATCTAATATATATATATATATATATATATATATATATATATATATATATATATATATATATATATATATTAAAGTGCCGTACATTGTGTAATATTACCCGTGAGTTACGTTTATAACTTATAAAAAATTAAAAGTTATCATGAAATTAAATTTCTGTCAATATTTTGACACCGTAAAATGTTCTATTCCACCAACCAATTAATCTATTTCGGAAAGTTTTGTGTACAGCATTCGCAAAGCTATTAATTTATTGTGGTCACTGCATATTAAATCTATTGGTTACCCATATCACCCATATGCAGCATGCCCACACCAATGTGTTTTAGCCAAGTTGCATCCCATGGCCTTTCAATAGTCTCTGCAAATGAGTTTGCTTCGCAATAACAACCCCCATCTGCTCACATTAGACCCTGTGCAGGATTGAATTAATATAGTATCTAGGCCCAGACCCTCTCGTAATATACGGTACAAAGCTCCGACCAATATTTGAACCAACGAATTTCGTTTAGGAATCGTAATCCGTTATTGAACTATCTTAAAAATATTTGGAATGTCGGGATTTTCAGTTTTTAGAAAATATTGATAGAGGTAAGCACCTCTATCTATATTTTCTAAAAACTGATCTGTATATTAGTCTATTACCATTCCAGTTTTGATGGATTTGGATTTGATTTTAAGTGTGGAGAAAATAAGACATACATATGAAAATTACATGGTCTTTCTGTAGAATCTTTATAGGTTTCAAAATACGACAAGGACATAAGCGTGGTGGTCTTGCTCGTCCACATGAAAGTTATCTTCAATAACCCTGGAAATAAATTACAAATTCCTAGCTGTGTCATGAAAACGCTTGATACCTGTAGGTGAACTTATTAAAGGATAATAACCATATATTCTGGAAAAGATATCGAGCAAGATTAAACATATTATGGCTATCCATAGGTTCAATGAATTAAAAAAAAAAGAGATAAATTATACTAGAGTAGCTGAGCTCCGTAACTAGTTTTATATTAAAATTTATTGTGACAAAATCAAAAATTAAAAATATCTGAGTGAGGGAGAATAAAGCTGATCAGAAGGCACTTCTCATGCACAAACTCTATAATTCTACTTCAATAGCAAAAAATGTAACAAAGTGTAAATTAGTATTTGATGACTGATTTTATTAATTTGAAAAGATTCACAATGTCATTTAATTAAAAGAATCCAACAATTTAACTATATAAAATAACCAAAACAAACATACCTGAAAATATTAACTTAATTGCTCGTTATTAACACTTTTAAGTCGATAGTGACAACACATGTTAACTCAATACGAGTATAAAACAAGCCTTCACAAAATAAAAACAGCTAAATGAATCATGAGATGAAGTTTACAAAGGTTACGACAATTTGACTGTTAAAGAAAATACGGTAGCTTGAATGTATTTTTTATTTATTCTTAGTAAAATAGTACACGATAACAAGATAATCTCATGGACATTTCAAACTTGTTATACAATGTGTACTCCTAACTCGCAATATATGTCTAACACATCCCTAAAGAGGATGAGGGAAGCCATTTCATAAAAGTTTAAGGAGTGTCAGAGGCGAACAAGTTTAATCATGGGGTGGGGAAGAAACTCTAGTTAAATATTCAATCAAGCCAGGAACTAGTTCCGCTTGGACAAATGGTCCATTGGGTATCCTTTCCATGTATGTATCATGGCTACCATGGAACCACAGTATCATCTCTCACAACTTTATCTCCCCGGAAATATGTATTTTATTTATCTCTGTCCCTCCAGACAGTGATGGAAAACCCTTTAAAAAAAAAAGCATGTTCCTATAAAAAGGCTGTTTTCCTCGTATTCTTCTCTTAAATGAATTTGGTTGGGCGTTGATTATACTCCGAGGTCTTAACTCTTTGACGGCTGTCAATAACCCTAAATTCCACTTCTGCATTTCACACTTCAAGAGACTTAGAAGGATGTTTTGAAGTCCAGTTTAAAAACTTTCCCCAACTGCTTTGCATAGAAAACGATCTCAGTTAAATTGGATGAAAAGTTACGCCTCTGGAAAAGTGGGAACTCGGTCAGCCAACAAAAGAGGGCTGTTTCTGATTGTCTTAATTTAAAATGGTGTGTTGTCCATTACGGCCACATTAATAAACTCTGCAAATAATTTTAAAACCGAAATTATTGGAAGAACCGTCTCCGGGTGCTAGTTTATTATTATTTAAGGAACTAGCCGTTCGCCCTATTTACAGCTCATTATTTTAATAAGCCCGTAAAAAAACATAAATGAGAATATATTATACATTATATATATATTTAAAAGTGAATATAAGTATAACATTTTTTTGTTAAAGTAAATATATATCATTTTTTTGTTAAACCTTATATTTAATTAATTTTAGTTAAACCTTATGTTTAAAATTTGCCCAGAAAATTTTTATAGTTTCACTGATAAAACGATCCTTATTGTAGATATAGTTTTGCTAAATATCAAAACAGTAACAGTTTTTGTCAGATGTCATCATGTCAGATTCCGTGACCTATAAGCTAATCATGCTTCATCAATGTTTCCTAATATTCAGGGAGATGTCGTTATCCAACAAGTCAAACTAAATTTTATAGTATTGATACATCACTTACTTTCTTACATTTTTCTGTAGAAACGTTTGAACTCTGTACAAAGCAAAGTACAATAATTTATGATCATAATGATTATCTCTTGTACTACGACAAGGAGATTTACAATATGCATTATAAGATATACTAAGGAGATGTATGAATGAATGGTACAAAGAAGGTAAAAACAAATATATATAAAAATTGTAAATTTCAAAGATGAAATGAAATTGTTTAGGATTTGCATATAATCAAGCACTCAGTACTATAAAACTATAGATACTATCAAGTAGCTAATAGCATTGAAGAAGCTAGGGAAAGTTCACTAGCTTGGAAAATATTACTGACAAAAATGGATTAAAAATTTCATTTGAAATTTAATATATTTCAATAATGTACGAGAATGATGGAAATCTTAGAACAATTTAAGAACCTCAGAAAAACTGAAAGTAAAACTTTTTTTTTAGATTAATTTAATCATATTTACAACTGTAATAATATTACAGTAATCGATCCTCTTTCTGTTGATATTATATTTATTTTAAAACTTGAATGTGAAAATAAGCTTACTGATAATAACTTATTATCAACAAAACTCACAACAAGAGATATTAATCAAGAAACACAAAATTAAAGGACTTGAAGACTGTACTCCAACCAAGATCTAAGTGAAAAATTATTTAAATTATTTTAAAGAAATGAAATTGACAAAATGAATAATGTACGATAATGAAAAATAACAAAAGGAATGGCGTATCATGCCGAATGTCAAATAACGCATATCACGAGGAATAAGAGAATATCATTTTTAGCTACCTAATGTTAACACCTCAAGATAGATCAACATTACTCACTAAATAACCCGAATATTACTCGGTAGAATAAAATAAATAAATAAATAAACGGTTTCATGACCTCATAGTGAATGTTGCAGAGCATATGGACGGGAGACATTCCAACAATTATAACAGTGTGAATGTAAGAAGCATTTATTTATGAGATGTACGTCCCTCATGTTTTATTCTATATTATAAAACAGTTCTTTTCCTCATTTTGAATTCATGTTAGTAAAAAAATATATATTTTTAAATATTTAATAATTCTATATTTGATAGAGTTCAGAATAAAATATTTACAATGTTCGTAACAAAACGTTTGAACTTGAGCCTGCGATGGCAGAGCAATAATGGGGGTGGAGGATATTTGTCATGAATATTCATGACGCAATAACGCAATGGCAATCTATCCTTTCCTAAAGTTCGTTCAATAAAGAGTTTTTCTGTTATAGGCACACGGGCGGGGTTTAACGTTTACTCTTTCTGTTGATATTATATTTATTTTAAAGCAGAATGAATCAATTATTCTCTCACAACGTTACCAAAAACCGATACATTATAATTTATTAATTCATGATAAATGTATTTATTTATTTGATTATTGTAATATATTTTCTTTCAACAAGCATTTCGCCATTGGATGATATGGAAGTCTACTCCCTCTTTTAACATTAAAGAACCAAAAATTTGGGAAATATGAAATTTAAATAATACACGGTAAATGAACAAATAAATATAGTTCTATAAGGCATCGTAAAACATAAAAAGTTATATATGTAAGTTATTTTTATATAAAGGTTGTAAAACTACTTATATAAAAATACCTTACTGATTCGATAAATGTTTTTTGAATAGTATTTTAACGTATACGTTATTTAAAATAAAATATTCATAATTATAATTAAAAAATGGTACAATACTATAATTGTGAAAAAATATTCCAATTAGTCGCATTAATAAATATTCTGTTAATGATGTGAATACAAAAAGTAGATTGAAGTCATGAATAATGATATTTTGAGAGGGACTATCTATATTAGAGAAGGGAGCAGTAATATTAAATATAATTTATGCAATGTCTTTCAATTCTGTGATTTTAGAGGCCAGTATCATCTAGATTAGCATAAATTAATTTCGTTATTGAAGGTTAAATCGCTTTTGAACACAATGCCTTTAAAATTAAAATGAAATTGAATATAATTAAAAAATAATAGATCTTGTTATAGACTTTAATCAACTAATTTTGTGGGTCATAATTTTTTTTTATCAGTAATACAAATGTTATGTCGAATAAGTTAAGAGTATGCATTTACATATGTTTAAGCATAAATAAGTACAGACGCACACACATATTTTTTTTGTTCTGCAGTTGGCTCAACAGACATTGTAGATGTTCGGCCGCCTTTACGAGCCTTTTTCACCTTTGCCTATCCTGGGCCGTTGATTTCCAGTCTCGTGCATGTAGCTCCGCAGCATCTTTGTTGACCCTACCCATCCATCTAGTCTTGCCAACTATTGTGGAATTTATAGTTGTGTAGAGGCGTCCTGACGGATTACTTCGAGCTGCCCCGCTCATCTTAACCTTCTTGATTTCATATCCTGTGGTATCTCCTGGCCAGTTTCCGTGTGCAATTCGTAATTGGTCCTCCTCCTCCAAGAGTTTAGACTCTCATCTCATACCGCTCCGGTTATCGTGCGAAGTATTTTTCTTTCACATCTCTCGATTCTGCTTTCCAGGGTGCCGGTGAGAGCCCACGTTTCACAACCGTATATCAGAATCGGCTTTATAACAGCATCATACACCCTTAATTTTAAATTTCTTCAGATGCTTCGGGATTTCAATACTCTTGAAAGAGCGAAGAATGCTCTGTTTGCACTTGTTATACCCTGGTCTATATAAGTTAATTGGTCATTCGTTGAGGTTATTGTGGAGCCAAGGCATTTGAAGTTATCTACTTTCGGGAACGATTTGCGATCTACGCAGATGCTGTTTATGAGGTGGACTTTACGGCTTACTGTCATGTATTTTGTTTAAGCCGATTTGGTCTGCCTCTTTCATTAGCGCCTTAGTGAGTCTCTCGATAACCCTTTCATTAATTCTGAGGACTGCTATATCATCGGCGTTGCAAGAATTTTATTTTCCATTCCGACGTGCTCCCCTCCATTCTATCTTGATGTTGCTCATATTACCTTTTCAACGTCTATATTGAACAGTAAAGGTGAGAGTCCGTCTCCCTGCCTCAAACCAGTTCCAACTAAAAAAGCCTCAGACACATCTCCCTGTATCAGGACTCAACGTCTGCACACTCCTTAGTCAATCTCACCAACATACCGGGAATACCCAGCCCAGTAGTCATGATCTTCCATAGACAGTTGGATCTTGTTCTACTTGCGATCGTTTTTCGAGTACCTGTTACAGAATGAATATCTGGTCTAGCGTACTCCTTCCTCTTCTAAATCCTGCTTCCTGGTCTCCTGCAGTGTTTTCATAATACGGATATATTCGATTATGCAATATGTTGGTCATTATCTTATAGGCGACGGGAAGGAGCGCTATACCTCTGTGATTTCCAAACTCGTATATGGACCCCTTCTTTAGGATAGGGCATATTAGACCTGTTTTCCAAGCCTCTGGTATTTTCTCTTTATAGGGAGTAGGCGGAAGCCTTTTGACTGCAATCAGCCACTGGTCCTCCAGGGCAATAACCCCACCCCGTAAAAAAATAATTATTTTGAAACCTAATATCAACCTCACGCACACACACACACACACACACACACACACACACACGCACGCACACACACACACACACACACACACACACACACACACACACACACACACACACACGCACGCACACACACAACACACACACACACACACACAGGAGAAAGAAAGAGAGAGAGCGAGAGAGAGAGAGAGGGAGTGAGAGAGAGCAACTTCTTGAACAACAGTCGTGCAGGGAGGCGATTTGATTTAGATCACTCTAGATTTTCCCCCTATTTTGGATATCCAGTTTATAGATCCGGGTGAGCCAGGAACGTCCTAGATCCCATAGGATCCATTTCAGATGAATTAAAGAATATAAATGTATTTAATAAAATTTACTATTTTATTTATATACATTATAGAAGACCAGGTCCCTTAAGGATAACAGATGTAAACAAAATTTAATAAATATATATGTCAGGCCAAAGGTCTAAATTATGATAATACAATACTTAAATAGAGGGAGAAAAATTATTATAAAAAAAAAATCAAAACTAACATGAATTAAGCTGAGAGAAAAATAATAAAATTAAAGAACTTAACAAAATAAAAAAACTAATTTCCTTATGAGAGAATAATAATTTAATATATAGTTTATTTTTTTTTGTTATGTTTATGTTAAATGGCCAGCCAACCTTGTTTGTTCTAATTGTTCAGATCTTTCCAACTTCCATTGATGTACGAATATAATTGTTATGTATTGTATATTTTTTCCTGTTTGTATTAATTGTTATATATTCCACTGTTGTATATATTTTCCTTTCTATTGAAAGAACAAATAATTTAATCAAATGTTTCTTCCCAATTAATTACATTTTTACATATAAGGTTGAATAATAAAAATCGGTCGTAAAAAATAGAATAGATTAGATAGAAAATAAAATATTGCACGGGGATCTCGGGCTCTAAAAACTTTTTTTATGCAGGGGGATACATTTTTTTTATTTTGTCATTTTATGGCATGAATCTGATTTTATTTCATGCACTCATACATATACATGTTGATTCTTTTTTTTTTCCTTATCACTATTTTCGTATACTATTCTATTCAATACTAATCTTCACCTAAACCTTCAATTTGGTTGCCCCGAAGATGGCCTACATCGTGAGCCGAAACGTTGGCACAATTAAAAATAAGTTTTGCTTATTTTATGTTACCTTTAACTACATCCCTTGACCAATTCAATCCATCATTAGAATTATCAAGTCTACTATTTTCCACTCAAATATTCTGGAGATTTATAATTTTTTTTATAATTATTGGTCATTTTTTATGAGTTATAAATATTTTTATTTTTTAAAGAGAAAAGATAGGCCCTCGACCGGGATTTGAACCCGGGACCTTTGTCTCACCGTGACATCGCTCTGCCAATTGAGCTATCCAAGGCCCTTCCCGGTCAAGGAAAAACCTTCTCTCTTATAGATCCTAAAGTCCCAGTGTGCTCCCGCCATTTTTCCGATGATAACACTAGAACGAAGTTCTTTGAACATTAATTTTAATTTAGGATCTTATTGACTTACGTCATATTATTATTTATAATTTTTTATAATTATTGGTCATTTTTTATGAGTTATAAATATTTTTATTTTTTAAAGAGAAAAGATAGGCCCTCGACCGGGATTTGAACCCGGAACCTTTGTCTTACCATGACATCGCTCTGCCAATTGAGCTATCCAAGGCCCCTCCCGGCCTACGAATGGGCCTATCTTTTAAAAAATAAAAATATTTATAACTCATAAAAAATGACCAATAATTATAAAAAAATATAAATAATAATATGACGTAAGTCAATAAGATCCTAAATTAAAATTAATGTTCAAAGAACTTCGTTCTAGTGTATTCATCGCGAAAATGGCGGGAGCACAATGGAGCTTTAGGATCTATAAGAGAGAAGGTTTGTCCTCGACCGGGAGGGGCCTTGGATAGCTCAATTGGCAGAGCGATGTCACGGTAAGACAAAGGTTCAGGGTTCAAATCCCAGTCGAGGGCCTATCTTTTCTCTTTAAAAAATAAAAAAATTCTGGAGATTTAGTTTGGAATATTTTCCTAAATGTTCCATATGATGTTATTTACTTATCTGATCTTTAATCCCTGAACATTTGTAAAGTATCACGACCAACTTCGCTCGGAAGGTTTGATAAATTCGGATTTAAAGGCCGGCCGAGAAGGCTATATCGTTTTATCAAGACTGAGCCCTATCGGTCGAGGCCATCCATCTCTGACGGCCGGCCATACTGCTCCGGAATCAATATTAAACGTCTTGAGTCCTCCTTGGAGATGGAGGACATGTCGCCACCTTCCTCCTTGCACCATAACCGCTACAAGATGGATAGCCACTTCGATGGATATCCTCAAATACCATATAAGCACATTACATCCCCATTTAAAATTAGAACAATTCCTTGGATTTTCAATGAAGCAAACAATTATATACATTCATCAAAAATAAGTGTTTAAAGAAGGTGTTTCCGAAATAGGATTTAATGATTTAAAAAGTGATATTCCTAACTCAATAATGAATAAATTAGGATAATTGAATTAAGTAATAAGAATAATAGTCGGGGTAGATGTGATTATTAAAATGAAATAATTAAACCAATAATGATTTGGTCATCATGTAATTAAAAGTAGCAAAGACATAATAAAAATAAAAATCGAAATGAAATAACTAAAAATTACGAAACTTGACAGGATTTTAACTAATTGTCGAGAGTAAATATATTAATAACAAAAATTTCTAAATAGAATAGAACAGAAAGCAAACTGTGTTCTGTGACCACGCCCCTTTAGAATAACAATCATGAAAAAAAACCCAGCATAATATACATCTGGCCAGAAGGCTATATGATAATGCGAATCATAAAGGAATTAAAAGCGACAAAAACATAATAAAAATAGAAATAGAAATGAAATAAATAAAAAGTAGGAAACTTGACAGGATTTTAATTGCCAAAAATAAATATATTAATATTAACAAAATAATGATTAAAAAAATTAATAAAATAGTTAATAACGAAATTACTGAATAAAATAAATTAATGGGATAGCATGCAATAAATATTTACATAGTCTATATCTTCTTTGGTAAAAATGAACAAAACACACAGGCAACGAAATCCAGTATTCAATACTAATTTATTTAAGTGGAAGATTAACCTGCCTGGAGAGCATCTTTTTGAGGTGTCAATAGATGTTGGAAAAGCAGGGATTTAAATGAAGCCAGTGAAGAAGCATGGCGGATAAAAGGATGGATTGACTCCACAGTGGTGGAGGGGGCGAGTATGGATTGGTTCTGTGGGAAGGAATTTAGAGATCGGAAAGGATCTTGGTTAGTGATGCTGTTTAGCCGCGGACCTATACTACCCGCCAGATGGAACGAACCGATCCTTGCCTCTAAGATACTAGGCTTTATTAATATACTTTACCGCCAAAACGAAGGAGAGGGGAGAGCGACGCTATGAGTCGGTCACTCGCTGCCTGACTGGCCTGGATCAACGACCATCGCACACTGCCGCTTATCACTCCGCTTTCAAGCCGCTATTCCTATGAGAACGTCCAGAGGTCTTAAAGCTTGTCACTCGCCAGAAGCTATGCTGAGATGATAATTGGGTTTACATCACACAAATTGTAAGTCCCATTTCATTATCATATACCTCAAATCGTCAACTAATTCTTCTCCTGATGATCAACGTATTACATGGTACCAACCGGACAGTTCAAGTTAATTAATGATATACTCATTGCCCCTTCATGCCGTGATCACTGGCGAAGATAGTAATAATTCGCACATCTTCGCGCCTTATTGAAATCTTCATTATAACGTTCAAGTCCATTTTGTTGTTATTATATCTTTGGACATTATGCTAGCATGGAGCATTTCTGTTATATTTAATTATCGCTCCCATTCATGTTAATCAATTTTTTTTCTTTTTTTGTCTTAAATTACTTTTGTTCATTAGATCGCTAAGTTTAGTCTTAAGTTATTCTTGTAGAAGCTATTATTAATTTTATCTTTGCTTACATGTATATTTAATAGTATTTAAGAAAAGATATCTCGCATGTTATTCAAATTAATAAATCAAACGCTATGTTAATATCAAAGATTTCTTTGCAAATTCCCGCTATTCTTCAATTTAATTCAGTCTAATACATCAAAGAAACAGATGCTGGACAGAGGATTTGAATTGAAGGAGACTGTAGATATACGAAGGGTGTTGCGAGTTAATGGATTGGTATTGAAAAGCACTAAGGAAATAATATCTACGAATGGGAGGGAAGAGCCACTTTAACTCATCATAGTGATATGCTCCCTCGGATCGCCTCGGAGTACCAAGGACAAATCTTAGAGCGCAGCTCATTATTCGCTTTAAACGGCCCTCAAGCATTTTCGGATGGCCCCGTATACCTCACTACAGTAGTCAAAGTGGGGGAAGATGAGGGATGATACGAGAAGCTTCCGAGTAGATTGTGTGAAGAGATGCCTAGATCGATAGAACAATTTCAGGGAACTAATTGACCGTCGGATTATTTGGGTGATATGGGGTTTCCAGGAAAAGTTTTGGTCAACAGTAATACCTAGGTTTTTGACAAATGAGTTGAAACTGAGGGGATGATCATTTAGGTCATTGATGTTGGGAGGGTAGGGATAGTTGTAAGGAGGGAGTTGGGACCTAGAACAATGGCCTGGGTTTCACCTTTTTCGTTGCGTTCAATTCCAGTTTATTCAGTATTGCCTAGGCACTGATCCTATTTTGAGCTCTATGCCACGCCTGAAGATAGAGTGAGGAAAGAGGAAAGGGGTTGAAGACCGCTTGGCGCCTATCAGAGAGGAAAGATTGGAACCATAGAATAGAGCTGTTGGAAAAGAACAATGACTTTAGTTTGGTAAAAAGGATGGAATGGTCCAAATAATCGAAAGCTTTTGAAAAGACTAATAGGATTAGCACGGTTAGTTGTTTATTGTCCATGGCATTACATATGTAAGTAGTGATTTTGGTAAGGGCAGATTGTTTAGAGAAACCAGGACGAAAGCCTGATTGAAGCGGATCAAGGAGTTTGGACTGTTCGAGAAAATTTGATATTTGAGACTGGACTATTCTTTCGACAGGTTTGGAAAGGTTGGAAAGTATGGAGATTGGTTGGTAGTCTTTGGGAGATACTGGGGTAGAGGTTTTGCTTATAGGATGGACTAAGGCTTTTTTCCAAAAAGAGAAGAGGATGGATTCGTCGTGCAACAAAACGGAGGCACCTTTGAACAGTTACTCTAGATGCTGTAATAATAATACATAAATAGTAATAATAAATAATAAATCTTTAACATTTGATAATTTTTTTATAAATGAGTTTGAGATATGTTAATATGAACTTTTTTGTTTAAGTTGTGTTAGAGAACACATACCTAAAATAGTTCCGTGCAATGCCGAAACACCCTTTATAGCCTAAATTTATAAATTAAAATATAAATCTAACCTTAGGTAGTGTATCATAAATTTTTCTATTCATAATGAGTAGAAAATTCAAAAGAGTAGTTGTTGTTTCTAAAGATTTATTTGTAGGACTGAGTATTATTAAACTTGAACTGTGTATGTTCGATAAAATCCTAAGCTGAGGAGGGTGAAATAATATGCGAGGAATTTCAAAATTCTTGAGCAGTTAATTCCATTCTTTCAATCACTATTCCTTCTAATAGCGTGCTTATTATTACGCTCCATTGAATGCTTATTAAGCTTAATAACCAGTTTATTATTCGAGAACGCTTAGGAAAATTAATCACTTCATAAGTACTACAATATCTTTCTTCTAATTTTAGCAAAAGAACAACCAATATTAGAAAGAAATCACTAACAAGATTCTAGAAAACCACGAGTTAATAAAAAACAACTAATCATTATTAACATAAGTTGTTCCATAACCGGTAAGGTGGGGTCACCGGGACCCCAATATTTGTTAACTCAAAAAAATTTTCAATTAAATTCCAAACAATTTTTTTTACAACCATACATCATATCTAAATGTATCTGAATGGGATTGAACACAATGAATGTTAATTTTTGTTTTTTATAAAAGTTAATTTAACAAAACGTGAAACTGTAAAAATGAAAATTACAAAATATTAAACATTAGTATTAAGACATGAGTACATGAAAAATCATAAAAGGTAGTGATTGATTTCTATCGTAAATATAAGGAACATTAACAAAAAATAGTATAAAGTGGTAATAAAAAAATATTATATAAATCACAAGCACTATTATAGGCAGTCTTC
Organism: Arma custos; assembly: GCA_037127475.1. Taxonomy (NCBI): domain Eukaryota; kingdom Metazoa; phylum Arthropoda; class Insecta; order Hemiptera; family Pentatomidae; genus Arma; species Arma custos. Next base: position 48,291,811 of record CM073759.1, on the reverse strand, counting down.
ACAGACACTCTTGGCACAATCCGTGCATATTGGTGTACTGCAATCAGCACAGTAAACCTTTGTTTTTTTATCCCAACTCCTTGGGCACTTCCCACACCTTATTATTTTACCAGGTACAGCTGAGGGCTTTGGAATTTGGTAATTTATCAACCTAGCAATCAATTGCCTAGGATCACGCGGGATGTGCAAGTTGGTTCTCTCCTCTGAAGTTGTCGTTCAACCAGCTGCCTCGCCAGATTTTTAATAAAGTTAAATCTTGATAATTGTTTGTTCTCCGGCAATGATGAATAAATTACATATGAGTTACTATTATATTGTGGGAACGGGTTCGTACGTTTACTGCAGGTGGGATAGAACACCACTTGATCCTATTTTCTCCAAAATAATTCTGAGGTGTCAAGCCATGAGATGCAACTTCTCCCTGCACACCACATCCCTGTTCTAAATACCTGATTCTTCATATTCCTGATTGTCATCGGTCCCAAAATCTAACTCTGAATTAGGATCATGGCCACTTTCCAAATCTAGATCAAAGTCCTTGTCACTTCCATAATCACTGATAGCACCTTCCAGCCATTCCAGAAAATTTGTATCATTAACATTCATCGAATGTCGCTGTGAATATGCCATTTTTGACTGAAATAATATCAATTATTTTTTATAAAAAAGTTTCAATAATGGTATGGTGGGGTCATACGGACCCCACGCTCCACTAATAATCGAATAAAACTCAGAAATCACTTACTGCGGAACAACCACTTCTGTCAACAGCTCAGATGCTATTGCCTGAAAGGTACTGTGGACCACAGCTCCTCATAGCAACCCCTATGGGAATTACAGAATAAACAAAACTGGCTTGGGCTCCCAGGACCCCACCTTACTGGTTACGGGTTAATGAAAAATCAATTACCAGAAGATGCATAAGTATCAGATACTATTCAAATTTCTAGGTAAAAAAAAAATACGAAACTCTTGGATTATATTTGAACTCTACGGCATAAAAAAATATTAGATACACTATACGAGACTTAGTGAAGAGGTATGATCATAGTTATGAAAAATGAATATGCAATTCAGGTAATAGTTGTTTGATTATTAGTCAATATATAGCTAGTGCTGTAACAAAAACGGTATCACCATTCATTATGACCATTAGAGTGTAGAGATAAGGCTCCGGATAGCAGGAGCAGATCGCTAAGGAATGCTGACCAATTCCGATGAAAACCTGGAAGGAAATCTAAGCGATAAGAGATTCCTTGCTGCAGCCCAATCTGTTCATTCTCCCCTTCCTACCACCATCCCTCCCTAACTCCTGGCCTATTACACGCTGTTATATCAGTTAGCATTCCTCCTTCATTTAAAGTATTAATTCGAACGATTAGATTCCCTTAAATCGATTAGAAAGCAATCTTTCAGGGATCATTAGATAAGAAGATTTGATAGCAACTTAGAACTGGGCTCAGTCATTAGCTTTCTTAGGATCCTCTTTATATGCATATGAATATATATTAACGTAGATAAATTTTAAACTTAATATTAAATGTACTCATTACTAAAATCATTTTCAGAATCTCAACGAATACTCATGAGCAGTAATAACATTATTATGTTTCTTTTTTTCTAAAAGCTAATCTTCAGTTTACCTTATAATCTATCTTATGAAAACAATTTTCGCTTGCATTGAATACAATTAAGTGTTCTTTCAAAAAAAATAAATCTCACATAAGACACAAAGAGAATAAACCAAAATAGGCTTATGGTAAAAGAACTATAGAAATTGATACGGTTACTGGTAACATGAAATAAAATTCACATTAGATATTTAAAGAAACACGGAATCTTTAACGAGAAAACGTGTTCAGAAAGCAATTTAAAATATTTAACAGAGTCATTAAGAGTTTATGAATAAAAAATTAAAAAAGATCAGGCCTAAAAATATTACTTTCACTTTAATTAGTTAAATATCAGAGCTTAGCAGCGATGACTGTTTTAAGTTCTTCGGTTATTAAAGCTAATAAAATCATTAAAATTAAAATTTATGACAGTTAAACACTGACTGACTGAAGCTGCTGGTAGATCCCACACTATTTTACAATCTTACTAAATGGCTATAGCAATCGTATTACTGAAATATTCAGTTGCTTAAAACTAAGCGCTGATACAAATTGGTTTAAACGTTAAAGATGTTTCATTCCCATTTTGTATATGCCATATAGTTTCGTTCTATACCTCATACTTCCAATGTACTTTCTCAAGCTATGCGATATACTGATGAAATAAGTCCCCTCATTCTAAGTTTTAACTTAATAAAAAATATTAAGTAATAATAAATTACCTTTATTATTCTCTAAAATTTATTCGTATATTATACTTATTTATTCTTCTTATCTTTTTCTTATCTGGCATCACGACCCACAGGATGAGTCAAAGCCTGCTCCAACAAGAATTGCCAGTCCTCTCTATTGCGCGCCACTGCCTAACAATTTCTAAGTCCAAATAATTCTTTATGACAATTTGAAAAATAATATTGTAACAAACTGGATTAAGTTAAAATATTGAAGATAAATTAAATGTTAACTGTTAAGGCTTTCATCTGTGGTCGAGACTTGCTGAATAAACGATTCACAGGCCCGATTCTGGAATCGAGGCCGGATATGACTCGGAGTTTCCACTTCCATCCAGAAATTAATCGAATATTTAATTAAATTAGATTTTACTTCAAGAATGTTTTTCTGATTTTGTTTACAAGTAGCAGCACCTCCCGGATACAGAGGTAAAAATGCTTATGCTAGCTCGAATGAACCGTTAAAGTCAGAGTTGAGAACTGGTACTCTCGGTGAGCAGGGTTGTGGTCCGGCCGGAAGGAAGATGACCTGATAAGAAGCCAGATGGGTTCGGAAGGTATGACTTTTCCTTTATTCTGTAGTCAGACTAGATTCTGGGTGAAGCCAGATGGCTGTACAGTTGTTGGTAGAGCCATTCAATTCTGACAATTAAATATTTCATTTTTCATCATTAGTTCGTCGCATTTCGACCACAAAACAGATGGGAGATCTTTTATGTAAATTGCAATTATTCTTAATGCCGATATGATTATTGTTAAGGATGATTGTCCATGTTTCAGATTGAAATTATTATTTTATTAGTGGTTTTAGGGATTATGGTTATTGATGGTAAATCTGGTATATGATATTAGCTCTTATGTTATTACTGAGTATAATTATTGATGGTAAATCTGGTGTATGATTTTTGTTCTTATGCTATTAGTCAGTATTATTGATGGTGAATCTTACTATATATTTTGTTATGGTGTCCATTATATCTTTTATTATATTATTTTAGTAGTCACTAGCATTATTGTTAGTAGTTGAGTGTAAATATTTCAATATAGTAATTTATTTGAAGTTGTTTCTTGCGTTTTATATCTCGAGCTTTCCCCTAGGTATCCTTGACTGTCCCATCTTTTCTACCCGACCTATTTCAGGTGTCCATACTGTCAAAGAGAAGAACCGCCGGTAACAATAGCATATAGCTTCTAGTTTTTTTTTTTTTTATGTTTCTTCTTGAATTTATTCATTATTATTTCTGTCTCCTGCCAGCTTTGAGATATTCATTTTGGACCTAAAAATTTTGTCATAATTTTACGTCTTCTGTTAGTGCTTTCCCCATATCACATTTTGTTTGTAGATGGAGCGTTTCATTTCCATCCATAGCCGCTCGTTTAATTACTGTGCAGCAGTGCCTGATGTTTGTGTTAGAGGAAAAGCATTTCATATTGAAAATTTCCCAGGCTATATTCTCACTTCATTTTCTGTGTCTAGCTTTCTGTGAAATTTTCTTTCTCCCTTTGGTTCCAACATTTCACTTAAATATTTTAGATGCTTTACTCTCCTCAAGGTAGTATCCTTGGTCCAATCCTATATACAGTTTATACAGCTGACATCCCAACTCATCCTAATACTATCCTTACCACGTATGCTGATGATACATGTGTATTATCAGTCAACACCAATCCAGTTATTGCATCCCAAAGCCTCCAATCCCATATCACTGATCTTGAAGAATGGTGTCAAAACTGGAGAATTAAAATAAATTCTCAAAAATCGCATCAAATCACTTTTACCTTACGTCGTAAACCAATGACTTCCTGCCCTACAGTATCCCTCTGGTGCCTGTAGAACAGATCCGATACTTAGGGTTGCACCTTGACAAACGATTAACCTGGAATCCTCATACAAGACTGAAAAGACAAGAAACCGCACGACGTTTCAGGCTACTTCAACACTTACTAGACAAACGTTCTAAGCTCCCAATTAACTACAAAAGACTCATCTACATGACCATCATACGACCTATTTGGACTTACGGAGTAGAGCTTTGGGGCTCCACTAAGCCATCGAATTCCTCTCGTATCCAATCCTTACAGTCCAAAATCCTTCGTAAAATCCTCAATGTTCCTTATTTTGTTAAGAATAAACTCATCCATAACGACCTTAATGTCCCTTTTGTTGCTGATTTGGCCCGAACCCGGTATCTATCCTTTCATAACAAACTTCATTACCACTCAAACCCTCTAGTTTCAAACCTAGCTTCCTCTTCAATTTCCGATAATCCTCCGAGGCGTCTGAAAAGAAGATGGCCATGTGACCTCCTTACTTGAACTTTGATTTGAGTACTACCAGTGGGTAGTTTCTCTACATTTCATTATCATGTCATTATATATCACTTAGCCTATTTACTTGTTGTATTATTGTAATACAGTTGTAGATATCAATAAATAAATTTAAAAAAAAAAAAAAAAAAGATGCTTTACTCAATTTGTTTTTACATATTCTGAGTTTATACCTTTTATGTCGATTTACGTACAGAAGAATTATTCCTTTTGAAATGAAATTTGTAGATTTACTTTATCTGCGCATTCCTTATGAACTTACGGAAAGCATCGTATCCAGCAGTCAAATTGACAACTATTTATGCACTCTCTAAGGTATAATAAGAAATATGTACGTTATCTCGGACTATACATAAGCACAAGACTTACTTATATGGAACATTCATGCACAATTAAAAAGACAAGCATCTACAAACAACTATCACATCTTCTGGACTATGGATGTTCACTTGAACAACGAAACAAACAACAAACATATAACACTATATAAGACCCATTTGGACATACGGAACAGAACTTTGGGGTTCAGCAAACCAAGTCCATATACTCAAGATACAATCAGCACAGTTCAAAATTCTAAGAAACATGTTAATACTTCTTGTTTTATTTTGAATTACACCATACACAACGAAATGAACATTCCAACTATACAATCATAACTTCAAAGCAAATACACAACAGTCCACTCATCAACACAAAATCGACTTTTCAATTTTCTTTCGAATTACTTTTTACCAGGACTTGGTAGGAGATGATTAACAAGAATATGGTCTCCATACAAGAACTATTGAACTTTTCACAAACTTCACATTCCTGGAGAAAAAACAAAACCTGAGATCAAATTTCCAGGATTCCAAACTGCGTAAGGTCAAATGTAAAATAAAAGAAAAAATAGCCATTCACGAGGAGTGCCAACAGGAGTGAAAATTCTAAACTCTGTTATGTCTGAATACTTTAAATTTCATAATTCGTAATTCGTATTAATCTGGTTTTAACATCTATTGACACTCCAAGCTATGATAATATATATTTTCACGTAGTTTATTTATCAAAAAATATGATGTACTGCACAAATAGCTATTGTTTATGTTATTATTATTATTATTAATAAAACAATTATTCAATCGAATTGTAACAGGAAAACTAAAGTTGATAAAAAAAAAAAAAAATCATCACTAGTAGGCGCAATACTTTAGGAGCGTATCGGTGACGTGAACCAATAATTTTCCCCCTACTAATAGTCACTAAAAACTGCTGAATAAGTTTTCATTTAAAATAACCTCTATTTGATTAATTGTGATTTCAATGTTGCCTTTTGGTCATTGACTATCTATATGATTAATGTATCCGTTTTTATATAATACAGTGGTATAAACTTAGAACTTTCATATATATTTTTATGTAATGCGCAAGATTCACTTTTCTACAGAAGTGAGGAACACGAAAAATGAAAAAAAGAAGTCCCCCAGTTAAATAGATTTCGATAATCCATTGGTTGGATGAAAGCTACTGTAGGAAGTGCGCAATTAAAAGAGGGTAAGTAAATGTCCTGAGGGGAAGGGGGCAATGGTCCGGGGTTGGAATCGGTCCAGGGCCCCATCCCCCTCAATCCCCCTCGATAGGGGGCTATTTATCAAAATAGTTTTACGATAGAACTCCCCCTACATAGCCTCGGGCTTGCCATCCCGGGCCTCATCTTGTTGCCCACCACCTCGCCCCTTTATAGCTCCCCTAACAACCTAATAATGTAGTGATAGCCTGCGTCATGGGGCATGAATCACAGCAGGTCTCGTATCCGGGATGCATACATAACAAAAAGGGTAGATTTTTTTTCGAGGTTGGCTCAGACTACTGCTTACAAAAGATTAGACCAGGGCAACCTGCGTTGTAAGTTATAATTGGTCCAAGCTTTACCTCCATCATGACCGCTCTAAGACTCTGATGGACTATTCATGTAGAACTTGAAACCTTGCTTTGTCAAAAAAACGACAAATATTTAGCACTTTGTTCTACAAAAATGTGTGTTGCAAACTTCTTACAAGCTTCTTAAACATATTATGTAATCAACAAACAGTTCAAACTGCTACTGAAACTTTTATGTAATCACAGGGCAAAGCTCTTGGCCTCACCAAATATCCGAGGTACCTTATCCTTCCGAAGATTCACCGAAGATTTTTTTTTTTTTTTTTTGTGAAACCGTAAGCACATAGTAATAGTTTCTGATAACCTACAGAATGCCATAAGCATTTTTACTTTACTTACTTTTAATTACAACTTTACTGACTTGCTATAGCTCTGCAATATAATTTCTAAATCTTAGTCAATTATTTATTATTCTGGTTAAGAGCTTGTTAAAGTAACCAATCGGTGAGAAGAATAGGCGATTGAAAGGAAAGGAATTATTATAATAAGCAACTGTCAAATATTTTCACTTTTTCCGAATATCAAATGCATTATAATAACATATAGATATAATGTATGATGCAAAATTAATAAAAATACATGTTGTCCATTCTGATACATGATTATCTAATCAATCAATCAATCAATCAAATTTGTAATCATTATTGCTATTTGACTCTTGTCTTTTTATCCATATTTCCTTCTGTTTTCTCCATTTACAGTCCCTGGCCATAATAATGTGACCATTGGATAGATTCGTTCTTGTTACATGTTTGCATTATCTTTTTGTATGCGTAATGATGTAAATCGAGTTTAAATATTAGTTTTATGGGTAAGTTAGTTATCTGATAATAATATGAAATTGAAAAAAATTGTTTCGAAAATAAATCTTAATATTTTGTGGTGTCACCCTATTTACACCCTATTTTACATATAGATGAAAAAAAACTATCAAACTAGTTAAACTATATGATAGAAATAATAAATCAAAAATAAACTTACCGAAACTGACTTGTATTTAATGAAAAAAGAAACAATAAATCCACAAAAATTTCAAACACAAATTATGTACGCCGTCACTCGTAAAACAAAATGGCTGTACTAACCATTTTAGCTGCCATTACTAAAAAAAAAATACTTTAAAAAACTTATAACAGTGTTGCCATTGCTTAAAAAAGCAATTTATTAAGACAGGGGAAAGTATATAAAAAAATTAGGAAAAAACAAAAAGAAAATAATCTTTCTTGGTGGTCACATTAATATGGCCAGGGACTGTATGTTATGTCCTAAAAAATCACTTTAATTGCTCATATAGCATATAGCTCTGCCATAAAACCATTCGCATTTAATAGAAATAATTTCAAACTTATAAAACTTTCAACAATAATATGACATTCATTATATGATTTGTTCATAATCAAAAGCGGAAGAACATACTTCAAAAATTGATTTTTTTCACATTTTTCGCTAGTTTATTCAGCAATGCTTTGTGCTCCCAAAACCTCAGGTTCAGAACCGGATTAAAACAATCAGAAATAAATCGGTAAAGTGGTTAGACTCACTTGATTAAACTTGCAAATAATGTGAAAAAAACAGTTTTCCAAAATTTCCGAGTTATCTTGTATTTACCCTGACTGGCTCATATATTGTAGCAAGATCATTTCTCATGTAATTTTACTTTGACTTGTATTTTTATGAATTTTATTCATTCTTGTCATTTTTTACATTTATTTTATGTTGATACTATTATTCTATTTTGTTTTATTCTCAACACTGATGATGACCTAAAAATTAGACCGAAACGTTACCACAAATAACATTAGCAGGTACATATTTGTATACAATTTATTGACTGCTCCATCCGGCCATTTTCAACACTTCTCTAGATACATCCAGTCGATCAATTCCTCATATAATCACATATTCATTATAGTTATTATAATTAGGAAGATAGGATGTGATGCTAAGTAGTAGATATAAAAATAAAAATTTGTAAAAGAAAAAGCAAGAAACATAAAAATGACAATGCCAATGTAATTTTCTATAGTGTCGTTGTTGTAAAAGAGAGGAGAAAATGGCGAATCTCGCTTCCAGGGTGTCCATTATCTTAGTGAGTGCTCAGGTTACCCTCACCTACCGCACCGCACTAACCAGCTTTATGTTACATCAAATTTGTTGTTTTTCACTGGATCCGTTGGTTTTATTAAGTAACTAAACATTACGGGGCTCTTTCATAGAGTATATTATTACTTCATATATGCTAAATTATCACAAAACTGGAAATTGCTTATATAAATGTAGTATGAACAATATTAATATTGAATTATTCATCAAAAATATATGTAGTAGAAAGTAAAATATAATCTTGTAAAAAAGCTGTACCACAACAACCCTTGACGGGTCTGGGGTTCAGTACATAGTAGAGACTGTACTGTTTCTTTGACAACGGTTGTGATAGGAGGTTATTTATGCTAAATACTCTAAAGCCAGGTTTTCCTCCTTGTTCTAGGTAATCACTTTATAGAAGCTGGGATAGCCCGAGGAGGGTCCTAGATTCCATAAGACCCATCTCCAGCAGCAAACAGATTAAATAAAATTCGGCCAGGGAGCGGAATTTGAACCAGAATTTTCGGCATGGCAACTAAGCCCTTACCACTGAGCCACTCAGCTTCCTAAACATTATAATAAAAATGGTTAAATTGAAATTTGTAATATAATGACACGCCTTAACCGAGGTGTACCCGTGATCAATCCCCTCGCACCGATCATTATAGAACTATTAATATTCAAAAAATCATTCTATTTCATTGAAATTTTGTATAACTTGACCTGAATAGAAATGCTGTTGAATGACATACTCGAAACTGTCATATTCACACTAAGGGGTGTTAGATATAACTTGTAACTATCAAGATCTGCAATAATAAAAAAATGGGGATTTCCCTCACGTCTACATTATTTAAGTTCAAATATTTTCATTCTCTGGGCATTTCCCTAGGAGAGACACTCAAAATGTTCTAATATTCGTTTTCACTGCTGTTTATTTTCATTTTATAAAAAGTGTGAAATTGTATTATATATTTTAATTTGTATTCTTGTAAAGGTATTTATATCCTATTCATCCCTTGTTCCCGTGTCCTGAACAGCCATAAGTTAAAATTGAAAAAAAATAATGATGAAAACCACAATGTTAAGGAATGCTCATGCAGACACCTTTTGTATAGAAATGAAGGACACTTCTAATGGGTTAAAAACGTATTAAAGCAAAACCTTCTGAAAAATGATCAAGAAAAATCAAGTTAAAGATTATTTTATTATTTAATACTATATTTTAAAAAACAAATTATAAAAAATATAAATGCTCTGGATGTGGTAACGTAGAGATATGTATCCATAATCTAATGAGACCGTAGAGGGATGCCTGCATAGAGCATCTGACTGACAGGTATGTGTCTCAAGTGCTGGTGTGAAGTGACCGCTCACTGTTCTAATCCTCTATGCGGTCCTGTGTTCTGCTGCGTGTTATTAATGCGTATTAGTATCATCCCATCAAGCAGTGTTAAAGAAAACAGAGTAAGAAAAATAACACAGCGTTTAGATATTTCCCATTATCAAATCGTTTACCCAAGGAATCACTTTCATGCTGAAGATGGTATATTTAATATATGAATTTTGAGAATGGTTATTGCGTTAAAATATAAAGTTTAGCATTCTTTAAATCGTATTGAACCAATCATGAGTGAACGGAGTTGTAAGCAGCTTACGGATGATGGGAATAAGATCTCGTGTTTAGATCCAGTAACTCAAATAGGATGTGAATTACAATTTAATGAAGGAAAACAAGGACTTGACGTTAACTCGGGCGTAAGCCAAGTTAATTGTTGAGGGAACAAAAGCTAAGGTCTAGTACAACTGTATGTTTCATTACGAGAATAAACAGTGAACAATACACGACCCTTCCCAAGGATTGCAAAATTCTAAATCATATTCCATCTAACGAGTGAAGGAACAACTAACAAGGACCAAATATACGGAAAACTCTTCTCTTTATATTTCGATATGTAGAAAACTTTATACTTCTCTAATGTAAGTTATTCTCGATCTAGCTTTCTTTGCTTATTTGAATCGATATCTTCCCTTCGCCAGTATCTTGGTTCAGTGAATTTCCAGGAGTACCTCCGGGTTGGTTATCTCGGATTCACTTAATATCATTTTCCAACATAATAAAATACGTGCAGGTCGTTTTCTTTTATTTACAAGCTAAGGGAATTAATTTTTGATTGCCTAGTGAAGTTCCATTTTCCTCGAATAAGAATTACAAATAGTGGATAAATAATTGACAATTAGCACAGAAGTGCAACTGGAGAATCTATATCAATATAGATTATAAATTATAATCTAAGTTTATTATTCGTAGTACACATATTTCTTGAAATGGTCATCTTTAATTTCTAATTCTTTAATTGAACTTAGAAACAATATATCGTAGATTAAAATAGACACATTGGGGTGACCTGCGGTCTAGTGGCAGGTAGCCGTAGGATTTTATAAAGGGAATACAAAATCCTTGGTTATGTCGTCCTTCGGAAGGGATGTTAAACAGGGGCCTAAAGACTGTGCGATGTGAGGTACTCGTTAAAAATCCCAATTCTAAACAAACCTGTATAGGCATAATTTAGAGCTCCATCTGTAGCATCGTCATTTTAAGCAGCATTAAGTGACTTTAAACAAAAAAATAGACATACTCAAAAATATTAATTTGGTAGTTACCATTTTCCTTGGAAACTTCAATTTATATATATAAATATGATAAATGAACAATTGAAAGTTACCTCATAGATTTTAATATATCCAGATGGGACAAACTATACCTACTGTATTTCTTTGAGGACAGCAAACAAATTTTCCATCCTAAAAATGGTAAGCTGGTAAGTTAAATATAAATCGAAGAATTTATAGAAATAATAAAAACTGTAGCCATGAAAATATTAGAGAAAACAAAGGGTTACTGCAAAAAGACTAAGAGCTTACTGCCATAGAACTATCCTGGAATCCAAAAAAGTGGCTTTGTAAAGATGCCTCTACAGTTTTTATTAATCAGCTGCCATCTAAGAAACTTTGGAAAAATAAGAAAAACTGAGGAATATCTAGAAGTAATATGTTCCTCCATAACTGAACCCAACAACTGTTGTTATGACCAATAACTATCACTAACCTATTGAGTAATAATTTCTCCGAGCATTTATCAATCTCTAATTATATAACTCATCCAAAAACCAGTTATGGCTGACCACCAAATGTTCCAGTAGACAATGCATACTTCTTAAACACACAACTACCAGAAAGAGAATTTGAAGAATGTCTCAAGAACATGAAAGATTCTTCTGAAGGACCCGATGATATACTGGCCATATTTCTTGAGATATGTCCCCTTCGGGCAAAACATACCTGCTCTCTATATATAATATAACTTGGACTCAAAATATTTTCCCAATGTAGCAGAGAAAGTCTACTGTAATCCCATATAACATTTAAGCCATATAAAAATATACAAGACCCACATAGCAACAGGCAATTATTCTTGAAATGTATTATTTGTTAAGTGAACATGGTGGTATATCTCCAGGCACAGTTATTAGTGTATTCTAATTTCTTACTGCTACAAATAAAATCGGGGACCGCATAACTTTACCAGTTAAAAGATTTCTTTTTACAGATGATTTATTACTTTGCAGTAAAGGAAAGATCTAAGCCTTACACGACAGATCATGCAATCGACGATTTTATGAATAGAAGAATGGGGAAGAGATACTGGTTTCAGATTCTAAGCTGAAAAATCACAGGCTATTTTTTTCGAAATCAGTCGTGGTAACATTCTCCTGAACAATTCTAGATAAAACAACAGGTTTTGAGGCGAAACTCAAAATATAAAGATTAACTTAAAACTGGACAGCAAAATACTTACGCAATTATAAATCAAGCCTTTGATGAAAATTAAATCAGAAAATCTATGGAATATTTCGGTAAACGATAGTGAAATGAAGTTTTATAAAACTTATAAGTAGCATTCATAATGTTGGATTTTTTAGGTTCGGGAGCAGACTATAATGTTGCAATATCAATAATTAATATTGACTATTAATAGAACAATGTTTTGTTCTTAGATAGATTATGATTCCATTATGATACTACTGAGCCACCCCGCTCCCCCTCACTTGTAGCGAAATCAGTCATGATAATCTCCTGAACAATTCTAGACAAAACAACAGGTTTTGAGCTGAAACTCAAAATATAAATATTAACTTAAAACTGGACAGCAAAATAGTTTCACGATTATATATCAAGTCTTAATGGAGCAGCAAAAATCAGTGACATTCCTTTCTTAAGATCGAAAATTTGTCTGAATGGTTTAATGCTACATTTAATAAGATTAAAAGAAATTTAAATGAAAAGTGGGAGTGATCTCCCCCACCTCCGTCAAATAAAAGGTAAAACCATTTCTGTTTGACCTCCAAACGGTCTACCGTCAATGGAATACGGACATATTTATGTTGCAGGCTAAGAATCGGACAAACAAAGCTGGCCCATTAATTCCACTTTTAGGACTTTATTAACTAACCTGCCAAAGTTATGACAGTAGAAAACATTCTGTGAAGCATCTATTTGTATGTAAGAAGCATCAAATAGATTTGATATTGATAAATTTGAATATCGAAACATTAATCAGCAATTAGTACACGATGCTATCATTTTGAGCGGGAAATCCCTACTTATAGTCAAATGTTTATTATAGATAATAAGAAAGTCGGCTTATACAGATCTATCAAACGGTACACGAATTTAGATTTTGTTTAACCTATTTTATTTGAATATTATTATTAATAAAAATAAATTATATTATTTCTTCAATGTTGATGTGATTATATTTACTAAATATATACGTTTTATCATTATATAATATATCAGAAGACAAATATATATATTTTCAATGTAAAAAGCACAAATAGAACGATGACGAATTAGTTGGCAAAAGATAGACGGATCCCCTTCAATTGGTGAATGGGATCTCGCCGGCAAGAAGACAATCACTCTAAGCGGATTCCCATAGGGGCAGGAGATTGCTGGCAAAACCTTTATATCATAAAACACAACGGGGTCCTCTTTTTGTAATTTTTTCTTCAATTCTTTCATTCTTTTTTTTTTTCTTCGGCCATTTCGCTGTTTTCTCAGTGAATCTATTTACAAAAAAGCATGAATATGCTTTGAAACTTTGATAAAGAAAAATACAGTTTGTTATAAGATTGGAAATCCGAGGTATAAGCAACAAAAAATATTACTTCATTTATACCAATATCACAAGTTTTCGATTATTCTAAACATTTAATTTGCTATAGTGATCAAAGTGAATAAGACCAACATGATTTCAATAATAAAGTTCAAACGAAGAGTTTATATTTAACTTGCAATGGGTTCTGAGATTTCCTGCTTTCAAATGAATGAGATTTCATTTCAAATTTCATGTCCTCCCAAATGTTCCGTTTTTAAATTTGAATTTTACTTTCTAATGTGCTACAGTTATCGAAAGACTTTATTACTCCAATAATTAAGATTTTTCACGCAAATATTATAATGAATCCAATTTAATTATTAAGGGTTGTATGCACTTCAGTAAAAGTTAAAATTTGTTGGCATTACTTCATTGTTCATTATCCTACATTTTTGGACTGCTATAAAACTTTCCATTAGCACTATTTAGCTTGAAAGTATTTAGAACATTATATTAAAAACCAAATTATTTGTCATAGAAAAAATAAATAATCTGAGATTCTATCTAGAATGTGATTCATTATCCTACATTACATTTACTTGATGTATTCTATTATACAGTTGTACTAATTTATGGTACCAAACTTCAGGCTCAGAATCGCATTGATACCATTAGAAAAGAGGTGTAAAGTGTCCTGACAAACAAATTTTGACTAAACTAGCGAAAAATTAATTTTGGAATTACCCGGTTTTGATCCTGAACGCCGCATTTGTAAGATAGTTATAAATAAATCTGGGCAAATAAAAGTTTCTTATAGTTTCGCTGTTTAACTTTGCTAGGCAACGTCCTACGTGAGCGAAAAAAGCGATCTTGACGCGAACGCGAAGCGAAGCGGCACTGTTCTTAAAAATCAAACAGTTGAAACCTACAGAAGTGTCTTAAGTGACAGATTGCATGTAGGCGCGAAGCGAACGCGATCAATTGGCATGATATATTCGCGCGAACTGGATGCGATGCCGTCATGTTTATTGTGTGTGTATATATATATATATATATATATATATATATATATATATATATATATATATATATAATAATTTCGGAAATAGAAATTTTAATTAATGTTTTCCAAGAACGTGCTATATAATGGAATGAAAGGAATAATAATTATCATAACCGGTTATGTATAAAACTATGGTTTTTGTGTTTGCAATTGCAATTACATTTTCTTGTGTTTAATTATACGAAGACGTTCTTTAAATAATTAAAATGGTCGAATAATTAAATAGTGCTAGTTTTAATGATAATAGTTTTTTGAAAAGGTGTCATTTAAATTAAGTTACCTACTATTTCATTTCCTTTTCTTATATTAAACTAAAAATTGTTAAAATATTCAAATAATTTTAATAATAATATATAAAATGGAGTTACTTAAATTGGGTTATTTGCTGTTAAATTTTCTTTTGTTAAATTATCAACGATTCGCGCGCATGTAAGACAGAGCCACTGTGCCTTATTACCCGACTATAACACGTTGAATTCGCGCATTCACCTATTCGCGTTCGCGTTCGCTTTGAATTGGTTACGTAAGACGTAGGGTTAGCATCTAACAAAGGAATGTAAGGACTTAAGTAAAACAAAATAGATAAAGTAGTTTTATAATTCTTTGATATAAAGATTGTCTCAAGGGCCTCATGATATGAAGAATCACAAGCCTACACTAGAATAATGGGAGGTTCTAGGTGTAGTAGGAAAGTCCCGTATAAGCCAGTGATCAGTCAAAATATTTTTCAGGTAAGTCCTAAATTCTTCTCGGGGGTGAGTTTTTCCTTGAAAATAAACTTTCTTAAAGTGATTTATGTTCAAACGCTATAAAGAAAATAGTTACGCAGTTTTTCAAGAAACATCTGGTGCACGTTACACAAAATTCAACTAAATTTTGATCATTACATTCTATTTCCATATCATTTATTTTCATAAAAACAATTAAGTGCCATTAAAAAAAAATGGAAATAAAACAGAGCAACTACTTTTAGAAAATTCTAATTATAATTTTTTAAGTATTTTTATTTTGAAAAGAAAAGATTTGTCCAGGACCGGGATTCAAACCCTAGTCGTCTGCATCTCCGTTACAGTGATCTGCCACTTCAGCTATCCTGGCATGTACCTCGGTCAGACAAATCCTTCCTCTTCGCCAATCGCATATCCCCGTGTTCTCGCAATTTGAGATGTACACAAGGGGGAGGATGTTCATTGGGCATTACTTTAATTAGGATCTTGCTGACTTACGTCATTATATTATTTATAATATATTTATATTATTATATATTTTATTTTTTTTATAATTATTTTATTTTTTAAATATTTTTATTTTGAAGAGAAGAGAAGAGAAAAGATTTGTCCAGGGGGACGGTACACTATGGTCTATAGAGCCAATCGAAGAATTGTTTGAAATCGTGATTTTCATCATCCCCAAATACTGTTCATTTTAAATTCGTCAAAATTTTGAAATTTGATGCTTTACATTAGTCCACATAAATGAGTTATTTTCTCAGCTCGTTGACAGATAATAAGCGTGTAAGGTAAAAATAAGGATACGATGATAATTAAGTTGTACACTTTTATTTATTGATGAGATAATGGTTAGCTGGATGTATCTTGAGAAATGTCTATAATGGTCGGGGAAAACAACCAATATATTTTACGCAATTTGGTACAAAATAAAATAATCTTTACTTATCTGAGTAAAATTTATTAATGTCACCCTCCGACCATTTTTATTATTTTGGGAAATATATGAGGTTGTTGCTTCGAGACGATTCACTACATGTTTTAACTTTACATTCGTTTCCATTTTAATATTTTCCAAAAATACAAGTTATCATGAGCTTTAGTATGTATCATCTAGAAATGAACGTTTCAACAAACATATATCATCTATACTTCGAAATGTTAGTTGAAATTGTATTTCATGATGAAATGATTACCGGAATCAACTTATTGCATATAATCATACTAAAGCTCAACATGAATCTTATTATGGAAAAAATAAAAGGAATAAACAGTTAAAACTTGTTGTAAATCAACTCGAAATGACAACCTGTGGAACAGATACCATTATTTTGATATATATTGCTATGTTTTTACACTTAGATATCTCTTGACTATATATATATATTGATATTTGGGATGCCAGAGTCTCATTTATCATGAGTACTGAAATTATTATTTATATTTCTTTAATCATAATTGGGTTCCTTTCCAAAGGTCTATTCTTTTGTTTACCAATTTACTTATCTATTCTACCTTCAATATGTTATTTATAACTAAATAGTGTATCTGGTATGTAAGCATCAAAAGAATTACAATAAGGATCGTTTATTCATTTAATTTCAACAAGGTTAATGATTCAGATTTTAATATGTATAAATAGGATTGCCATAAAATACATTACAGGATACAAACTAAACTTATCTGTGGACAGGGGTAGATTGGGTTACTGGTCGTTCTTCGCCGTGCTGCCTCCGGGGTTCTCTATCTTCTGCCTCGTCTCTCCTCCTTGCTGTACATCTCCAGGGTACCTCCTTCTTGTTCTCTCTCCTCTCGAGTCCCTTCTTCAGCCTCCTATTTCAAGAGTTTTCTTCTCCCCCCTCTCCTTCCTTCTCCACTATCTTGGACCATAATACCATAAGGGGACCAAGGGTCTGTTCATTGTCCCAAACATGTTCCCTTTCATGTGTCCCGACATGACACATTTCCCCCCCCACAGCATCCCTTTCATGGTGCCGCCTGCATCAATACATAGCAATATGTTAGGACATTGTTTTTTAAATATAAACTGCTCACAAATTGAAGTGGACCACTTAAGAAAACGAAGATATTTTATAATTTACCTACTTGATTGATTTGAGGTTTTCCTCCATTTAAAAAAAACTATTTTATCATCACTTTCACAGTGTTAAAGAGATGAAAACAAAAACAAAGTCTTAGTATCACTACTCAGAGCTGAGCTGCTTATTTTCCGCTTGTGTCTTGTAAACATTATTTCCCTTTTTTCGTCAATATTATTTCAACCAGTTCACTAGACAGTGTTTAACAATGTCTTTACGACGACTTAGTGTTGAAGGACTCGGGAGGGCATTAGTACTTTTAGAGTTAGGCCATTCTCAACGTGATGTCGGTCGTAGGCTTCACTGCTCTCACACAGTCATTGGACGAGCATGGTCTCGATACCAGGCAACAGGTACTGCTCAGAGCACACATGGAGGAGGGCGAGTTCGGAAAACCACCCTTCAGCAAGACCGATATCTCAAAATCCAAACCATTAGGCAACGAGGTTTAACAGCTCGGCAGCTGCAAAGCTCTTTTCAACAAGCAACGGGAATCCGCATTTCAATCAGACGGTTAGAAACCGCCTACATAAAGTTGGTTTGAGGGCAAGAAGACCGGCGAGGAGGGTTTATTTAACCAGAAAACAAAAGGCAGCAAAACTCCTATGGGTTCGTGAACATGTTGATTGGACTGATGAGGACTAGGGCCATTGTTTATTTACTGACGAATCGAAATTTGTTCTCCATCATCAAGATCGACGTTTTAGAGTGTGGCGAAAGATAAACCAGCGATTCAGCCCAGGTATGACTGAACCACTTCGCTCTTATGGAGGAGGCTCAATAATGGTGTGGGGACGGATAACGAGTAATCGAAAAACTCAGCTTGTACTGTTTAGAAATGAACATGTAACCGCACAAACCTACCTGAGCAACGTCATCAGACCTGTAATTAGTCCTTTACCCCAAGAAACGGGTTGGAACTTCATTCTTGTTGATGATAATGCTCGTCCTCGTAGGGCAAGGATGAATCAACGTTATTTAGCAGAGCAAGAAATATCGCGCATGAACTGGCCTGCTTGTTCACCAGACATGAATCCAGTTGAACATGTTTGGGACAAACTCCAACGGCAATTACACATGCGCTCACCTTGTCCAGATAACTTAGATGAACTTGCTGCCACCTAAATTGAGGAATGGGCTAATTTACCTGAAGATTACATATTGAGCTTAATAAGGAGTATGAATCGCCGATGTGAAGCATTAATTCAAAGTAGAGGGGGTCCAACACCCTAATGAAGAAGGTTAAATTGAAATGAAAACCAATATTTGTAAAAATTTAAATGTTCATTTTGTGAAAAATTTTAATTTAATATTAAAAAATAAATGTTTCTTAAATTTTGTTTGGTGTATTTGTTTATGTTGAACAAAATCCATTAACAATCGATAAGTGTGGTACTATAAGCACAAATATACAAAAAAATAACCAGAAGTATGGTTAAAAAAGAGAGTTACCTAACTTTTGATGAGTGGTCCACTTCAATTTGTGAGCAGTTTATTATCTTTGGAATCATATACTTCATTATATTATATTACTAGTAATATAAAAAACTTTGACGTTGCCGTTGTGAAATGAAGTAAGAAGCATTAACGAATCGACATGAAGGAAAAGGCCTAATTAACAGTATTGATGAAACGAAAACGACACGCCTGTTGCTAGTATCATAGACCTGGCCAACAATAACTACACCTTGAGCCTCCTGAAGAAGGTTCGGTGCCAAGAAGGAGAGGATCGCACTCCTGATGGATATTAATTTAGTGGAGCGAGGCGGGGCTGTGCTATCGATCGGGTGTACTATTGTAGTCAGCTCGGTGATGAATGCGCCCGGCCACAGATAGCGCTCATTGTCACCGCCTTTTTCCCCTCCCCCTTCTAGATACGATTATTCCCTGTGTCAATAAGCACAAATTCGAGGGGCTTTTGAAGGCACTTCGAGCTGAGCGTTGTCGCCCCCTCCTCCGGCCCTACCCTACCACCACAATGGCCCGAGGATCTGCACCTGTTGAATCCACCTTCCGAAACATTAAGGAAGGCTTATGGGTCTGGGTAGCTCTATAGCCCTTGTTGCGCACTTAGCTATTATTGGGTCTTTTCATATGGAATATCCGTTTTTACTACATATGTCTAATATTCAAAATGGACTTAGTGGGCATCAGTATTAGGTACTACATTGGAAAGAACTATTTTTAGTTGAAATATGAATCATATATGGCCATGAAAAGACGTGATCTTCATGTAATTTTTTTATGAGTTTAAACTCAGACACTCGGCAGCCCAAGCAGCAAGAAACATTGCCACCGCTTTCTGGAGTTAACAAGCGGTGAAGACTTGTAAGAAAGTCATAGATCTATTGTGACATTGAAAGATAGTATATACATAGATAGCTATGCAGCAATATTATAACTTAGCGACTACTCTAGAGCTCCTTATTGACTGAGTTGTAATAAAAATATTCTAGGTTTCTACTCCTAAACAAATAAAAGGAAACAAATGTAGATCTTTAAAATATTACAAACAAACTCATTAATACATGATGACTTAAATATGTTCCTAAAATATTTACATTCTCATACATTCTCATATATTATTGTACATTCCGCTGTGTTATTTCTTCAATATTTTTTTTTTGCTTATCACAAGCAAGTGGTTATATTATTATTAGTTAGTTACTGAACAATTGAATCCCGAGTAATCGACACAATCTACAGAAATCTGAACAACATGATCAAAATAGATGCTGAAAAATTAATCTGCTCTTCCAAATTATATAATATAACGTACATAATCGTTCCTGGCGAGGGTATTTGATGTGGATTTTTTTTATAAACCAGAATTACTACACGATGAGTACTTCCTATCCAACTACAGAAACTGAAACGCAGAGTCGATAATAATTGGGGGAGTATTCAAGCACTAATATTCAAGACCTTTTAGCTTAATTAATGCATGTCGTACAAGTGAGTGCCAGGGATCACTTATAACAATGTTGTATCTTCTGAGTCTAGTTACACTATTCCATTTAATTGATTTATTTAACATTGCTGTTAAGAGGGGTTCGTAAGGCATATGCTGCAATCATTGAAGATATTACCTAACAATGCAATGTTTTACCTAAAAGTGCAGCATGAAAATTGTTTCAACTCATAAAATATAAAATATTAATTAATATATATTTTTCAGAGATGCGATTCAAAAATGAGAACTGTGTTGATTCTTCAAAAACAAATATATTAATATTATTATTTTTTTCTAAGGGTTTCCTCAGATTGAGGTTTCCTTCAACCAAAGATTTCTTTTAATTCATTTTCCACTTTTTTTCTGTCTTGTATATCTTCCTCCCTCAGACCATGACAGTGCATACTTTCCTCAATGTCTTCTATCCACCTTTTTCGTGGTATTCCTTGCCGTTTTCTACCTTCGGCACTCCAACTGAAAATTTAGTTGGGCAATCTTTCTTCCTTCATTATTCTGAGATGACCATACCATTCCAATCTATTTTTCTCTATATTTTGGAGGAAATTTTGTTTCGTATTAGCCCTTTTTTCTAGTATGGATACCCTGGCAGCTCTCCTCCAACAGTCCATTTATTAATATTAATATTTATTAATTGTAAAATGTTAATATTTATTTTTGATTAATATTTAACACAATTTTTGAAACTAACACAGTATAAACAAAAGTGGCCACTATTTCAATAAGAAGATGTAAGTATTATAAATGTACACCTTAACTTATTAACAACAAGAAATCTTAAAAGTTTAAAGCAATTTGTCGATGAACTATATCAACCAATAGTGGAGCCCGTTCTGTTTAGACCACAGCTAACCATTGCTAAGGCGTAAGTAAATCTAGGCAATTATTCTTGTTTGGGGGTTATCTATGGATAACTAAGCTATTGATAATTTTTTATTTGAAATATTATGGTCTATATTTTTCTTTCCATAATTTAACAATTTTTTATTGCTCTATCAGTGTATTTTATTAACTTATCTTTTTAATTAAATGCAGTATTTAGCACGTGGAATAGTTGGAAAGCTCTAAGGGCGAGATGGTGTGAATATGAGGAGAGTAAATAGGTCAAGGGAGAGGGGTCGACCACCGCCCGCAACTATCAGCTTCATATTCTCTTTGCCCCGCGGTCCATGTTCCACCAACTGCTCTGTTTCAACTAATACAGCTGTGCTATTTATTGATTCCTATTATGATTGCTCAGTCCAGCAAACATTTTGATCAAATAGGACAGTATATTAATAATTAACAACTGCCTTGAGATGATTGTTAATGCCTGATTTCAAAGTCGTACGACCCAAATCGCTGTTCTTACATAGTTATATGATGGTCATACGAATTAAATAAATATTACTTTTATAAATTTTAATTTTAACTGCGGCAGTAAAAGTCAAAGATAATATCTATAAATCTGAATAAAAAAGAAAGCCTAGAATATAAATTTTAAATCGGTTGTAAAAAAAAAAAATGTTCTGTTAAATTATATATATTTTTTAAAACATTGGCTAACAGCTATTTTTTGGTCGTTCAATGTATTTGAATTTTCATTAAAAAATGGAATGCATCGATTCGAAACCTTAGGAGTACCCCCTTAGTTTTTATTATTATAATTATGTCTTAACATCAAAATGAGCTTATTTTGATTTTTCTAAGCTTCTTTAGAACTAGTAAAGGGATTATTGTTTTCTCGAAAATTTTCGATTTTCCGATTTCCTACCAAAAAAACCTAACGTAATCTAACCTAACCTAACCAAACCATGACCATAGCCTAACCAAACCATAACCACCCCTAAACAAACCACAAAAAAAAACACCTGACCACCCCTAACGAAACCATAAAAAAACATTAAAAAACACCAAAAAAAAAAAAACCTAACCATATAAGCTCTTTCGATTTGTAGTCTCCCAGTGTCCGCAAAGGTCAAATAAAAAAGCTACTCGTCCGCAAAGGTCAAATAAAAAAGTTTCTTAAAAACGTTCAAAACGCTAGATACCCTATGTAACCACCTCTAACCACCCCTAACCACCACTCCTAACCATCACCTAACCATCTAATCACCAAAAAAACTTAACCTAATCTAACCTAACGGACGCGTAGCTTTTTTATTTGATCTTTGCGGACGCTGGGAGTTGTCATTCGACTACAAATCGAAAGAGCTTTCGATTGATATATATGGTTGCCAACCCGCAAGGGTAGGCTAAAACGAATGTTAGCCAAACTTTAATCTGTATTTTCTAGTTTTGTCGTTACGCCACTCTTCGCCTTCAGTCCTATCTATTTTTTTTTTGTTCAGTATGTTATTCACCGGAGCTATATATATATATATATATATATATATATATATATATATATATATATATATAAGTTATATATTACTTGTATATCTTTGAAATATGTAATACACGAAATTTCTCAGTTGGTACAAGAATTCATATGTTCTAGAAGCCCATATAAATGTATATAACACAATACTCATCGAAATAGGAGAACAAGGTGGTATTTTACTTTAAACATAAAAGAGATTTTGGTAACTGAAATAATAGGTTGTAAAATTATTTCAATAGTTTGTATTTTGATCAATAGGTTATATTTTGATCACGAAGTCTTTTATTATTTAAACA